>CM028358.1:63534421-63918068 GCA_016618105.1 Dendrobium huoshanense | reverse complement strand
CTGAACTTAACTACAGCACAACACAACAATTAAGAACGAATGAAAACATTTATGTTAAACAAATTGTTTTATCTCCCAACAAAGACTTACTGATAATACCTTGTGCTTTGCCTCAGAGAGATTTTGTAAGGCCCTACGTTCAACAAATTCAAGATATAAAGTTTAACGTTGGAAACATTCAAAACGTTCTGTGCTGGCTGTAAATATGATCGTCTCGAATAAGGCGGCAACTCTCTCCAAAAGTTCTTCAGAAATGGGCGACACCGCACATAAATTGTGTGCTCTTTAAGATTAAAGTTAACAGGGAATGCAAAATCTGCATCTTTGCACGGCTCAAGTGTGGAATGCACTAAAGTTTCTGGAATTTAACATTGAACAAACTAATATTAACAAAATTATAAATTATTGTACCAAAAATAAAAGAATAGCAAAATCAGATACGGGAAAATTGTGCAAAAAATAAAAGAATTGCAATATAAGATACAGGAAAAATGTTAAGTTACAGGGCAAGGGCAACAAGACATGAATACAACCAAAAGCTATAATAACACTACATGTCTTCAAATAAGTAGCATCTAATGTGCTGTATGACCCTTTGATTTTCTTTCCAAATAGATTAAAAGATTCAACTCACCTCAGAAAGATGGCAAAACTTGCAACCTTAGTAAATATGTGGTAATCAGTAAGTCCGTTATAACAAGTCTGAGTAAATAAATAAATAAAATTAATCTGAAGTTCATAAAGAGACATTCTAGATAATTGTCTCCTAGTTTTACATAGCAAGCCCTTTAAAGCAGTTGCATGACAACATTTGACTCGCTAAATATAAAAATAATAAACAGATATTTACCATTTCCATCATTTTAAAAGACAAGACAGTCTACCAAGATTGATACTTTTAAAAAAATGTTAAAAGGTCAGCACTGCTATACTAACCTAGACGGTAAATACACTCAAAGCAATGCATCAATCATAGCCCAAAGCACTCTGTTTTTTTTATAAGTGGCATGATGCACGGTGTAAACAAAAGCTTTTATAGGTAATACATAAAAGATAATAAATGAATTTTCATTAAGAAAACATGAAATAAGAAATCAGACCATCATCACAAAGGAATTATTAAAGGAAGCTCGTTCAAAGTAATAAACAATATCATAAGCTCGGTGTAGTACCATCCAAATCTAGAACAAGGGTAGTTGAAGGACAACTCCGTGTTTGCTTTGGGAGAAGCATAACCGAAATTTAGGCACAACCACTGATAAGTCTGGCAAATCCTTGATGAATAAATATGGATCAAAATCATCAAACTCATCATCATCGGGTTCCACACAAACTTCCTCAGAAATTGAATCTTGACTTTTTTCATCAACACATTCTAATTTGGAATGCTGCATTGCAATATATATTGCCGAAACTTCCGGTGATAGATCCCCTACACTGCTAAATTCATCCTCAGACAATGTCTTTACAGGATGAGATTCAACGTGGAGCATATGACCATTTTTTTTATTCACATCATGTGATTTGATGAATTTACAACTAACTCAACATTCTCCTTATCTGTCTCCATCATCTCAACATCCTTTTTATCTTCAGTAAAATTTTTCATATCCTGATTTGTCATAAGAATCTAAGTCGCCAGTTCTTAAATCAGTAATGCTGAGATCACGATGAACTGCCAGCTCCTTCTTGGTGAAAGCAGCAGTAAAATCAACTGTAAAAACATACATATTTAGATGAGTAAAAAACAAGGGTGTAATAATGGAACAATTATTACGTCCTCCGACCGGATGCAGAGGAGCATCCGGTCGTAGGCAAAAAAACTCGGTACCGCGGTGTACCGAGTTTTTCAAAAAAACTCGGTACACCTCGGTACCGCCTTTTTTTTTGCCTAGGACCGGATGTTTCTTGCATCCGGTCAACCGAACAAAATAAAGTTCGTAATAATAAGTGAAATACTACCACAGAAAACAATGAATGAAGATAGAGAAAGGCCAGGAAGTTTCATGAAAAAAAAGGAAAGATAGAATAAAGCTGACAGTTAAGAATGCACAGTCCACCAGCACATAAGTATTTTGCAACAAATAGCAAACAAAAAAATAAACAATGAAAATAGCCACAGAATTGTAATCGAATAAGGAAAAGGAATAAAAAATAAACTAAAAAATGAAAGGCGTAGAAGATGATATTATATGCTAAGATGGACTCCTTTGTTGCCCGTGCTAGAACTACTAAAAATACAAGAAAAGTTAATAAAAAGAACCCAATCAAAAGAACAAAGGGGTGATACGGAAAAGAAGGGGACGTAAAAACAAGTATGGTATTGAAATTATGACATAAATGTGAAACAGCAAAAGCCAAACTCTCAAGATATGATGCATATTGTGTTAGGATTTGTGATGGGAATTTTCTTGAGTTTGGGCCAAAAAACTGGTGACGTGAGATATATGGTGCAATTTAATTATGAGAATTTTATGGGGGACCCATGGTTGTGGTAAAGGGATTGGGCCGATAGAAATTTGCAATTATGTTGTATGAAGCTTTATTCTTTTACATATATTTGTATACATGTGATTAAATATTGCGCCTATGTTGTGTGTGAGTCGCCACTCTTACCATACACCAGTTATTCAACATAGTGAAATCTCCTCCTAGCCAGTAGTTCCTTTATATCATTGCTACATATTGGAACAAGCAATTATATCTCATTCATTTGTGTGCTAATGAAGCTATAAGGACAAAAAACAACAACCGATTATTGTAAACAAAAAAACAAAAAGGTTCAAATGCTATAACACCTTTGCTGGAAGTGCAGCATAGCCGTAAAACCCGAAATCGACGATCGTAAGCGTTGCACGCATCTAGATGCATCACGACGAAATTTAAGTGAATTTCAAAGTCGTCGGATTTCGACGAAATTGATTTTATAAAATTCTACACAAAATTTGAACAAATTGATATAAAGAACCTATATTGAATTTTGCTTAAATTGAAAGTTAAAAATTTTAGAAGTTTTAATAAACCTAAACTGTCCTTAATAACTATTAAAGCGGAGATAATTCAAGTGAGGGCAATTAGGACATTTAGCCCTCTCCCTAATCAACTGAAGCCTTAAATTCGATCCCTTCATTTTCTTCCGCTCAGTTTTGTTCGACCAAACCGAAGGAGAGCAGGAGAAGGAGAGAGGAAGGCGACATAGGACTTAGGGTAAAGGCTCCGACGACAGATTAAATGTGGCAGAATTTTCTTTAACTGAAATTTTAGTAGACATGAGATCATTCAAGCATGAAATAATTTAGGCAAATTTATATGAATTTTTGATTAACTTAAACCCTATGATATATATTATGATTTGCATGTGCATGATAATCCAGAATACCAAATGGTAAAGGGACTCTTCGAAGCCAATGATAAAGGGGCTCTAAGGAGTCAATGGTAAAGGGGTTTTTCAGAGCCAAATGATAAAGGAATAGCCAAACTTGACGGTGTACCTGATCAGTACAAAACTCTAGTACTTACGGGACGGGTGTTTTATATTATGATTATATATTTTATGTATTTAATAAAAGACTATAAAGAAAGGAAAAGTTTATGGAAAAAAAAAACGTTTAAAGAAAAAATTCAAGAAAACTGATTATGAAAATTTTATATAGCATGTGCCTATCAAATATCTAATATGATCTTTCTATTTATTTTAATTTCATGCTTAATGTCTTGTATTTATTTATTTCATGAATTATGATAAATACATGTTACATGCTGAGCGTTAGCTCACCCTATTTTTGGGAATGCTTTTCAAGAGAATCTGCTATAGAGTGGTGGCAGAACGACAGTTTACCGACCGTCGTAGAGGATTCCAGGATTACAGGTTTTTATATGAATGTTATGTAATGTGTCATTTGATGTATTATGTACTACTGTGATGTTTTCAATTTATGTTTTAGTGAATTTATGTTTTAATGTATTTGGGATATTTCAGTTTGGATGTTTAGTGACTTTTTCTTACATTATTCTTGGAAGATATTTATGTTTATGTCATTTGTGAAATAATTTTTTTATGATATGAAAGTTATAAGTGTTCTCCGTACGAATGTCTGTTCCCGCCCCGCTAATTCGGACTAGCCGGGCCAGGTCATGACAATAGCTAACACCTTTTGTGCCATTACTTCCCATGAAGGGCATTACAAGACATCAATTTTCCCACAACATAAATCATATGAAGAACGAGCATTTCCATATAACTAGATAGTAAACTCCCTATTTAAATATAGGGACAAAACTACAATCTGGATCCATCCATCCATATATAAATACATAAACATAATAAAAAATAAGAATATAGAGAGAGAGAGTGTGTGTGTGTGTGTGTGGTTTAATATCACATCCAACAATCTGAAGAGAGAAAAAGGAGTTCCTTCAACATTGTTTTGTTTTTAGGTGCTGTAATGTCAAACGGTGGAGTACACTTTGTTTGGTAATATCGTTCTACAACGTTGTAAGAATTATAGTTATTTGGAAGAAAATTATTGATATGTATATGAGTCACATAATGAATAAAATAAATAGTATTAAAAACATATTATCATTATAATACGATGAACTAATTTTAAAATATTAAATTAATTAAAGGATTTATAATACTTAACTCCCTAAAAATAATCAATATCACACCTATATCCACCATATTTTCTAAAATCACAATGACTCCCTTATCATTAGATATTAAATAGCATACTAATCCAAATCATTCCCTAAAACTACATTAGCAACCCCTTTTGTTTAATATTACATGGGATGCATGTGAAATATTGATTATGCATGGTGCATGTAAGCATAATTAACCCTAATTAAAATAATAATTTACTTTTTTATAAAACAAAACTAATTCCACGAAAATGCTTTTGTTAGAAGCCATTTAAAGATGCATTTGGGAAAGCTTTATTTAATCTACTAATATCACACTTCTATTTTATTACAATTTTATCGTTCTTGTTCAAAAATTCCAATGGTGAAAAATTTTTCAAATCTAGATCTACTATAGTGTCGAACAACAACGAAGGAGCGGCGACTCCTTCACAATGAGCGGCTGTGAGCTCCCCTCTTTGCTCCGTTCTAACTTCCGATTCCGACTGGAAAAGTGGAAGGGAACGTCGTCGAGGCAAGGAGCGAAGTTGAATAGCAACAAAGGAGCGGCGACTCCATCACAGTGAGCGGCTGTGATCTCCCCTCTTTTGCTCAGTTATAACTTCTGATTCCAACTGGAAAAGTGGAAGGGAACGTCGCCGAGGCAAGGAGCGAAGTCGAACAGCAACGAAGGAGCGGCGACTCCACAGTGAGCGACTGTGAGCTCCCCTCGTTACTTCCAATCAAAAGGTTGTAACTTCCGATCCAACCAAAAGGAGCGAACAATGCTAACAGGCGGAATAGCGAAGCGAAGTTGAACAACAACTTGGCGAGTCAGAGTCGGGTTCGGGTCGGGTCAAACAGTACCGGGTCATTTTCGAGTTCGACCTGAACCCGACTCGTGACCCGAAATTGACACCTCTAATAGTGCGGTAATTAAAGAAAATACTATTCGATATCTTAGGAGAAAAAAAGCTATAATACACCCAATAACTTTAAGAAAATTACATTTCCCACAATTAATTTCACAAACCACCACAAACAGTTCAAACATGCCCTAAACCATAGTCCCAAAAAAGTTGCTAAAACTTACATGCAACTGAACCTTTTTCACAATAATTAAGCCAATGCTTAGAACTATTGCTATTTAAGGAAGCAATACGGAATAACTAGAAGTGCGTTCTCTATTGAAAAACAATAAATTAACCTATCTAGAAAAGGCCACCATCATAATCCTATTATGAAGCACAAACCATTTTGACTAGTATATGTTTAATAGCAACTGAAATGAAATTACTTGCATATTACAGTTTCATAAACGCTGAATGTACCACCAAGAAGCATATATGAGAGCAAGAAATAAATAGAAATTGTTTAAACTTGCCAATAAACAATGAAAAAATAAACAAGATACTCAGATATGAGGAAAGAAAGTACGACTACCTTTGCTGGAATATTTCCACTAGCAAGTTTAGAATGAAAGAATGAAGGAGAAAATATTGTGTCTTGAATTTCCTGGGAAATCCTCTCATCATAACTCTGAAATAGCAAAACATATAAAAAATTAGTTAACAAGATGAAGAAAGTGAAACAGTAAATATAACACAGAACAATCAGAGCAAGGCAGGATTACGATCAATAAGAGTGTCATCATAATTGCAACACATTAATTTAGACTTTTTTTCCACAAACCAGCAGTCATCTTATGCTAAAATTTCCGTTTTGGATTAGAAATTACTCACAAGCTTAAAAAAAGTATGCAAAACTCTTTTCATTCAGAAAATGAAGGTTTCTCATACATGCCGCATTTAGCAGTGTAAGTAGAAGTGTGATCGAGTTGAACCCGATCTCATGTCACTTTCAGCTTGAGTTGTGGGCACTGAAAATTTGTGCCTCGAACTCTCCGAGCCGCTCTTCTGTTTGTGGATAGGGAGAGTTTTAAAGGATTTAAGTTCCGGGTAAATGTTTAGAAGGTAGATTAGGCTTTAGATAAGACACTACCTAGAGATTTCACCATCAAGCGAGGACTTTATGATCTCAATTCTATTTTCCTATAGGCGCAAAGCTCTTATAGTTAATTATCCCTCCTGATAAAAAGAGAGAACTTTAGATTAAGGCTAATCATTAAATAGGCACCAAGTATCCAACGTATAGTGATATCATTTTGCAGCAAAACCGCCCAATCAGTGGGCGTAAGTCACGTCCCAGCTAACAATAGACTATTTAAGGAAGAATCTTAGTGATGCACCGACACAAAATTCACTCTTTGTTTGGATTAATTACAAATTTATCACCCTCAAAAAATGATTACATATGGTGGATGGCTTTAGTTTTAAGTTTTCAGATAAAATTTTCATTTAAATGTTTAGAATTTAAATTAATTTTAGGTTATGAAAATTTAATAGAATTTAAACATAGACCCATCCGATTGAGATTTAAAATCAAAACAACCATCATCGGAGTGACGTTATGGCCACTTTAAATTTTTTTCATTTTACACTAGGGTTCAATTATTTTTAAAATAGGATCCCCTTCAATTAAGATTCCCTTTCAACAAGATCATCAACAGGGAATATAAAAATTGATTTATGATTAGGTATTTGCTTCTTTATCCAAGTTGGATCGACTCTAGTCCTTTCAAGGAGAATAATGAAATTTGAATATTTGACCGGTGCAGCATTCTCTGACATTTGAATTTGGAGTTCAAAGTAACGTCAAAGCACATGAGGGTGTATTTTTGGCAATAAATTGGAGCTATTGTAGAGGTACTTGAATACTTTTTGCAAATCCATGAAGTATTCTCACTATTTGGTTTACGTTCATGTAGTATTTTCCTTTTGCCATAAGTCCTTCCATTCATCGTCCACACAAACTTCTTCATCAAGGGCTTTTCTAACACCTCTACCATAATCACAAATAATCACCTTTGAATCACGATCTTTGATCGACCATTTTGAATGCTAGAGCCTTCAAAAGCATTATTTACAAGTAAAGAGATCTCATACTTTCTGTTTACCATATACATTTCCAAGTTAAGCAGATAATAATTTCCTCAGATTGATTAAATCACCTTAAGATCCCAATTCACTCTATAATCCCAGACCTGTTTAAGGAAATCTCTTTCATTGAAGCATTTATAAAATGTCTTATTTGTATCCATTTGGGATGTCTACTGATTGACAATTTTCTTTCCCATACCATCATCAATTAGTGTTGGACCAATAGTAAACTCAAACTCAACACTTTCCTTATCATTGTATATTCTTGTGACAAGATATATCCACGAATTTAACTATTGATGGACTTTCTCAATTAAGGAACCTCTCACAACTTTCAAAGTTATCGATCTTGAAGCAGCCCAAAGAGGAGCGTTATTAGACTGGAAAATATAAGCATCAATAGTCGATGAGTCTTCATTATCACCCTTACTAGAACCATACCAAGTATAACTTTGTTGCATGGGTAAGCAAACTCTCATTCTGCTTTTCACCACTCATCTCAATTGCCCAGAGGATTATGAGAAAACCATTTTAAGAGGCTCGGATCCAATATCTACTCTATCATTATATGTTGTTGATATTGTTGAGGTATGACCATTTATATCGGATGCTTACTTGGTTTCTTTTTTATATGAAATAAGTTTCCATCCCAGAGAGTTGTACTGTGAACTCAACACAATAGTATTTTAAGTTGTTTGGCTGATCAAACCATAGTTTAGATTAACTTTTATGGGAAGAATGAATAATTTTAAACTTTCTTAACCAACCATGATGAGTAGCCCAAAAAACCCCATTGTAAATTAAGTCTAGTTAAAACTCATGACAAGCATTGAAGCATTATTATTATTATTATTATTATTATTATTATTATTATTATTATTATTATTATTATTATTATTATTATGTGGGTCTTTCTTTGTTCCAAATTTTGGCAATCTCCCGACATCCCCTCCCCACGAGGGCAGATTGGGAGGCCATTGCCTTTAGTTCTTTCCGCCCAGATCAAAGATCAGCGGGGCGAGAGATCATCAAGTTTTAAAATCATCCCGGACGTATCTAAGATCGATGACGCAAGGTATTTAACACTTGTTTAAAATCCCACCGCCGAAGGTTGGAGATTTTATGATCAATTGAAATTGGATCGCCAAGGGTTGGAGACGTGTGAATGAACAGAGAAGGCAAGGGTTGGGATCACCTTCAGCTAAACTGCAGGGTGGAATCAAGCCTGGCGACTGAATGGGTTGGTTGGAGCGGGTTGAAGAGTATTAGACAGGGAGTCGGAAGTGTACAAGTTTGCCTCACACAGAGAAATCGAGTTAGAGGGAGGTCGGGTCGGGATGAAGCACTTGAGCAGGAACAGGCAACTGGAGTGTAGCGAATGCGACATCTCAACGTGTGGGTCGAAGCGGGATAGGGATCGGAAGAAGGCTAGACTTCCTCGTGCATGTATGGCATCCTGAGAAAGAGTTATGTGAGAGACTGTTCGTAAACAGATCGTGAGTAGAGGGAATCAATCTGGTCGTGGGTTATAGGTCAACATGAGTGAATCATTGTTAAAAGAATGAACATGATAAAAAGGATAGCAAATTAAATAAGAAATAATAACAAATCACATGAAATAAAACATATATATATAACTTTTAAACATTCTTAGCAACTTAATACTAAACTGATTGAATTTTTATATATTTTAAGAGTATTCAATATTATTTTTTTTTTACCAGGCAGCTCAAAAATTGACGAGTCAAGTCAAAGCTTGCCCAAACTTGGCCTGTTAATCAAACTTGGCTCACAAGTCAACTTGACTCAGTTACACCCATAGGTGTAAATAAGCCAAGCCAACTCGAGACCCTGTTCAAACTCGACTTGATGACAAGCTCAGAGTTGAGCTTTTCCAATCATAAGCACGAGTTCAAGCTCACACCTAAACTGGTTTGTTTATCTTTATCAATCTCAAGCTAGAGCACAGGAGGGCTAGACTTGAGTACCAGTTGAGCTAGCTGAAATTTGTTTTTAATGTCAATTAATTTTAAACTGTTTCAATATTCTATATAATGTTTGCTAATTGTTGAAAAAGTAAAGTTCAATGAGAGCAAAATTATATGTTAATTGGGAAAAAATGTTTATAAACTACATTGCAAATTTCATAAAACATAGGTTCTAAATGAGCATAAAAACAAGTAAAGTTTGAGAATTGCAATCAAGTTTGAGTTAAAAAGTTGAGCTCGAGCCAACTATAACACATGCAAGCCAAGTTTGAGCTCAAGCTTTGAACTCAAGTCAAGATCAATCTCAAGTTTCAGCAAACACAAACTTTCACAAGCCAAACTCGATCTCATTATGGCTTGCTCTCGACTTGACTCGACTAATATACACCTCTAACAAAATTCAAATCACTGTAATATTAACTCTTCAATAAGATAAAAGAGCAAAAATAAATCATGTAGTCACTTAAAATGAATACTCCAGACATGCTGCTATTGTAGTGCCCTTCAACCATGACAAAACATTTGATTTCCAGCATGCAAATACTCAGACATATATAGCAACTAGAAACAATCTTATCTAACCAAAGAACCAAATAGCTCTCAGAAAAACTGCAAGCTTGTTGCTATTGTAGTGCACTTCAACCAGGAAGATATATGCGACCTCCAGCATGCTAATACTTAGATAAATAAAACAACTAGAACCAATTCTACTGAACCAAAGAGCCAAATAGATGTAACAAAAGGTCTATTTTGAAGAATGATCTTCACATGATGTTAAATCAGAAATGGTGCATACCATAGTCAGCAATAATAGGGAGAATATTTCGCCCAAAAATGCAGAACTTTGATTATCAAATGTTGAATCGTAGCAATTTGCCAAGCAAAGTCAAAACCAGTTAAAAGAATGCGAGACAAGAAATCTGGTTTTAAAATTTAGAATCCAATAAAAAAGAATTATCTAGCGATAAAATTTCAAAACATGGTTTTAAAACTCGGTTTCAGTTTTTGTTTCAGTCCTATCTTAAAGATTCAGTTCAGTAGTTTCAGCAGTTTCGGGTATTCAATTTTAGATTTTTAGTTTTTATTATTTTTTATTATCTAATATTTTAAGAAATGAAACAAAGACGATTATAATTAAGGGTAATTTGGTGGGGCCTCCAGTAATTATTTATAAAATGTCAAAAGTTTTAAGAAGTTTCAAGCAGAATATAAGACTTCCAAGGTCAACTCCATAAGTCAAGTCCTAAATTTCACGGAAACTCTTAAGCTTCATCAAATCTATCAAAAACACCAAAAAAATCTAAATAAATAATAAGTTTTTGATTAATATCAGCCAAATTTTATCTAAAATCACCGAAACCACCAAAACTTCTAACCATCATTGAAAAGTCAAAAAATTTACCCCACAAAGGAACAACACTAAGCTTAAAATGAAAGAATAAGCCATAAAGTTATTGATGATCATAAGAATAAAAAAGAAAAGAAATTGGTCACCATATGTTCCACAGAAGCCATGGAAATACCATCAGCCTCATCCTTTAAGAAATCCCCAGCAGCACCCAAATTCCTCCGTAGTTCGGGATCACTCATTGAATGAATTTCAGCTACAAGAATACGGGTTGGGAAAGTCAATACATATTTTTAAGTTATTTGCTAAGCCGCAGCAAACATGTTTTAATTATAAACCACAACATGTGACAATATCCATATCAAAGATTTTTAGAATTTTTTTCATAATAACATATAATACAAAATACACAATTGCATATTAAACAAAAGCAAATTTCAATTCCGAAAGACATACAAAATGTTTGTAGAATGACAGAAAGAAGGACAATAGAGCCTAAATTAAGAACCATGCGTATAGAGATACATTTAATAGTATCAGTCATCCATTATGACAGGTAAAAAAGGTGCAATTAACCCAATAAATGTTTCTAAATCAGTCAAAACCAGTCCAAGTTGAGAATTTTGGGACTTCTTTTGGTAGTATTTTTGCTTTTATTTTCATTCAGTGTGTTCCACTTTCAGCAGAAACTGAATGAAATGATCATTTCATCATGACAGGTTGTTATCAGTCAATTGTTTGAGCCTGTATTGTCTGCATACTTGAGGAATTATATTAAGCATGAAAATGCGATTCAAAGTACTCAAGGCTTGGTGTTGAATGGGTGGCGTGGAAAAGATTTAGGTTACCCAAATGCATTTGAAAGGAATCAAACACCACCTTCTATGTTAAGCCACGCCCCTCTTGGCATTTCACAATTCGTTTGCTTCTTAGGTCACTGAATGGCATAGAGCATATTGACACCCAAAAACAAGGGGAAAAATAAGAAAAAAGATGATGTTCAAAGCTGAGATATTTTTACAGTTTAACAAAGCGATTTTTGCTTAGATAGAAACTCTTTAAAATTTTTGTTGTTAATTCATTATGTACATTAAATTTAGATGCACCACACCATATTTAATTAGTATATCAACCCAACATTTAACCTAGCTATAATTTCTTAACTTGCATTACTTTTATAAATGTTATTTTTCTTTCCAAATCTATCTCAGGAAATATCTTTAAAACTTTTGATGCTTCTAGAATAGCCAAGCTAAGCTGTACTTTGATGAAATTGTAAGACTTCACGGGCTGCCTAAAACCATTGTGTCAGACCGAGATGTGAAATTTACCAGTTATTTTTGGAAGACATTATGACATAAAATGGGGACCAAACTGAAGTGGTGAATAGGAGTTTAGGAAATCTGTTAAGGACCTTAGTATGAGAAAACATTCGGGACTGGGACTCTAAGTTGCCTATCGCTAAATTTGCCTACAATAACTTTGTGAACCGAACTACTGGTCTTAGCCCCGCTGAAATAGTGTACGGATACCATCCCAACCAACCCATTGATTTGATTCCCATGAACACTAGAGTTAGGACATCAGAGTCAGCATCATCCTTTGCATCGCATCTACAGGAGTTACATAAAGAAATTAAAAAGAAAATTGAGCAAAGTAATGCAAATTATAAATTTATAGCTGATCATAAAAGAAGAGCTAAAGAATTCGAAATTGGAGACTTTATGATGGTTCGGATCCGTCCAGAGCATTTTCCTCCTGGATCCGCAAAGAAGTTGCATGCGAGAAGCGTCGGACCGTTCAAGAGAATTTCAAAGGTGAATGACAATGCTTACGTACTAGACCTTCCCGAAGGTTTCAACATTAATCTCACATTTAACATAGAAGATTTAGTAACCTTCGAGGGACCAAAATTTAACCCATGCAATCCACTTACAAACGAGCCTTATGCGACCATACCTTGTGAGATCACAAGCCTTCCTCCACTCCCAAATTTACCTCCCTTACCCAATGCGGAGACAGTTGAAGCCATATTAGATGATGAGATTATTACTGCGAAAGGAGGCGGGCGTCGAAGATACTTAGTTCACTGGAAAGAGACCCCGGCGACAGAGGATACGTGGGTTGACCGAGAGGAGCTGCAGAGTCTAGATCCAGACCTTCTGGAGTGGTACGAGAGCTCTAGAGACACTCACTCGACAGGGTCGAGTTTTCTCCCATCTGGGGAGAATGATAAGGACATCGACAGACGCTACCAACAAGTTTATCGCCGGCGAAACCGCAGATCGACGGCCACGATTCAGCGCCTCTACTTTTGATTTCGATGTCATGATGTATTATTTAGTATTTGCAGTTTTTTCCATTTTTACCCATGTGGGGAGTTGCTTTGTTATTGTAGCCCAGAGGGCAATTTCGTACTTTCTTTTTTATGAGTTGAGGTCTATATATAGTGGTCTCATGTGTTGTATGATGGTTAATGAATATTTTGAATGAAATTTGTTTTGGTTATCTTTTTCTTCTTCTTCTTGTGGAGAGTTAGAGAGGAGAACGAGAGCCCAAGGTGTGGGCGAAAAGCAATACCCACCAGTCATTGGAAGAGTCCGTGACTCGTGGTCTAACCCCATCATCCGATCCTCGCCTTTTCCCAACCCACCAACCCTAACCCCTCTTGGCCGCCAACCACCCCACCTCCTCCACCGCCGGCCTTCTTCCCCACTCCCCACTTGTTCGAATTTTGCAAATTCAAAATTATTTGAGTTGAAAATTTCCATTTTTGTCAAAACCAAATAAGGCAATTTTTCAAATTCAAATCAATTCGAAATTTGAATCGAAGTGGATTTCATATTCAAACCTCTTCCTGCAAACAAGCAAATTTGGAAGGTTTGTAAATTGCTCCCACCCTTTCCCTCTCCTCCTTGAGCCCGCCGGCCATGCTTGGCTTTCCCCCTCATTAATTGCTACATAACTCCTTCTCCCCTTTTTGAAATCAATTTGATTTCAATTAATTCTCCCTCCCAAATTTTCAAATCCTAAAATTTATTTCAGGATTTGTTTTAAAACTCCCTCCCCTCCTCTCTTGAAACCGCCGGCCTCCCCCTCCTTAAACCCCCCATTAATTCCCCAATCAATGTCTTAATTCCATTTGATTTGAAATTCAAAATTCAAGCCAATTCCTTCCTAATTTAATCAAAACTAAAATTAAATTTCAGTTTTTGATTAATCCCCTCCATAATTCCCTAACACTTTTCTCCAACCCTAGCCTTTCCCCTTGCACCCGCCGGCCTCCCTTCTTCCTCTTGCTCCCGCCACCCTATCTTGCTTCTCTTGTGAATTGAGAAGCCTAGGAAAGGAGACGACGACACCTCCCCTCTCCATTTCAATGTCGAATGGCGGATCCCAAATTTGAGTGGGGACTCGTGTTCGATGCCAACGGAAATCTCGACATTTTACGATCCCCGTACTTCGACGTAGGATTTGAAGACGACGCCACCATTGGAGACTGTTTGGATCGAGTTGTTCCAGATATCGCGCGCATCCTCACCCGTCAACGTCACGACTACAATTGGAGCATCGTCGGACACCCACCACCTCCATCTCCACCAGTTACCTCTCCACCAACAAAGTTCTTCGGCGCCGTTTCTCTAGTGGTAATATCTTTCATTGTATGGGTCTTCTTTCTCCGCTAAAAGCCTACTAATAATTGAGTGAGACGGCCCTAGAGGTGAACCTCTCAATGTTAAGCGTTGGATTTTTGTTAATTGTACTTTGCATTTAAATTCTCTTGAACTTTGAAAGAACTATCTCGGTTATTTTCTATTGCACGTCTTTGGTCTAAGCAAGTTAAAAATTTCAAAATTCTTAATTCCCTTTTACGTGCTAGCATTGAATTTAAATGAGCAATACTTTAACCAACTTTCATTCTAAATTCTAATCGTAACTCCTAGTAGTTTCAAATCATTAACATTATTCCACGCAACAATGAATGGAAATAATTGGTTTAATAATGAAACCAAGGAATCTCATACTGAACCTTTTAAAGGTACGATAAAAACAGGAGAAATGCTTCGCTTTACCAAGCAACAAAACCTCAAGGACGACCATTGTTGGATTAAATGACTTAAAAAATAAAGCCAGTTAGACAAAAGCTAATAATAAAACAATTCGGTTTTGGGGGCCAGACAAACCACAAAAAATGAGTCATGCAAGCATCAACTGTTTAAAACTGGTTGTTACAAGTAAATAGAGTCAAACAAATAGAAGCTCCAAAATATGCAGATTTTTTTCCTGGAACAATGTCAATTTAGTGTTGCATGAATTACAATGCTGTCAATGCAACAGGAAGTACAGGAAATTGAAGATAGCTAACCAAGTTTCTTTTTCTTTGTAGATGAAATAAGATCGCTGACTTTTCTTTCAGAAATCACAGTCATTTTCTGGGGCCTTCTACAGAATCTAGCACTTAAATGCTCCCCAGAACCATCTCCAGAAAGCATTTTCTTCCTCGTCTGCATTATTTAGTAAAAAACAATGCACTGGACTTCGCAATCATCAAATGAAGCTGCAATCTGCAAAAGAAATTTAAAAAAAAAAACATATTAGATCAACTAGCGCGTCACTAAGAAAAACATCCCATCAAACAAACACAACAACAGACGTAATTCGTTTTAGTAAATCAAAAGTTTTCAAAAGCACCCTGTTCGCTCAAAATAATATCCCTATCATGGTTTTCTAATGTCCTAGACATTAACGCCAACACAAGTGCTCAACAGATTGATGCTGGGTGCTAAAATAATATTAATAATGTTTATGAATGTATTTTAATTATGAGAAGTACCTTTAGAGAATGTGAACTATAATTATCACATCAAATTAGATCGAGTAAAATAATGAATTTTCAAGTTCAATTTCATTCCAATTTTAAATTTCTAATTAAATTTATTATTCTAAAGAAGTAACAATATGCTGCTTAAGTTTCCAGCTTGTAAAGCCAGGTGACAATTTAATATATTCCAACTTCTTCATCCATACTTGCTTCTAATAATTGGATTTTTAGCTCTCCATCACTTCCTTTATTTCCTAGAGACATCCCTCTTCATTTTAAAAATTTCTTACAATAAAACTTTTCTCTATCCTGCATTTGATCAGCTTGACTCAAAGAAAATATACTAGCTACTCCAACTATTGATGATCTTTTCATATCATACATGTCAATTATTATCAAAATACAAACTCATCTGACCATCTAAAGTATTAGCACCTATCTCCCAAACTAAGACAAGAAGATTGTCCCCACAACCTACAATATTACAAACGAGACCCCCTCCCAAAGGAACTAAAGATAGTAATGATGTCCTCATGAGAGCTGTGAAAAGCGCTACAGCCACACATCACCTTGTGCAAAAGATTCTAAATTGATTTTACACTAGCTAAATCGAAACACTTCATTAACAGCAAAATAGAAAATGAGGCAATTGATAAAGACAATGTCAACAATAACAACAGTCATGTAAAATGTTCATGTCATGGAAAGCATAATTCAAAATAATAGCAATCATGTAAACATGACCATCATGAAATAGAAAAAACCAACTAATCAAAAGTTGAGTAAAATATAATAAAATGAGTATTAGGTTAATATAAGCTGAGTATATGTCTGCAAGTACAAATCAAGTTACAGATAAGATTATACAGAATCGAACTTAACATTAGATATTGTCTATTTTAAACTTCACTTTCGAGATGGGCATTGTTGATCATTTGCCAGGGATGCTAATTCATAACTAAGGCAGCATGGCTTACAAATAATTATCACCTACATCATAGGACTTAGGGAGCATGTTGGGAAGTTAAACATCACACAGCAAAAACAAAAAAGAAAGAGAAAATGCAGCAAAAAAGAAAGAACATCAGGATCTAACGTTGAAAAACTTGAAATAAGAAAAATACCATGGAACCAGACCACATCAAGAAATTCACTAAGAAAATTAGGAGAAATTAATTGGATCTTCACCCATCAACATAGAACTGACAAAGAGACTCTTATCAACCACCACAAGAGACACAACCCTTCAAGTTAGACATGAAAAACTAGAAATAAAACAGCCCATCCTAACTCTTAATGTTGAAACTTGGGAGTTTGGAGTGCCGTGGCACTCCACATTCTATCTCCAATTAATTGGTAGCACTATAACGTTGAGGTTTGGAGTGCCGCTATTTGTCTTTAACCAGCACAAGTATACAACGCCGCAGCACTCGAGTATACAGAGCTGCAAGATTGTACGGTTGTGCGCAAAAAAATATATATTTTTCAAGTGCAAGGCAATTGAACCTAAAGCAGGGGAGGCCCCCCTTGCAACCACCAGTGAGCTCAACCAATGAAATTGAGATTTAAGTCAACAGTACAACCAGATTGATCTACTCAATTACATTCAACACAAAACTAACAGAGCATACTTTGTTCTATCAACCAAGTGCATTGAATGTTTTCTAGCACCATGGGGAAGTATGCTTAATATTTTGGGGTCACTACAGGCTGGTGGATCAGATGCCACAAGCACAATTAATTAAAAATGCCCGTTTGAAGTACAACCTAATAAAGTTAATGGACTGAACCAAAAACTAATAATGCATTACAAATTGAAACAATGTTTTTTTTCAGACGATAGCATGATTGAAGACAAAAAAAATATGAGTACTGACATGGCGAGATTTAGTACCCTAAAAGTATCGCATGCCCCTACAGGTGAAAGTTGAGTCATCGGTCAAAATGAAAGCGTGTTATAAAACCTTAAATATTACCAGCTTAAATTTTAATTTAATTCAGAATCCAATGGAAACAAAAAACATCTGATTGGCGATTAATCATAATAAACAACAAAATAATTGGATTACATTACACGTTAAGATAATTCATTTATTAGTCGAGATTTGTAAGTAAACCATAAACTTGAACAAAAAATTTCTACTAAAGAAATACACTCCAAGGTTCTATTTTCAGCTCCTTGTGGCTCCCATAATAGCAACTCCAACACCTTAAAGGGGGATTGATTCACGCGAAGGGACCAAAAAGATAACCTCTTATTAGCATGTTCCAACTATGTTACAAATGATAACATATTATTCATTGGTCATTTCACTTGATAATTTGATGCAAAAAGTATGTACCCAGCATAAGAAGGCCTTGCACCAAAACAAATAAGAAAAAAAAACTTGGCCGGTGAAATGAGAGAAATTAACTGAATTCAAGACCAATGTGTTTTAATCACGGACACGATGTTAATTTCCTTGAAAATCATCAATGTCATAATTAACTAACAAGGAATTCGAATGTAATGAGTGCAAAACAGACTACGAACCGCATCTAAAGGGCAAAAAACAAACTAAAACATACCAATGATCAAATATTTATTTCACAATAAGGAACAGCGACAAACAATCTCAAAAGAAAACAGAAAACATCCCCAAGAATCACTTCAAGAGCAGAACAGCCTTGAAAACAAGTAACCATGGCATCCCTGGATAGCATCAAGTAAAGGAGTGGTTTGGCAAGCCTCCTCAACTGGACGGTCCATCCATCTCTTCAACATCAACTCAGCATTCCCAGCCATTCTATGCTGCAGAACAGCTGCCCCCATTGGTCCAATAAGATTTAGCCTTGTAGCAGCTGATAGAACATCCCTCACGGCCAAGTGCATATATGCCCGTTGAGAGAACTCACTTCCAAAGCCAAGTAGTCCACATACAAGCCCAAAAACTGTTGCATGGTGGAAGGAAGCAGACCTTGAGGTCAAGGCTGACTCTCTAATCTTCTTCAGGTATGGAATCTCATGAAACACGGAAGCAGCAACTCTTATGAGTGCAGATCCTTGTGACGATGAGGCTTTTCGGCTTATTTCATTGGTTAAGGTGACTTCAAGGAGCCTATCAAGCTTCAACCATGTTTCAAAGTCCAGGGATTTAGTTGCCGCACACACAAATGGAAGAATTAGGCTGCCAGTGTTGTCCAAGACACTGAGAGTATAGGCCTGAAGATCCTCAGGGCCCACCACAAAGCAAGATTGGATGGCAGCCTCAAGGCCATAAGAATGAGCAAAACCACCAGTGGGAAGGAAAGAGTCCAGCAGTTGCCATTGGCTCCAAAGGGGATTGTTGATTGAGTCTTGATTCCACATCCTACAACACAATCATGATGGGCATATCAGGCTAGAGACAAATAACATGATGGCTTGATTTTGTCATGTGGCTTGTATAATTTTTCGATACGAAAAATGAATAGAGCAATATGCAAACTACCAAAGTTAACTTTTTGACACTTGCTAATTTCCAGATGTGTTGCCCTCGGGAAAATTAAATGGAAGGAAAGTAAATCATCATCTCTAAACTTTCCACCAAAAATAACTATGAAGGACTGCATTCTCCCTCTCCCTCTCTCTCTCAAAAAATGCACCCATCTGCACATCATGGTGATAGAAATAAAAGAAACTTTGGTAATCAGGAATTATATAAATTTTCTCTATTCACTTTCCAACATTCAATTTATTTACAAGCCACATAAAAAGTCAAGTCACATATTATACCTTTATATGCCCTTCATGTGTGACAATAATAACTATCTAAGCTTGGTTAACTAAAATCAAAATTTTCTACTTGGAAAAAAATAATCACTTTAGTAAGGCTAATACAAAGTGATGTAAAACTTGAGACTCGCTCGATAAACTTTGGCATTATTGCCTCAAAATCCAAAATCCTCAATTATAGTGATAGCATGTTATGCACCACACAAACCCAATACTAACAAACATTCATACCTGCCTTCAGGGAATAACAAGACCAAAACATAAATCCAAAGCCGACAATCAAAAGAGTCACGAACCTACATCCTGCCCCCAAATCATACCCGAAATAGTTTGGGTATGTAAACAAGGACATGAATAAAAAATAAAAATAAAAAAACTTTAACCACAGCCATGCTTCAGGACATGACCACAAATTCACAAGATAATGCCAATAACAAAATTGCAGTAAGAGTTTTATAAAACATTCAAGTTTAGAAAAGGAAGATACTCCTAGGAGAAACTGGCCAAAACTAAAGCATTGTTTGGCGCAACGTTTATCCTGCTTCACTTTTTGAAATGTAAATTGAATTTGTGAAGAAAATGTGCCTGGAAAATCACTGCCTCATTAATGCATGTTTCTGTAACTTCAAAAAGAAATAAAACAATCTCATGGAGCACCTTATCCATCTCTACAAAAGAAAGGTGGTTTAATTTCATGTAAAACAACAATAAGACAGCAAAAAAAGAGCCTTCACAGAGGAAGTACAGGTAGTTAACTATAATTTTATTCAAAATTTACAGATGGTGTGAGTAACAATATGACTGTTAGATGCTACCAAAATTTTGTGGACAAATAACTGCAATCAGTAGAAACAACAATATTAAGCAAACAATTTAGTAAAAGAAACTACTCCTATAGGAATAACCTTATTATCCTGCAGAAAATTATATAAGAAAAGCACATAATAGTAAGTAAAATCCATGAACCCAAAAAAAAAAGCTTTGCGATATATCTTTATCAAGAAAATTTGATGCTTCACCAATTGACCTCTCAAGTAGCTTCCACATGGGTCCAGAAATGTAAGGGTTTCAGCCGGTGTGAAATGTTACAAATGAAACATCAAAAACCATAAATCACGATACAAATACATGACATACAATAAAAAAGTAAGATACATTAATTATATAATATAATATATGAGCAATGAAAAGAAATATTGTCATAGACTTTTGTTCTAGAATTTGTTTATTCGCACAGAAGCTGAAAAGAAGAAAAGTGCGGACAAAAAAGATGAAAGTGGAAAGTTTTAATATAGACAACATGCAGTGGAAGAATGGTAGTTTACAAAAGAGAAGTGGGAACCATCTTTAGAGGAGGAAAGTGATATGATCATAGGAAGCAGGATTGGAATCAAGAAATTTATCATCAAAAACAGAAATTGGAGTGCAAACATGTTCAGAACAAAATTAGCCGGTTAGATCTATCCATCATCTTCTTTGCAAAAAAAAGTTCCATTTTGTTGTTTGGGAGGGGGGTACTTGTAGGTGATGAGCATCAGATAGTACAAAACAGAACACAAATAAAATTCACGAATAGTGTCAAATATGGCTGAAGAGTGGTACTACATTATTCCCCAAAACCCCAATAGCCTTGAAAAGCAGAAAATAGCATGCTCTAGTGTATAAAATTTACCAAAAACCATAGGCTAGGTTTACTTGAGGAACACTAGGAGCAATAGAAAACAAATTTATAGCCACACATAAAAAGAACTTTCATTACAAGTAGGATTTAATAATCTGCAAATTCAAATTTAATAAATTTTGAGAGGATAAATAATTCAAAACTGTTTGGAATGAAAACTGCAAAACAAAGCTAAATCCTGAAACCCCCAACCATATAACTATTTATTTTGGGATTTAAGGTTTATGAGCGGAAGAAATCCTTGGATTAGTTTAACCCTATGAACGGTAGGATTTAAGAATGACAAAACTATAACAGGATTTATCAAAACAATAACATTTAAAGTCTTTAAACTCTACTTAGCAATAGTTAAGCAAACTATTGCATTAATCCCACTAGAGTAGGATACCGAGCAGCCCTTCAAAACAACATCAAAGTTAACCTTTCCTCGTAATTTTGCAATGTAAATATTCAAAGAACATCAAGTTCTGGTCAGTTCAATACATGAAGTGCTTCCAAGAATGGTCCCGAAAACACACATCAAGTAAAACAGTCATATGATGATTACATCGGATACTGGAGACAGAAAACAAAATACTAGTACGCTGCATATAAGATAAATAACTAGCCAACAGTTTGATTGGGAAATAACTTGCTTCACAAAGTATTAGGGAGCATGAAGTTCCAAACAACCCTAAGGCAACTTCTCTTGATTACACCAGTTAAACCAAGATGAATCTTAGAATTTAAAACCACCTTACCAGTCCATCATGCACAATCCATTTCCCAACAAATGATACAACAAAACTTACTCACAATTCTCCTTAACCAGAAAATATCCACCTCAAACAGAAGACCTGATTAACTTCTACAAAAACTGCATCACAATGCTACTTAAAAAGAATCATAAATCAAAGTAGAAGCAGGGAACTCAAATAGTCATCCATTTAACTCAACTATCATCCAAACAAAACTCAATCCAGGCTGCAAAACACGCAAAAACTAGCAACACGAGCAGCGAGAATAGATCAATAGGGTACTTATCAAAAATAGCAAAAAAACAAGTTCGATAGCAAAAAACTTACCATAAACAATTTCAGAAGCCAAAAAAGGCTACGCTTCGATCCAGCGAACGCGCCTTCTGAGCAAATCGTCCGCCCGTGACAAGCGCAAGCTGATTCGAGCTGAGTTCTTCTAGCTGCGATTCCAGGGTTTTGAACTTCGAGATTTTGATGAGCCAGAGCGAGAAAGGACAGTGAGAGAAAAAAAAGGGTTAATAATAAACAAACGAAACGGATTTATTGTCTCACAGGGTTCGTTTTGAATTTCTATGGAGACGTCCGGATGATCGGACATGAAGACAGCGCGAGCTTTAAAAGTCGTGGAGAATTGGATCGACGATGGGAATAGGATCAATTGATCAACGCGAATCTCGAGGACCACGTGTGCTTGATTGTCCCTTTGACTCCCGGCTTCTCGCTCCAGCTTCGCAAGAAAATAGATGGTTGTTTATAATAATAATAATAATATAATTATAATTAAAATGTTTGAATTGGCGGGTCACAAATTTGCCCTGAATTTTTTTTGAAATTTGTGGGAGGGAAGGAGAAAAGAATAATGGCTCTGTAGGCCAGATTAATAATTTGGACATTTAAGGCATTGGGAGAAAATTAAATAATAATATGTATTTGAAATAAATATACAAAATTTATATATTTTAGAATTATTTAATTTGACTTAAATAAATATAAGAGGTTATTTTATTATATTTGATCTTAAAGAAAAATAAATGCATTATAAAGATAGGTCGTAATTTTTAGCAATTTTGCTCGCAAAAATAGCTTAAGGTTTTGACAACCATAAAGAATATAGAACCCGAATAAATAGTTGTTCATGATTTAATGGATTAGGGTTAAAACTTAATGATGTAATAAATATTAAAGTTATCTAAATAACATCTAAATTGCATAATAATGATATTATTGTTATGACAAAATGTAAATTTATGAGAAATAAATAAATAAAAATAAAATTATGTTAATATTTTATATTAAATTTATTAAACATTTTATCTATTTATATAGATAATTTAATTCCAATTTTACATAATTCAAGCTAGTTTAATGCAAAAACGATTTTGGGAACTTACTGAACTAGTTAGTTTAGTCTGATTTTTTAAATGTTGGCAATGTAAAACTATAAAAAGTGGTAGTACCCCATTGTTTTAAAAAATCATATTGGATTAATCAGTTCAACCATGAACTGATCCAGTGACCAATCAAGCTATTTAATGAAAACTTATTACCAATCGGGTCTAGGAAAAACCGAAGAAAAAAATTTCGATTGAACCAAATAATTGCTAAACTAGACTATTTTAGAATAACCTTGTGATTATTATTTCCATGAATAACAACCACCCATTGAAGATTAGACGAGTAAATTTTCTGAAAAATGTAATTTGTTAAATGAGTGCCCTAAGAGGCGAAACAGACGGTCGTATTCCTCTCCCATAACGCAATTCATGTTTTTGTTTCCCTCTTGACTCTCCGTCTTGAGCTTTTTGAAGGTTGTTGCTCGTAATGTCGAAGCCTTGAAGGTGCCTCTAAATTTGTCCATGTGTTTCTGACTAGATGGAATATTCAGAGGCAGTGTTTTGTAATCAAAAGAAAGAAGTTACGTTTCACTTCTGATGATATAGCTCTTATCATTGGACTTCCCAACAGGTGTGCTGAATTTGTACCATGCAGCGGCAGAATAATTGAAAAAACCTCCAATGATATTAGACATGGGATTGATAATTTGGAGGAGTCACCCCCAATTGATGATGTAATGGCAAAATTCATAATATTCTTATTGTGAAATATTTTTTTCCCTTGGAGAACTTCTTAACTCCTGCATGCATGTTGATAGTTGTTAAGCATGTGGATAAATTCTTAACTTACAACTGTACAACATCCATAAAGACTTTCCTAGTGGCAGAATTTGATGCTATTGCAATGAAGCATTTGGAAGGCAGCCCCTTGGCTACATCAATGATTTGTAATTATTTAATTGTAAGATTAAGTATTATGTATTAAGTTTTGTTGTCGTTCTAGAAAACTAATTTACTAAAGGATTACTTTTTTAATTTGCAAATTTGAATTTTTTTTTTAGCATGCAAGAATACACACACAAACACACCATTGGAAGAGCATTCTCGCCCGTATTTTTTTCGTTGGGATAGCCATATAATATACACCAAGAAAAAAGTAACCTTATTATTTAATAAGTTTGAAGATGTGCATATATTCATAACTCGTTTTTTTTTAAACAATATTTTATTATTTCATTTTGATTTGAGCTCCTCTTAAAAAATAATGTTCTACATATAATAAACGAATTTGAAGGAGTTACTGAAGGTGAGAGAGGTGTAACGCCCCGAGATCTAACTTGGAAAGAATATCGATCAATTCCGCAACAATTTACCAGAGTTATCTATAAACCTTCAGTAAGCAATCTATCAAACATCTATAAAAACTTAAAACATCAATATAACAGTCGATTCATATCCCAAAACATCATATACAATACTCAGGAACTACACTATCAATACAAGAAAGGAAGCTATCCTGTCCTGAGTACAAAAGAATCATCAATCTATCAAAAGCACTAAAACCTGCAGATCTGGATCAATGCCTATCTCCTGCTCCCGAGCCCTGACCTGAAAATATCAACCACATATAATGAGCTTTACAAAGCCCAGCAGGTCACCTAATACCTATAACTGAAATCAAAGCACGGCAATACTATCAATATGCATGTCAATCTATTCAATCCGAATCAGTCAATGGTCAATGAGTCAATGCAGCGGAAATCAATCAGTGAAATCAATGAAATCGTACGATCTAGTAAATCCAATCAAAGTCGATAAAGCAGGAATCTATAAAACAATGAATCTATAAAGCAATACAGTAAACATGCAATTCAATACTATATACTGAACAAGTACAATCTACTGGCTATGTTGCTGTTGTAGAATCCATATTGCTGTTGTAGATAATACATTGGTTCAATCAAGAAGAGTCGTCACTCTATTGCCCGTCGGCATATTAATAAACTCCTTATAACTCCCAATCGTTATATCAATGATCAATGGTTTAAAGGAAAGCTCGTCGGCCCACCATCCTGTACAGGTATCAATCAATCTTCTACCAATGTTCAACCAGGTTCCACTTGCGATCAGTATCAATAGTCAATTCAATCAATAAGCAATTCAATAGTCGATATTAAAGCAATCATATCAATAATCAATGCATATCAGTTCAATCTATCAATTCATACAATTCAGGAATCGTACGAAAATCGGGCAGCGTAACGGCAGTCGGTCAAATTTACACAAAAATCCTGCAAAAAGACACAGTTTCCAAATCTTTCCAAATTACAATAGAATATCTATAGCGTCAATACAAGACTATCGATCTATAGAATCCAAACCAAATCAGGTCCTGATATTTTTCTATTCAATTAAAAGCACGTAGAATTCGATTAAAATCTCGTAGAATCAATTCCGACCGGTAAAATCTTCGTAGAATACAGTCAAATCGTGTACAATAATCATATCTATAACATACTAAAAGTTGTGCGGTGAAAGTCTTGTCAAATCAAAATCAGGTCGAAAAGTCGACTACGAAAACACAAAACAGATCATATCTCGGTCAAAACACAAAATCTCTGAAAACAGAAACAGGGTTCGGAGTCCTTACCACGAGATCTACACTTTTCCCAACAGCAGCGTCGGACGAAAAGCGCTCCGCGGTCTCCGAAAATCAACTTATCTCTTTTCTTCCTTTCTCTTTCTCTCTCTACAAAATATCTGATTTTTTTTATTTTTGATTTTCTCTCTCCTCAAAACGAGCTGATTTCCTTATATCATACATGGATCGGCCTGGCCGATCGTCTCGATCGTCCTGGACGATCAGACCAAATTCCCATCGTCCTGGGACGATTTTTCAGGACGATAATTACTGTTCATAGGCGATAAAAACCCCTACTCACTGACTTGTGCCATCCACTAATCGTCCCGGGACGATACCTCGATCGGCCTGGACGATTTCGTCCAGAAATCATTCCAGAAAGCACTCCAGAAATCAGCTATTTTCAATGCACTGATCGGCCTGGAAGATCCAAATTTCGTCCTGGCCGATTCTGGGAGGAAAATCCAAATCAGAGAGGAACAGTAAGGAAACGAGATATTACAATCTCCCCACCTTAGAAAAATGTCGTCCCGACATTTCCCTACAGGTGCGAAGCAAAACACGAAGCAAACCAAATCGATCGAAAACCAAATCCAAAACAAAACTCGTCGAAATCCATACAGAACACACAATGCAATCAATCAAATGTCAATATGCGATGTTCATATGTCAATATCAATCGGTTAGTCAAATCAATCTTACCAGTAGAATCTTCTGGTCGTTGCGGATCCTGATGCTGTAAACTCTGTAGACTGTAGATGCGTGGCACCACTGGAGGTCGTGGCGCAACTGTCTCCCTCTGGTCTCTGACAGTCCTATCATCAATCCTGTTTGCTGATCTCTCACTGTAGGCTCTCGAGGCAACAGTCCTCTGCTGTCCTGTACCCGTGCCCGAATCAGTCCTTCCATCCAGTCCTTTCTGAGGACAATTTGCTGCTCTGTGTCCTTGCTGTCCACAGTGAAAACACTGTCCCGTCAATAGGTAGCACTGACCTGCATGTCGTCTACCACAATGACTGCACGTGCCAGAACCACCAGGCGATACTATCGATGCAGATCGTGACGCAGATCCCGATGCAGATCCCTTCGAACCCTCATACCTGCTTCTCTTCTCTCTATCTCTGGAATCATCTCGTCGTACGTCATCTCTCCTCCTCCTGGTATCCTCGTACCTCGATACTGGTGTCGCCAAATCAATTTCTATCAATCGGGCTCGCTCCACTAGTTCAGAAAACTCATGGATCCGGAAAGGTACTAGTGGTTGCCTCAGCTCTCTATTCAATCCGTGCAGAAATCTATAACATTTGTCTTCAGAAGTAGGAATTAAGTGAGCAGCGTACCTCGCAAGTGCAGTAAACTCGGACTCGTACTGCATCACTGACTTGCGGCCTTGCTCCAATCTCATGAAAGCTTCCTGCATCTGTCGCTGAGCTGACGGTGGTACAAACCACATCCTGAATACTGTCGTGAACTCATCCCAGGTGATCTCAGCATTGGTCTTCCCCTGGAATTTCTCTCTCTGCTGTCCAATCCACCATCTCTCTGCCTCGCTCTCCAACATGAATACTGCCAAAGGTACTTTTCTGTTCCCCGGACACTGCATGCTATCAAAAATCTTTTCTATCCTCATTATCCAATCCTCAGCAGCCTGTGGTCCTACAGCCCCTTTGAACAACGGAGGCTTCAGCTTGTGGAACATCTGCAAATGTCTGTCAACTTCTTCCTCTTTGCTCCCACTCATCTTGCTCTGAGCATCCCCCATAACATGTGCAATTGCAGTAGCTAACTGCATCATACTCTCTGAAGGTACTGGAGATGCGCTGTGTTGCTCATTCGGTACACTGGATTCTGCCGGAGGATCCATATCTTTTCACCTGCACAATTCAAAACAAATGATACACACATGCAATGATGTATGCCAATGAAGCTCTTAAAGCTACCCAATCTACCCAATCTCTCAATCCAATCCTACAACTCTGGTAACAATCCATTCTTCCAATAACATTGCTCTGATACCAACTTGTAACGCCCCGAGATCTAACTTGGAAAGAATATCGATCAATTCCGCAACAATTTACCAGAGTTATCTATAAACCTTCAGTAAGCAATCTATCAAACATCTATAAAAACTTAAAACATCAATATAACAGTCGATTCATATCCCAAAACATCATATACAATACTCAGGAACTACACTATCAATACAAGAAAGGAAGCTATCCTGTCCTGAGTACAAAAGAATCATCAATCTATCAAAAGCACTAAAACCTGCAGATCTGGATCAATGCCTATCTCCTGCTCCCGAGCCCTGACCTGAAAATATCAACCACATATAATGAGCTTTACAAAGCCCAGCAGGTCACCTAATACCTATAACTGAAATCAAAGCACGGCAATACTATCAATATGCATGTCAATCTATTCAATCCGAATCAGTCAATGGTCAATGAGTCAATGCAGCGGAAATCAATCAGTGAAATCAATGAAATCGTACGATCTAGTAAATCAAATCAAAGTCGATAAAGCAGGAATCTATAAAACAATGAATCTATAAAGCAATACAGTAAACATGCAATTCAATACTATATACTGAACAAGTACAATCTACTGGCTATGTTGCTGTTGTAGAATCCATATTGCTGTTGTAGATAATACATTGGTTCAATCAAGAAGAGTCGTCACTCTATTGCCCGTCGGCATATTAATAAACTCCTTATAACTCCCAATCGTTATATCAATGATCAATGGTTTAAAGGAAAGCTCGTCGGCCCACCATCCTGTACAGGTATCAATCAATCTTCTACCAATGTTCAACCAGGTTCCACTTGCGATCAGTATCAATAGTCAATTCAATCAATAAGCAATTCAATAGTCGATATTAAAGCAATCATATCAATAATCAATGCATATCAGTTCAATCTATCAATTCATACAATTCAGGAATCGTACGAAAATCGGGCAGCGTAACGGCAGTCGGTCAAATTTACACAAAAATCCTGCAAAAAGACACAGTTTCCAAATCTTTCCAAATTACAATAGAATATCTATAGCGTCAATACAAGACTATCGATCTATAGAATCCAAACCAAATCAGGTCCTGATATTTTTCTATTCAATTAAAAGCACGTAGAATTCGATTAAAATCTCGTAGAATCAATTCCGACCGGTAAAATCTTCGTAGAATACAGTCAAATCGTGTACAATAATCATATCTATAACATACTAAAAGTTGTGCGGTGAAAGTCTTGTCAAATCAAAATCAGGTCGAAAAGTCGACTACGAAAACACAAAACAGATCATATCTCGGTCAAAACACAAAATCTCTGAAAACAGAAACAGGGTTCGGAGTCCTTACCACGAGATCTACACTTTTCCCAACAGCAGCGTCGGACGAAAAGCGCTCCGCGGTCTCCGAAAATCAACTTATCTCTTTTCTTCCTTTCTCTTTCTCTCTCTACAAAATATCTGATTTTTTTTATTTTTGATTTTCTCTCTCCTCAAAACGAGCTGATTTCCTTATATCATACATGGATCGGCCTGGCCGATCGTCTCGATCGTCCTGGACGATCAGACCAAATTCCCATCGTCCTGGGACGATTTTTCAGGACGATAATTACTGTTCATAGGCGATAAAAACCCCTACTCACTGACTTGTGCCATCCACTAATCGTCCCGGGACGATACCTCGATCGGCCTGGACGATTTCGTCCAGAAATCATTCCAGAAAGCACTCCAGAAATCAGCTATTTTCAATGCACTGATCGGCCTGGACGATCCAAATTTCGTCCTGGCCGATTCTGGGAGGAAAATCCAAATCAGAGAGGAACAGTAAGGAAACGAGATATTACAAGAGGACTCTTACAAAAATCTCCCCCTCATTCTCCTAAAAAAGCTCCAACTAAACCTCCCAAGAAACTTCGAACAAAACTCCCTCAGCCCACCACCTCCCCTAGGTCACCCAAGGCTTCCACTCCCCCTAGCCACCCCTAAATCTGTAGTTCACCAACCTAGGAAGTACTTACACCCACCAATGTGCCTAATGATGCTATCCCCCACTCCCATGAAGAAGGCATGCACAAACTAATTGCCCAAAACTATATTCTGATCACTCAGCTCGCAAAAGTTGAATCGACTTCTACCCTGCTTGAAAGGCGCGTTCAAGCATTGGAATATTTAGTTTTTGAACTTAAAGAGAAGGACATGAGATCTGAAGAGATAAAGAAATTTCTAAAGGAAAACTTTTCAAATGCATTTAAAGTTAAAGAAACCAGTTTGACCATGTAGTCATCCTCACGAACAATAACATACGACATTACAACCTAATCACAAGCCCAGACTAGCAAGGTTGCCCCACAACAACAATATGTTCAAGTCCCACTTATCAAAGTGGAAGTGGGAAAAACTTCTACAATAACAAATTTAACCCCCAAAAATAAAAGTAAGTGGCACTAGAAATGCAGAAAACATCAAGCCTTCTGCTTCTAGCATTGGCATAGTTAAACGTGTACGCCAATGGGCAAATCATAAGCAAAAATTAGTAAAGAGCCTATTTACTACTGGTGAAAGGAAGACCAGCAAAACAAGAACCACTATAGATAATGCAATGAACCCTAAGAAGCATGAAGAGATTGTGAAGGGAACCGATGTTATTGTGGTGGATGAAGAAGCTAAAATGGAATATCGTCCTGCACCCACTCATTTATATTTCCCTGGACGCTTAAAGATATTTTAAGAAATGGTTAGGTTCGTTGACATCTGTTTCAACAAAGTACAAGGACAAATGAGTGTTATGCATACCTCTATAATCTAAGCAATAACTCTTTTTCTCTACCAATCTCAACCATTGACATATTATGGTTGTTTTACAGGAGTGATGTAATTTTCTCATCTAGGAGTGTCGTTGTCTATTGAAGTCAACTTGATGAGCTCGTAACTATAAAATACCATGACAATAACCATGTAGACACATTTGTCATCCTACTTGTCGAGAAGAACAAACTCTGCCAAGGACTCTACCAACCATTCATATTTGTTTCTAGCTTCAATTGGGTTCGTTAGACTTAGACTAAATTGATTTCAATGTTTGTGTGTGTTTTTTTTCTATTTTGTTTTCCAAATATTTATTTCCTTGTTATGCCAAGGGTATCATTTATATAACTATAATACATAATCATATGTAGCCCACATCAATAAGGAAGAAATTTAGGGATGCATTTCATCCTAATACTAGTGATACACAATAATCATTGGATACTTGTTGTTGAAATTTAGCAAAGAAAAATTGGGAATTTTACAACTCCTTACCCAAACCAATGCACATTGTCATAGTACCGCAAGTTGTGAGTGATAAGTTTAAACTTTTGCCGCTTACTAATGATTTTAGTTTTCACTCTATTTGATATACATATTATGTCGAGGTTGAGTTTTTTTACGTAAAAACACATCATGTATTCGATGAAGACATCTAAAAGTGGCCGATCGAAACTGTATTGTATATACCAGTCCAGTCAAATAGCATCAATTGTGGCATATTCATTTGTAAATATATGGAAGTTGTCATACAACTAGGGCATGCTATATCGAATAAGCTTACATACTGGCAATAAAAAAAGCCAAAATTTAGAGCTGAATTTGCATATGCAACTATTTGTACAACCATCAAGTAAATGAGTTGTGTGCACATTCATAATTGAGCTGAAACTTCTAATTTATAATCATTTATTGTACATAGGCATAGTTTTAAATAATACATCATTAAAATTTTATGTATTAATTAAATTTTGTGCTTTCAAACCTTGCTCAACTATGGACACAAGTGAGATAAGTACCGAACATTTCTGTGTTTTTGCTTGGTACCGAGTGGTACCTATCTGGAAGCGGATGGTGCCGATAACAAACCCATCAATGTACCGAGCAGTCCTTAGTACCGAGCAAAAACATAGAAATGTACCGAAAAAAATAGAAATATACCAAATGGTACCGAGCAAAAAATAATTTTATTAGGTACCTAACGGTATCGAGCAAAACCATAATAAACTATCGAGTACTTCTGATCCTGGAGTAAATGACAAACATGTCACTTGAGTTGACTTTGTGTTGGACAACATTCAAAACATATTATTAACTAAACTATATGTCATATCAATCAGTTACGTTTAAGAATTTATTTTTATTCCTATCGGGCCTCCGTTTTAAAAGTTCCTTATACAAGTCAACTATAAGGGCATCCTCAAGTGGATCCCAAGGGTGATAAAATGTAATTTTCTAAATTACAGGGTGATAAAGAATTGCCTACAACGGCTTCTTTTGTAGAGCGGTGCGGCTCGTGATTTCACATATGAAGAAAGTGATGACTAGTCATGTGGTGATATTTCCCAAAGAACTCATTCTCCACGTATTTCCAGACATTAACATTTAGGAAATTATCTTGTCTTTTATGTTCTACAACCATTACCTCTCTATGCAAAACTAGGAGTATAGTATCATAATGCTCGTTCCAACAATGCACACAATATATATATACTTGATTAGCCCTTACTAGTTGTTCAAGTGGACCATCAGAATTTTCTAACATTCGTTCATACATTGAACTCGTTACAATGATGATAAATTCTTTGGTCAGCATTCGAAGATGTAGATTAGTCTCCCACCAACGCAATTTGTAGACCATTATCGTAAGAAATCAAGATATTTATTATAATGAAATAAAGCTTAAGATGAGTGAGTTGGCGATATAACAAAAAGCTCCTTTAATCTACTTAACACTTTAAAGAGAATAACTTTGTGAACTTTCCAACAATAATTAATTTAAATATTATTAGGCTACTTTTAACTAAAGGTACTATGTCAGACTAGCTATATATGAAATATTCAGCATGTTTACTTTGACGCCAAGTCATCATCAGCTTCTCTAAGCTAAAAAAATATTTAGTTATAGAACATGTTGGTTTGGAAATGCCATGACAAATATTATTAGAAGACTCGCTACGCTGTGTAGAAAGAATGCCCATGTTAAAACATTTTTTATTGAATGTTATTTACCACTTATTCTTTATTTTATAAAGATATTTCAACCATTGAGGTCTCCTTCATTGATCATTTAAGCTCAATTTTTATGAAACTCTTCCTGAATCACACTCACTTAAACACTCATGAAAAAGCTCTCTATTGTTGCTATTAAAGCACATTGTTGATGTGTCATTAGCACAATCTATGGCATGTTTGAGGCAATGTAATTTCAATCACCCTAGCCATTATGTGGTCCTAATCACTAAACATAATTATGGGATATTTATCGCCATTATTCATAAAAATATTTTGAATAACCAGGTAAATGATTCAATTGTCTCTTTTGATAAAAAATTAACATCTAAAAGAATATTCTGCTAATGATTATTAACTTCAACGAAAGGTGCATAAGCTAAATTATATTTGTCAAGCATATAATTAATATAAAAAATAATCATATCACCAAATCAGTCATAATTTATCCTCCCTAAACCATCAACAACAAAAAAATCAATAATATATATTATTCTCATCAGTTTGTACATCTTATGCAAACATGTTATCATAAACTAATTGTTCTTTAAATAATTCAATTAGTGAATTTGTGTCCGCATTCTCAATATTCACTCTTCTCTCCTTTTGAATAAAGTTATATGCATCCCTCTTAGAGAAAACTATATTTTTTACATCTCCTGCTTCATTGTGTAGGTAGGCAAATGCATCAACTGTTCGTATCCCAGCTTCTATCTTGGATTTAAGAACTAATGATTTCTCATCACTAATCTTCCTACATGATCTAAGCAAAAATTGATCTTCAGGCCTAGCTAATTTGTGATTGCGCTCTCAATGAATTTTTAAACCTTACAAACTCCATCTTCATCTATTGAAAATCTAATCATAGTTATGGTATTGGATTTTTGATATTTCAAATTGGAATTTAAGTCAATTCCCTTCTTAAATCCAGCCTTCGAACATACAAAGTCATTCAATTTAATTATCCTAGAATTTGGCCAGTAACTATGATGTTATTTCTCAACATTAAATAAGAAGTTATTAGCATAATTACAATACATTTTATATGCTTCCTTCACACTTGAATAAACACCATGTATAAATGTGAAAATGAGTTTAATATTTGGTATAAACATGATATATGTGACATCCCAGGCGTCTATAGTGAAAGGATTCGTGATGTAAACAATTTAGAGCAAAGCACAAGAGAACAACAAAGAGAATCAAATCTTTTCTTTCATAAATTAAGACATAACTTAGAGAACAAAATAGGTTAGAGAAAACAACAATCTTCAAAAAAAAAGGAAAGAGGCAACTTCCAACAACTTAAAACAAAAGAAGACCAACAAATAAACAATATTTTTTTATAAAAAAACTATCCTCAGAACATCCTTCAAGAGGACTCCTCACATGTACTGATTGTAGGAATATAATTTAAAATAAGGTTTAGATATGCAAACCAAGGGTCCACCACAGCTAGGAGTATCCAGTGTCCTTTCAACTTCTCCAAACAGCCAACAACCTTGCTAAAACAGCCAACAAAACAGCCCACGGCTTTACCAAAACAGCCAACAATCTTCCCTAAAACAGCCAATAAAAACGGCCCACGACTTCACCAAAACAGCCAACAATCTTCCCTAAAACAGCCAACAAAAACAACCAACAACTTCACCAATGGAACTAGAAGAAAGATACAGGTGGAGTGGAACTTGCGTAAAGAATAAAGAGGTTAGAAGCCGAGACGAAAGAGGAGAAGCTCGCAAGCTTTCCAAAGGGGGGGAAGAAGGTGGACAAAGCTCTCAAGCTTTTCCAAGAGGAACCCGCAGGTTATAGCACTTTGCTCTCAAATATTCACCTACCATTTCTTCACAAAATACCTCATATATATAGGCCAAAGAGGGGGAACATAACAGCCAAAAGTTCCCAACTTTCTATATAGAAATGAAAAGCCAAGAGGCACACCTGTTGAATCCCAAGAGCCAATGAACAAAGCCACGGAACCAGCCAGGGACAGCACAAACCGCAGCTTCAGCACAGGAAACCAGGCGGCACTTAATTCACGGTCAACAGAGATGATGCCAAGGCGGTAAAGAAGACAGCACCCGAAGAGGCACATCACACCCGAAGCAGCAGCAGCCGTTCCAGAGAAGAAAAAGGGCTGCAGCAACTTAATTTCAAGAAGAATGTGAAAGAGCAAATTCCACCCACCAAATCTTTTCCCAATCCTTAATTTTATAACAAGTCATTAGCTCATAATGAGCTACTTCTCCACTAGATATTAATGAGCTTGGCACAACTAAAGTTTTAACTACTTAAGCTCAAACTGAAACAGCCAATGCCTTCATGAAACCAACAAAAATCCAAAGGACAAATGGACCCCAAGCCGGCAAACCCAAGGAAGCAAAATCCAAACCTCTTCCTACCATGATCATTGGATTTACCACCATCATTGGATAGTATAAAATTAAAAAAAAAAAGAAAATATAACTAATATTGTTCATAACAAAAAAAATAGTGCAAAAAAAATCTAAATGCATCAATTCCCCCCAGGTGGGGAATTCTCATCTCCTGATGAGAAAACTTTAGCAACTTGTTTGTAAAGCTCCAAATTTCGCTTTTGAAGTTCAGCAGCATCAATCCACGTGCAATCAATTAATGGTCGATTACTCCATTTGACCAAAAATTTCATGTGTTCTCCATGCCTTGTCTTTGTTGTTTTTATATCAACAATTTCTTCAATCAGATCATCTTGGTTCAACGAAGGAGTGGAAAGTGGCAATGTTTCAAGATCCACAGAATCACCTATATTTCCTTCATACAAAGAAAGATCAGAAACATTAAATATAGGAGAAGTTCCAACTGTGTTAGGTAGATCTAAAAGATATGCATTTGTGCCCAATTTCTGGAGAATGCGAAAAGGTCCGAATTTTTTTCTGCTTAGCTTTCCAAAAGTACCAACGGGAAAACGTTGGCGACGAAAGTAAGCCATCACCATATCCCCTTCGTTAAAAACAACCTCTCTCCGATGCTTGTCTGCAGCAGATTTGTATTTGTCATTTGCAATACGGAGTTTTTCAAGAACTTGTTGTTGGACCGATTTGATATGATCAAATGTTTCTAATGCTTCAACACTTATTTTGCTAGGTAAAGACAAACCATTTCGATCCAAAATGTGAGGAATAGATTGACCATATAAAATTTCAAAAGGAGTTTTTCCAATAGTTCTATTAACAGAATTGTTATAAGCAAATTCAGCTTGTGGTAAAATCAAATCCCATTGAAAAGGTTTCTCACCAGCAAGGCATCTCAAAAGATTTTACAAACTTCGATTGACAACTTCAGTTTGTCTATCGGTTTGAGGATGGTAAGCACTGCTAAACTGAAGAGAAGTTCCTAACTTAGCCCAAAGTGTTCTCCAAAAGTGACTCAAAAACCTAGTATCCCTATCAGAAGTAAATGTATGAGGAATACCATGAAGTCGAATAATTTCTTTAAAAAATAAATCAGCTACATGAGATGCATCAGAAGTTTTTTTGCAAGGAATGAAATGAGCCATTTTACTAAAGCGATCAACAACAACAAAAACAGAATCATGTTTTCTTACAGTAACCGGCAAGCCCAGAATAAAATCCATATAAATATCTTCCCAAGGTTTATTTGGAATTGGAAGAGGAGTGTATAAACCAGAATTTTGTGAAGTCCCTTTAAAAGCTTGACAGATTTTGCATTGTTTCACAAACTTAGCAATTTATTTTCTCATATGAAGCCAAAAATATTTTTCTTCCACCATTGCAATAGTTTTCCCTTGACCAAAATGACCACTTAACCCCCCACCATAAAGTTCTTGCACTAACTGTTCTCTTAAAGAATTATTTGAAATGCAAAGTCTAGAACCCTTAAACAAAAAGCCTTGGTGGATAACAAATTGACCAGACGGATCAGTTCCCAAATTAAGACAAGCCTCCCAAATATCTTTAAAATCAGAATCAGAAGCATAAGTATCTTTCAAAAACTCAAAAGAAGTAATGGTAGGATAAACAGTAATCAATAAATGTGACCTTCGACTTAAAGCATCGGCAACCTTATTCAACACACCAGTTTTATATTTGATATGAAAGGAATACTCTTGCAAAAAAGAAACCCATTTAGCATGTCTCTTGTTGAGATTTTTTTGTGATCCCAAAAATCTTAAAGCCTCGTGATCAGTGTTTAAAACAAATTCTCGCTGAATCAAATAACATCTCCAAAATTTTAAAGCTTGAACAATAGCATAAAATTCCAAATCATAAGTAGAATATCGAGATCGAACATCATTCAACTTTTCACTAAAATATGCAACTGGATTTCCTTCTTGGCTTAAAACAGCACCGATTCCCACATGTGAAGCATCACAATCAACTTCAAAAACTTTTTCAAAATCAGGCAGACTAAGAATTGGAGCATGACTCATTTTCATTTTGATAATTTGAAAAGTTTTTTCAGCCTCTGGAGTCCATCTAAAGATTCCCTTTTTCAAACAGTCAGTGATAGGAGCAATTACAGAACTAAAGTTTTTAATGAATCGACGATAGAAAGATGCTAAACCATGAAAACCCCTTACCTCACTGATATTTTTAGGAACATGCCAGCTTTTGATTGCCTCGATTTTTACTGGATCAACTTTAATTCCCTCAGCAGACACAATATAACCCAAGAAAGTCAAACTTGAAGTCATAAAAGTACACTTCTTAAGATTGATATACAATTTTTGTTCCCTCGAAGTTTGCAAAAAAATTTTAACATGTAAAAGATGTTCAGAAGGATGAATACTGTATATCAGAATGTCATCAAAATATACCACTACAAACTTTCCGATAAAAGGCCTCAAAATATGATTCATTGTTCATATAAAAGTACTTGGAGCATTAGATAAACTAAAGGGCATAACAAGCCATTCATACAATCCTTCTTTGGTTTTAAAAGCAGTTTTCCATTCATCCCCAGACCTTATTCTTATTTGATGATACCCACTTCTCAAATCAATTTTAGAAAAAATTTTGGCACCACTTAACATGTCAAGCAAATCATCTAGCCTCGGCATGGGAAATCTGTACTTAATGGTTATCTTATTGATAGCACGACTATCCACACACATACGCCAAGTTCCATCTTTTTTAGGAGTAAGCAAAGCAGGCACAACACAAGGACTTAGACTTTCTTTTATTAAACCCTTTTTCCAAAAGTTCAGTCACTTGCTTAGAAAGCTCTTTATGTTCATTTGGACTCATCCTGTAATGTGAAAGATTAGGCAATGTTGCTCCAGGAATTAAATCAATGTGATGTTGAATGTCTCTCATAGGAGGTAAGCCAGTTGGCAACTCGTCAAGTGTTAAATCAGAAAATTCATTAAGCAACGGTTGCACTTCCTTAGGAATTTCAAGAGCCAAATCAGATTCTTTCCCAAGCACCAAATAAGCCACTTCAAATTGTTTCAAATCATTTGTGTTTAAAAGTAATTCAGGAGTGGATGAATTTTCAGATTTTTCTTTTTTTGGAGGATCAAAAATGCTTCTTTGAGGGAAAAGAGTGAATTTCCTATTATTTTGAATCAAAGTATAGGTGTTCCTTTCGCCGTTATGAATTGTTTTATTATCATATTGTCAAGGACGCCCCAAAAGGATATGACAAACTTCTAAAGGTACAACATCACAAACAATTTGATCCTCGTATGCCCCTCCAATTGTCAAATTAATGGTGCATTGCTTTGTTATTGGAACCTCACCCCCTTCCTTAAACAACGATATTTTGTAAGATTTGACAAGAGGTTTTGTTTTCAATTTGAGCTTTTCAACCATGTGTTGTGACACAAAATTTCCTGAACTCCCACTATCAATCATTAAAGTGCAAATTTTCCCTTCAACCGTGCAAGTTGTTCTAAAAATGTTTCTTCTTAGCCACTTATCACCCTTTTCTTTTTGAGCAGTTAAAACTTGTCGAATTACTAACAAAGGTTCTCCTTCGTCTCCTTCCAAATCAAAATTTTCCATTTCAGCTTCATTATCAGATTCTGATTCATTTTCTTCTTCTTCACTTTTATTTTCATTTTCTATCAAATTATTTAGAGGAGGATTATTTTTTCTGCAAGTAGCCGACAAATGACCATAAAGACCACATTTGAAACAAGGTCCAATTAGTTTAGGTTGTTCAGTAGGTTTAGAACCCATTAGCCCTTTATCCTTATCCAGATTTTGACTTTCATAAGTTTTGACTTTTGTTCCTGATGTCCCAACAGAAGTTTGAGTTTGGATTTTCACCCCACCAGTTTGTCGTCGCTTATATGTTTCAAAAACTTTGCTACTTCCCCTTTGATGTTGTTTCTCAAATTTTAAAGCCATGCGATAAGCCTCATCTAGTTTAATGACATGATGCAAGTTTAATTGATCCTGAATTGTCCACTTAAGTCCATTAAGATATCTTGTTACCGTTTTTTCTTCAGATTCATCTAAATCATTCCTAGCTTGCAACTTAAAAAAGTTTTCAGTGTATTCTTCTACAGTTTGAGTTCCTTGACGCATATTATTAAATTCTTGAAAAATAGTTCTTGAATGATCAGAAGGCAGAAATTTCCCTTTCATTTTTTCTTTCATTCTTTCCCAGTTTTGAATTTTTTCTTTACCTCGCCTTATTCTATTGTTTTGCAAATTTTTCCACCATGTTAAAGCATGTCCTGTTAATTTTAAGCTTGCAAATTTGACTTTTCGATTTTCTGGTATTTCTTTCCACTCAAAAAATTGATCCATTTTTTCAACCCATTCGAGGAATTGTTCCGGTTGTAACTTCCCTTCAAAATTATGGACATCGATTTTAATCCCATGATCCCAGTTTCTTTGATGCCTATTTTGATTCCTAGGACCCTCATCCTCGCTCTCAGAAGATATGACATTAGGATTAACATTAGCTTGATTGACATTCAGATTAGCGATTGCTTCAGCCATTGTATTGATTTGTTGCTGCAAATTATTTAATTGTTGTAAGAGTTGTTGCAAATCCCCTTGATTATTAGCCATTGATCGAAAAGCAAAGACTCACAAAAAAAAGACTGAGATCTTAGATAAAAGAACAAAGACTACCCAAGCAAAGAACTTGCTCTGATACCAAATTGATGTAAACAATTTAGAGCAAAGCAGAAGAGAACAACAAAGAGAATCAAATCTTTTCTTTCATAAATTAAGACATAACTTAGAGAACAAAATAGGTTAGAGAAAACAACAATCTTAAAAAAAAAAAAGGAAAGAGGCAACTTCCAACAACTTAAAACAAAAGAAGACCAACAAAGAAATAATATTTTTTATTAAAAAAAACTATCCTCAGAACATCCTTCAAGAGGACTCCTCACATGTACTGATTGTAGGAATATAATTTAAAATAAGGTTTAGATATGCAAACCAAGGGTCCACCACAACTAGGAGTATCCAGTGTCCTTTCAACTTCTCCAAACAGCCAACAACCTTGCTAAAACAGCCAACAAAACAGCCCACGGCTTTACCAAAACAGCCAACAATCTTCCCTAAAACAGCCAATAAAAACGACCCACGGCTTCACCAAAACAGCCAACAATCTTCCCTAAAACAGCCAACAAAAACAGCCAACAACTTCACCAATGGAACTAGAAGAAAGATACAGGTGGAGTGGAACTTGCGTAGAGAAGAAAGAGGTTAGAAGCCGAGACGAAAGAGGAGAAGCTCGCAAGCTTTCCAATGGGGGGGAAGAAGGTGGACAAAGCTCTCAAGCTTTTCCAAGAGGAACCCGCAGGTTATAGCACTTTGCTCTCAAATATTCACCTACCATTTCTTCACAAAATACCTCATATATATAGGCCAAAGAGGGGGAACATAACAGCCAAAAGTTCCCAACTTTCTATATAGAAATGAAAAGCCAAGAGGCACACCTGCTGAATCTCAAGAGCCAATGAACAAAGCCACGGAACCAGCCAGGGACAGCACAAACCGCAGCTTCAGCACAGGAAACCAGGCGGCACTTAATTCACGGTCAACAGAGATGATGCCAAGGCGGTAAAGAAGACAGCACCCGAAGAGGCACATCACACCCGAAGCAGCAGCAGCCGTGAGGGAACTTTCCAGAGAAGAAAAAGGGCTGCAGCAACTTAATTTCAAGAAGAATGTGAAAGAGCAAATTCCACCCACCAAATCTTTTCCCAATCCTTAATTTTATAGCAAGTCATTAGCTCATAATGAGCTACTTCTCCACTAGATATTAATGAGCTTGGCACAACTAAAGTTTTAACTACTTAAGCTCAAACCGAAACAACCAATGCCTTCATGAAACCAACAAAAATCCAAAGGACAAATGTACCCCAAGCCGGCAAACCCAAGGAAGCAAAATCCAAACCTCTTCCTACCATGATCATTGGATTTACCACCATAATTGGATAGTATAAAATTAAAAAAAAAGAAAATATAACTAATATTGTTCATAACAAAAAAAATAGTGCAAAAAAATCTAAATGCATCAATTCGTCAACAGTCTTGATCAACCATCACTTCATGCTCCCTTCCTCTGACCTGAAATTGTTAACCACATATAATGAGCTTTTGAGGGGTTTTACAATATAACACATAAATCTATAATGACGACAGGTACCAACATTCGGTACTAGTTAGCTGTATTGATATCTTTTCAATACCGGTGCACGATATCAAGATACCGGGAATTAGTACCAAAACTTGGTACCGGGATGAAATACCAAGAGCATTGTCATGAAAAAAATACTGATATATTTTCAGTACAAGCCCACGGTATCAAGATACTGAGAATCGGTACCAAAACCCGGTATCTGGATGAAATACTGAGAGCAGTTGTCTTGGAAAAAAAATAATGGAGAAGCAGTGCCGTCACTGGGTACTGAGACGCAGTACAAGGAATCAAGAATCTCCCACTTCTCTGCTTTAAGACTATTGTAAACATTCAGAACTCTACACTCATAAAATTCCTTGTAAAATCTCTTTGGAATTTAAACCTCACCGAAAAATTCCCAGGCATATATTATGTGTTTCACTCCGACAATTATTCCTTTACATCTTCGATTTGTTCCATATCCTCGAACGATTCAAAGTCATCCAAAGAGATTTTCATTTTCAATTCATCTTTCTCACTTATTTTTGTAGCATTCTTATATGAATGTATCCTAAATCCTAATGTATAAAAAATAACCAATTTCATAACATAGAATAAAAAAAGGGCCACCTTTTTCAAAATATTTGTGTCGACCCTATTCGGGTCGTCGTGGCGTGCGAAATTTCAGCTTCAAGGTGGGTCGGGTCTTCGGGTCATCATAATGCAACATGGCATCTTCCTATCGGCGTCAGGATGTAGAGTTACGACAGATGTCCGCATTCAATAATTTTCCCAATTTTGAAGTATTCGGAATGGCGAATCATTACGTACAGTCACCGGACGTCCGGACACCCAATCCAGGCACCACATCACCCAAATACACCGGGCCCCGGTGTATTTGGGTGATGTGGCGCGTTTGGATTGGTGTCCGGACGAATCAGGACACTGGACGTAATAACTTTCCATTCGGAATAGGGAGAGTGAAATACTAAAATGTGGGAACGAGGTGCTAATGAGACTTCTTCGTCATTCTCCTAAAATCGAGGGAAACGAAATCCCTCCCAATTGCCCTTCCTCATGTAATTCCACGTGCATGTCGTCGATCCCCACTTAAACCCCGATCGTGAGTTTGTAATGTGCAATCAGGACTTCCGTAGGATTGACGTCGATGACTCGAACGGTATGGAGGTTGCCATGTTCTATGCAACTTCTTCTTTAGATGCTCCCAACCAAGCAATCCGGAGCAGAAATTGAGAATGGGAAATGCATATTTTTTGTAATTTTATAACAATTTTTTTTTTATGTATGTTTATTTTTAAATTCAATTTTTTTTTTCTTTAAATTTATAGCTAATTTTTCAAAGTACATTGCATTTACTGTACTGTGAATATACCTCAAAAAAAAAAAAAAAAGGTTCTACTGCATTTACTTTGTACACAACCAAACAGTCCCAATGTATTATAAATACACTGTGTTCCTTTTCAAAGCAACCAAATAATTCCTTAATAAAAAACACGTTGGGATATAAGAAGGCAATGTTTTCTTTGAAAACCCACAAAATTATTAAAATAAAAAAAATTATGATGCATGGAAACTAATTTTTGCTCGGATCCCCGATCCAGCAATTGGGACTTCAAGGCATTGTCTATTGACGTCAAATTATATAGGGTCTGTTTGGTTTGGAGTAAAGTGAGTGTAATACTTTTTATTGTTTTACATGAGTATTGAAGACATTAAGGGTGCAAAAAAGTGTTTTCGGCTTGGGTCAAACTCGAAATAGACTCGCTCTTAATACACTTGACCCAAACCTGAGCCTTTATCTAGACGAGTTGAAATCTCATACTCGAAGCTGACTCTACACGACTCAATCCACTAACTCAAAACAAAAGTAGGGAACTTCGCATCCTTCAGTGGCAACATGTCACGACGTCACAGGAGCTCACATTTTTCTCCCAATGTCGGGCGTTTCTTTAGCCAAATATTGTAAATCCGCCGTTGCAACTTCGGCTCCTTCAATCAACGACAATGGAGTTCACTCGATGCGATGGTGGTACTTTCTAACATTTCATTCTTCTTCGAGCAAATCTTGTAAATCAGATTGATTTGGGTCAAAATAATGTTAATTCTAGGTTGAACGGTTGACCCGAATCCTACATGTTTATTAAACAGGTTGAATTTATGTGCCGGAACCGAAACCTAACTCATTTACTAAACGGTTCAACTCGAACCCGAAATTTCAGAGTCAAATGCATGTCACGTTGGCGGGTCAGGTCAATTTTTTACACTCATAGAAAAATATTGATATTTGGTTGATGAAATAAATGCACAGTGAAATAAAAAATAATTCATATTAATTTTTCAATACAATCAAAACTCTTTTGGCGCAGATTGGTGCCACCTTTCGCTGGCCACTCCAGTCTCCGATAGCTAGCAACCATCATACAGACTCCGATAGCTAGCAACCATCATTGTTAGTCGCCACCTATACTTGCCACCATCATTATCACCATCAAGTGCCACCATCTATATTTATTTTATACTCATAAGTAATCCAATGACATTAAAATATTTCTTTTATAAATCTCCTACACCAATTATTTTTTGTTTACTCTCATTACTCATCCAATAACACTAAAATGTTCCCTATATAAACCTTGTACGATGTATTACTTTCATATGTCATTATTTTTACAAACCAAACAACCCCTATACTTCTGAAACATAACCTACGGAACTCATGAGTTCCTCCATAGCTCCGATAGATATGTCGCAGCCCATTTCCTCTCCAAACCCTCCTCCCCGATGGAACATCCGCTGCTATCCTTACCAGTTTTAACTGTACATCCAGCGATTATAATCCTAAGACGATGTGGCAGCAATGGGAGGAAGCCGCCCGAGTCTGGCTCTCATCTCTTCCAGACAACCGCGACCCTTCGGCGAGCGAGATAGACTTCTGGATCGATTCCAATTTTTCCTCCATACCAAAAGTTATTCGGTCTCTCCCTCGTTGCGATCTTCATCAGCGAATCCTCTCTCTCCGCTTCTCCGTCCCGGTATATTCTCAGGTTCGCTCGTTGCCATTCGCTTTAATTGCTAGGTCCTGACCCAAGATTTTGTGATGGCTTCACTACACTTGTAGTCGTCGGGATGTAGCCAGGCGGAATTTCCTTACAGGTTTCAAAGGACGGACCAGTGGCGTCCAGTGTACTCGTGGCTGGAGACGCTGGACAAAGATATGATCGTCAATTCGAAGGAAATCACGGACTGGTTGACTTTGAACACAGAGTTTAGGGACAGGTTACTTGCCAGGCATTCTAAGTACCATTTGATGCACTACATTCAGAAACTACACCTGAAGTTGTTGAAGAAGAAGGGGAAGTTGCCAAAGGTCGTAACTTTTATCGGTTTCAACTTCTTGTTTATATTTCAATCATTCTTTGATGTGGGCTGACTTTTTTGTTTTCAGCTGCTTGCTAAATATCTCAAATGTAATATTATCAGAACTTTCTAGAGGCTAAATTTTTATTTATTTATTTATTTTAAGTTAACGTTCTTTTTGTTCTTCGCAGATTTAGAAAAAAATGAGGTTGGAGGCTTGTGCCTCGAAGCTATTTAGGTAGTGTTGGTATCCTTTTTTTTGGGTAAATTGATGGACAGCCCATTTACATTAACTATAAAAGGTAACCACAAGGAAACAAAATATCCAAAATAGAACTCCAAAAGTAAAAAAAAATAAAATCTGAGCCGTAGCAAGTCAGAGAGTAGCCGTAAGCATGTCAGAGATGAATGAGAGTAGCTCCAAAGTCATCAGTCTCAAGAGGAAAATAGAGGCCCAAGGTAGAATGACATTCAAGATGTTGAAAGTAAAGTTGCATTCAAAGAATAAATGTTTGATAGATTCGATTTCACCATCAAAAAATAGCAGCCCCTTTGAACCATAACATTTCGGGAGAGCAAAACCAGTAGTTTTTAATCCTCCAATGAGAGACAAACAAGCAAAGATAGAATGCCACAGTGCAAAATTTTTGTGCCAAATATATGTATGCCAATAAATAGTAAGTTTATTCTCATAGTAAGAATCAATGAAACACTTAAGAGCTGGATTGTGTAAGCTTTTCCAACTTAAATCATAAGAACATCGCTGCACGATACTAAATATAAAAACTAAGTCACAGATAGCAGTGGGAAAACCAAGAGGGAAGATTCCAAGAATTATCTTGAGTAACAACAGTAATGAGTAAGTTAAGAGATAAACTCTTGGAAGTAGGATCTAGTTGCATAATTACAAAGACAGATTTCCCATCGCACCAAGGACCCCATAACGGTGAGACGTTGCAGCCACTAGGAATATTTAAAGTAATATTCTTCTTAATGGATTTTGCAAGGGGTGTCAAATTTTTCCATAAGCTGGAGGCTGTAGAAGTAACCAAGTTCCACAAAGATGTATATATTTCTGTCCAAAAGCTAAATGAGAATTTGACTCTTAATAAGACACAATGCAGAAAAAGATTCATGTAGCTGATCCCACATAATGGGATAAAGACTTGTTGTTGTTGTTATTTTATATGAAATTTGGAGTAGTGGAGGATTAATATTTTCATATCATAACTCTCCCATGGCATATAATCCTACATTCAAGTACCTACTTACATTTTCCCTAGATTATTGAAAAAGTTGAATCAAATGACTCGATTACAAACGTTATGATTGAGTGTATGTAAGCACATAGCAATTAGTTCTTTAATGTGTATATATAATTGGTTTACAAGTAAATTTTTTTTGTCCGCATTAAGTTGCATAATTTGAAAAGGAGGCTATGCTCGAGTGTATGTAGGAACACACCGCTTAGTTCTTCAATGTATATATAAAATTGGACTACAAGTATTTTCTTTGTCCGCATTGAGTTGCATAATTAAAAGGAGGGTCTCTTCTCATTTTCACCATATAAATACATTCAAGATTATATTCTAGGCATAGCCTAGAGAGATACATTTAATGTTGTATATTCCATTTATGTTTATATTTTTGTTTTGCTCATGCTAGCTTGTGTAAAAATATGAATATGATACCCACTAATTCAATAATTGAACAAACAACTGAATGATTTTGATTTCAACCTAATTATGTGCCATCCCCAAACTCATTAGAATTGGAGATCTTCGTTATCTTATAATGGTTTAGTCATCTTGTGGGCATGCATAAAACAAGGAAAAAAAGAAAAAAAGATATTTACTTGGAAGGAGGTGGGTAACAAACAGGCCAACAGGAAAGCTATGATTGAAGTTTTATGTCTCATATTTAATCATTAAGTTAGTGGGTAAAGTCGTAAAGAACAGGTCAACAGAAAAGCTATGGTTAAAGGTTTATGATTATAACTATGCGGCTTGTCTTTTATCACATGGAACTCTAATCATTGCATTGAAGTTTTCATTAGAATTGCCATTAAAAAGTGACGAGGACATCGATCCAAAGTCCAAACATGTGTATAGCCGGAAGCATCATCGATCGATGGCCATGATTCAGGGCTTATATTTTAGTTGTTATGCATTTTATTTTTATGTTTTCCTATTGTACCCTTATGTTGAATTGAGCCATGTTGGGGCCCTGAGGGTAACTTAGTCTTTATTTCTTCTTGTATGCTTGAGACCTATATATATGGATCTTTTCTCTTGTAATAGCTAATGAATATTGGAATGAAAAATTTGTGTGTTTCTACTTCTTCTTCTTGCATGAGAGCTTGAGAAGGGAGAGAGCTCAAGGGGAGCAAATCACAAGGCCCACTAGTCGTTGGAAGAGTCCGCGGCTCGTGGTTAAGTTTTCTATCTTCTCCTTCGTATTCACCTTCATCTTCCTTCTCCTCCACCACAAGAAAATCCCTTCCCAACCCTTCATTGCCGCCGCCCCTTGGGAACCCGCCGCCGGCCACCACCACAACCCCGGCGGCCCGGCCGGCCACCTTACCGGCAACTTCCCCTCTCCCACCCAACCACCTTCCCTACACAGTTTTCAAATTTTGAATTCTTTCCTTATTTGGAACTCCAATTTAGGAACGTTTTCATGATGGGATTCAATTTCAATTTAATTTAGTTTGGAGTTATGAAACCTATTGCCACATCATCATCCTAAATTGGAATCCTTTCTCCCTTGAATTCCCCTCTCTCCCTCTATGCATGCCGCCGACCCCCATGGAGAAATTTCCTCATTAATTGCTTGTTTAATGCCTTGACCGTTTTGAAATCATAATTTGATTTCAAAGTTTTTCCCTCCTAAATTACTTAAACTGAAATTAAATTTCAGTTTTAAGTTTTCAGACCTCTCCCTCCCTCTCTACAAGCCGCCGGCCTCCCCTCTTAATGGGCCTCATTAATCCCTCATTAAGTCCCTTAATCACATTCAAAATTTGAAATTTATTTCAAATACTTCCCTCCAAATTTACTAAAACCTGAAATTAAATTTCAGATTTTAGTAAACCATTTTGAGAAGCATCCAACTTAATTTGCTCTCACCCTAGCTCTCTCCCTCTTGCACCCGCCGGCCCCCACCCTCTCTCCTTGAGATTCCCGCCGGCCCTCTCCCCTCCTCTCCCATCTTATCAAACGACAAGTACTCTCTTTCAACACCACGTTCTTCCTCTCTTCGTGTGATAGATTCTCCGACGCTAAGCATGCATGGCGGAATCCGAATGGAACTTTGGATTTGTGCATGACGATCGAGGTCAAGTCGACATCCACCAATCGCTGTTCTTTGATGTGGGCTTTGATTTTGACGACACCGTTGAAGACTACTTGAATCGCATCCTCCCCACGCTCGTAGACGTCATCGACGAGCAATTCGAGGACTATTCGTGGACCGTCAACGGCTATCCGTCCGTGTCTCCTCCACCACCGTCGACCTTTCCGTGGCTCAAGACCATCGGCGTTGCAACCTTCCTCATGGCATCGTTTGGTGTGCTAAAGATCTTCTCTCGCTGAGCCTAGTGTAGTTGAGTGATCAATCCCCAAGGTGAAACTCTCGTTATTAAATTACGGATTGTTGATTAATAGCTTTTGGTATTGCTACTATCCTTGGTTATCCATGAGTTTTTGGTTAATCTACTTGTACTCTTTCGCCTAAGCAAGTTAACAACTAAGAATCTTTAATGATTTTACTTTTTATCTCACTAAGCTCTTAATTGTAATTCCATTGTCAATCACTTTTAATTTTCTTGAGAAGCTCCTTCGCATGTGTTATCACATCAAAAAGATAATGAATAATCCTCTTAAATTTATATTGTGTGAAAATTATCTTATAGAAAAAGATGCATTACAAGGAAGCATCCTACAAAACTGATCAACAATTTGTTGAAGCAATTTCTGAAACTAACAAGCAAGTAGAAGATCAAAATGTGGAATACCCTATTAGGTAATGTAAAACCCTTAAAAAAGCTGATTTTTTTTTGTGCTGTTAGTCCCGTACGATCTGACTTTAGTCCCGGACGAACTGAAGAAATTTGTGAAGAATCTGTCATTTTCGTCTGTACGAACCTGGAAGGGTCGGGACGATCCGTCTGGACGAAATTTGTCCAGAGAGCAAGTCGTCTGGACGAATTTTAATTTCGTCTGTACGAAATTCTGCCCGAGGCCAATCGTTCTGGGACGAATTTTGGATCGTCCAGGACGATCAGTGTTGATAAATATCGGATTTGAGATATTTTGGATTATTTTTGAAGAGAGAGAAAAGGACAGAGAGAGAAAGAGAAGGAAAGAGAAGAAGAAAGCTTGATTTTGGAGCCCGCGGAGCGCTTTTCGCCCGACGACGCAGTTGGAGGATTTGTTTATCTCGCAGTAAGGACTCCGAATCCTATTTCTGTTTTCGAAGATGTCAAGTTTTGGTCGTTTTGTGCACAGAATTGTGTTTTCGTTACTGAAAAACACGCCGTATTTTGTATTGACGAAACTTTCACCGCACAACTTTTGATATGTTATTGATATGATTTTCCTACACGTTTTGAGTATTTTCTGTAACGATTCTACCGGTTATTTTGGGTTCTGTGTGATTTTAATCGAATAGATAAATATCAGGATGTTGATTGATGCTGCTTCAGTAGAATAGAAGTCTTATAATGTTGTCGTGCACGTTCTGTATTAATTTGATAAATTGTGATTTTTAGGAATTTTTGTGTAAATTCCGTATACTGCCGTTATGCCGCTGGATTTTCGTACGATTTCTGATTTTTCTGAAATTGATGATTTGAATTGATATGCATACGAATGTGAATATATGATTATTGTTACTGAAAGACAAGTAAAGACTGGTTGAACCGTTGGTTGGAGATTGATTGACCTGTACAGGATGGTGGGCCGACGGGCTTTCCTTTAAACTATTGATCATTGATATATTGATTGGGGAGGCATAAGGAGATTCTTATGCCGACGGGCACAGAGTGACGACTCTTATTGAACCAACGTATGGATATCTACAATAGCACTATGGATTATCGAATAGCCAGTGACTGTACTTGTTCAGTAAGACTATTGTATTGAAATGCATGTGTACGACATTGACTCGTGATGGATTTATTGCTTTATTGATTTGGATTTACTGACGGATTTACAGACTTATTGTTATCGTACGATTTCATTGATATTTATATTCTATCACTGCGCATTGCTACTGTTATAGATACTGTATGGACATGGATACTACTGATTTATTGATATTGATTCGTTTCATTGATACACTGTATTGAACTGTTGCATTGGATTCATTACTAGTATAGATTGAGCATTATTGTATTGATTTTATGATTTTATACCGGTCGATTTAATTGACCAAATAGTATTGTTTTGATTGATTCGATTTGATACGATTGATTTGACTGATCGACTGATTTTCTACTGTTTATTGATTCCACTACCGCTGCATTGACTATTGATTTGATTTTCGTATCTGCATAGATTCATTGATCATGTGCAATAAACTGTTATGTATTTGATTAACTGACATGCATATTATTTCCAGTATCGTGCTTTGATTTCAGTTATAGGTATTAGGTGACCTGCTGGGCTTTTTGAAGCTCATTATATGTGGTTAATATTTTCAGGTCAGGGTAAGGGAGCAGGAGATTGAGGTTGATCAGGAATCTCCAGGTTTTTGTTCTTTTGGTTTTAGTGATTCTTTTGTACTCAGGACAGGATAGATTTCAGTTCATAGTGTAGTTCCTGAGTATTGTATATGATCTTTTGATGTTTGAATCGACTTGTACATTGATGTTTTAAATTATAGAATTTTGTTAGACTGTTTGTTATTGATTGATGTCTTTAGATAGCTCTGGTAAATGGTTTTAATGAATTGTTTGATATTCTTTCCAAGTTAGATCTTGGGGCGTTACAGGTAAATCCATATATAAACAACATAATTGAATCCCGCATATTCAATCAGCTTGGGTTCAGACATTTTGAGGGTAGAAGGAATGAAGCAAAACTCCTCATATATGATCTATAGTTTAGTTGGACAAACTTCTGAAAAAATGCACCATTAAAGAGCACAGGATTTATTGTTGACTTATTGGAGTTGAGTTCAAATAAAAAAAATCTCAATTCTTGAATTAGAATCATCACCTATTTTACTTCTCCAATGAGAAAAAAATGAACTTATTATGCTTTAAGTAGATGACTAGAAGGGAGAAAGGAGCGTGGTCAACGTTTCAAGTTAATTAGGTCCGATGACCTTTGCTGAGGATCTAGGGAAGCAATAGGGTTAGAATACGGTGTTCTGCAAAGGCGAATGGCTGCAAAATCAGGATGTTGCAAGACGGGGGCTGCAAAGTTGCGAGGTGCAGTTGTTGTGGCAAGGGCACTTCTCTTTGTGATATCATGAGCTCGAAGAAGAAAGAGGTGGAACTCGCGACCTCGCAAGAACAAAAGGGCGTGTGTTTCATGAAACACATAAGCGAGGAGAGAGAATATGGTGGCTTTTGAGGGGTTGTTTTGAATACATCGTAAATGAAAATTTTAAGGAATTCCTAATCCTTCAAAAATTTATATTGCTTTTACTTTACATCAAACAAAATACCCAAAAAATCAAAATTCTTGCATTTCATTTACTTCGCACCCAAAATGCTCAAACCAAACAGCCCTTTAAAGCTTTTTTTTAGGCATACTAAATAATGCATTCAAAATTTATTCTACTTGTTGGAATCCTCTTTTTTCATCCATTGATTCAAATTTATTCTTAAAAATTCTTATTTATCATTTTTATATCATTATTAAGTGGCAGATACTGACATGTTTGTTGTAAGCACATTGAAAGTAACTTTGAGCTTAATCTGGTTGTTTCAAATTTTGGTTTGATTAAACTTTTATGGCATGATTCTTCTAATTAGCATGTCCTAGCTTGATCGATTGATGCTTTTGATTTTAGCAATGGCATCTGAAGGCCCTGTTGAACATCTGAAAGTAGTTTTTCTGGGACAACATGAGCTGATGCGTGGGAGATGGGTTTGTATTACAAATTTGGCCCAATTTTAGGTGCAGGGCCGGTTCTTGCACAGGCTTTCAAGAGTCTGACACTGATTGGATTCTGATCCTCCCAATATTTTAGCAATATCATAAAACCAATAAATGTGATCACCTAAGCAAGTTGAACTGCCATTGCTTTGAAAGCAGTTGTTTATCATTGATCACGAAAGTTCAATTCGGTCAGATGGGAGAACAATTTAGTTTTACACGTTTACTAGGTAAACTTATATGAATAAATCATTCTTTAGGCATGGTGCAGTTCTTTGGACCTTGATCCGTGAATTTGTATGGAATATCATAATTTTGTGCTTGTGTTGTTGGTGCATTGGAATTTTTCATCTAGGTTTTGCCTAAGAGTTGATTAGAGAGAGTCGCCTTAGATGGTTTGGTCATATTAAACCGAGGCCTTCCGATGACCCGGTTATGAAAGTTAAGGTTTTAGATTTATCTTATGTTAAGAAAGGTAGAGGTAGACCTAAAAAGACTTGGTTAGAAAATATTAAAAATGATATTTCTTTATTAGATTTAAATGAGAATTTGACTTTTAAGAGGACACAATGGCGAAAAAGGATTCATGTAGCCGACCCCACGTAGTGGGACAAAGGCTTGATGTTGTTGTTGTTGTTGTTCTGCCTAAGAGTGATTCTTTTTACTGAATGCTGCACATTCCAAAGACATGCTGAAGGAGACCATTTTCAAGAGAAAAATTCTGCATTTTTTTGTTGAATTTTATGGTCCAACTTCACTTATAGTGCATATGAACTGTATGAATTTTCTATTGTCACTCTATGTTTTCTAATAGATTTGTATGATTTTGATGCTATTTCCCAAACTAGCTGTCAGTTTCTAAGTTTTCCCAAGCTTTCCCAATTTGAGATTGTAAAATTTACTGCATGTGTTTTACCTTGCAGCCGCTTTTGCCTAAAATTCTTCTTACTAGTTCTGTTTGTGTTTTTTTTTTTGAGCTTGTGTTTTGAACAAATTGCTTTTTGATGCTTACCTTTAGCTTGGAATAAAGTGGTTAACACAATATTTGTGGAATAGGGCATGCTGCTATCTGCTGCAAGGGCTTCAGTAAAGTCAACAAATGGTGGTGTTAAATTTCGAGCTGATAATTCCTTATGTAAGCACTTGTTTTGCTGAGTACTAGGACTTATTTGTCTTGCAAACTGCCTTTATATTCCTGACGTTTCTTGAAGTTGAAAAAATGGTTTTTCTGTAGGCTATTGTTGGTTTGCAATGTTGTTCATTTTGTGGTACTTACCATTCATTTACAAGTGGTATTTGCTATTTATTTGCAAGTTAAAGTTTGCACTTGATATTTTAATTTTCTAGTGTTTGCTATTCATTTATAAGTTAAATGTTTACTTTGGCATTCTGACTTATGGAACATTTTGCATTGCATGAATTATTATGGCTTCGTTTGGGATTGTTTTTTTTACAAAGCAGTTTTCTGGTACGAAAATTTCTTGAAAGTAGCAAAAAAATAGTGGTCAAAAGTTGTCCCAAACGAAACCTAAGTTATGATTTGATAATGCTGTGCCATGCGAAATACTTTCAGCGGTACTCTAGCACAGATGGAATTTCTGCCCCAGATAAATTTTATCCATAGTTGTGAAGCTGTGGAAGGGGTGTATGAGTTGGGGGGACGGTCTTCCATGATTCATTTCTCTCCCAATAAAAAATAAGGCAATAGCCCTTAGAAAGCAGCATAATACGTTGCTGTACGAGCCCTAAGTAGTGCAGCGGATTGTGTCAATCTGCATGTGGTCCTTAATCTATATTGATACTATTCTTGGGTGCAAGTCAAACAAAACTTGAATTTTGACCGACTATGTACTCAGGTTAAGGCAGGAAAACTTTTATTTATGTCAGCATTAAATAACCCAAGTTTTAATTGAAGTGGCCCATTTAATAATTTGATTACTAATTTTTGATAGGTAAAAATAAATAATTTGGACTCTCATGAAAATAATGTTTCCAAAATATGAGAAGCAAACCCACGTTGATGATTGACTTATGTGCATACTTGAGAATAATTCACCTAAATCTATGTAGACATGGCACTTTTAGGGGTTAGATTTTATATGGGTCTGTTTATGGAAGTGTAACCATCACTCTTTAATTGCCAAATAGCTTTTAAAATGGCGGGTGCCTCAGTGTATTTTAGTACTACGTGTACTCTGGGTAAAGTTTTTTCAATGTGTGACCTTTTAATACAATTCTGCAAATAATATTTTCTTCTTCTTCTTAATTTTATTATCTTTCTATTGTACATGTAATTAGCCATTTAGGTTATAGGATACACTACTATTTGTTAATAAATCATTTTATTTGTTTCTACGCTTTAAATTTTTTATGCTTCTTTTCCTTTCATCATAAGAGGGCAAGTTCCTTTTTTTCTCCACTTGCATCATAACTATTTTTTTTTTCTGTGTTTTTTGCATGCATTTCTTGCCATTTCATTGAATTGTATAATCTCTAGCATGATTAATTAATGTATAGTGATACAACTTTATTATTATCTTATGCATTATTGTATATGTTTTGTATACTCCTATATGTCCATATAAGGTATTTATGGTTGTCTAAGAGGTTTAGATAGAAGAACTCGGACTTAACAAGTAATAGTGATGAGCTGAGCCGGGATGGTCACCTTACCCTCAACGGGGACTCGCCAGTCAAGGAACGTGACTCATCGAGATCCAAAAAGTCAAATAATGATCCAAAACAGAAGCTGCAACAAATTCATACAAATCCATTTAGACTCTCAAAAGCCTATCTCTTCAATAGGGGGTAACTCCTCAAGGTTACTTTGATGAGGACATGGGAAGATCAACGACTACGATCTGGAGTTTATTTTATTTTTGATGTGTCTTATGTACTAGTTTATCTTATATTTCTATTTTTCCCATTTTACCCCTAGAGGTGGTCCTGTGGTGTTGTAACCCAAAGGGCGTTTTAGTATTTGTTTTTTTTCTTTCATGAGGCCTATTTATAGGCTAGCTCTCTTGTATATTAGATGATGAATATTGAAAGAAATTTTAGTTTTCTTTACTTGATCTCTAAGTGAGTTCTTGAGAGGAGAGACCCTAGGTGGGTGAGAGCAATACCCGTCAACCTTCGAAGGATTCCAAGGTTCGCGGCTCCAAACTTTTTTTTTTCTTTTCCTCCACTTCCACCTTGCCTCCTAGCCCACTACCCGCCGGCCACCCCAAACCTCATCACCTTCCTTCCTGCCAAAAACCGAACCCCACCCAACTGCCTCACCCTTGTGCCGCCGGCCTCCTCTCACCCGTCCACCACCGACCCCAGCTAGCCCCTCACGGCCGACCTCCCCAAGCCCCACAAGCCGCCGCCCCTCAATCCACCACCCAAGGATTTTGAATTTCAAATTTCAAAATCATCCTTAATTACTTTCCTAAAATTGTATCCCCATTAATTTGGAAGGTTGCCTCATTTGGATTCAACTTCAAATTTGAATTCTAAATCTTTTCATATTAATAACTTATATTAGGAAACCTCCTAAACACATTATAATCTGAAATCAATTTCAGATTTAATGGCAATCCGCAATTAAATACTTACCGGGCCCACATATTAAATACAAACACCTCAAATTCCACCTCATATGGCCGGCCCCCTCTCTACCCCTTTCTCTCTCCAATTCGCCACCTAGACCCCCATTAAATCCCCATTAAACTCCCCTTGGCTGCCGCTCCAATCAAGCCTCCCATTTGGAATTAATTTTAATCCCAAGGTTATTCATGCTGCCATTCACATATTCCCTATAATATTTCCTTAGTTACCTGGTTCCAGAGATTGGGAAGTCTGAGATTTTTCCCCGCCAAGCTATCGCTCAGGCTTCTAGACAAGTCCTGTGATCTGTCCAAGGATTCCTAGCCACACAAGCTGCTGTCCCTAGCTGTCTAGCTGTTGTCCAGCATTCCAGAATGGTGTAATTTGCTGTCCAGAATTTCGGAGTCAAGAAAACTGCTGTCCATCATCCTGGAGGGTCAAAGCTGCTGTCTAGAATCTGCCCCAGGCCGCCTGCTTGCTGTCCAAAGACTCCAACAAGGATATGTTGTTGTCCAGCCACCCAAGAAGCCGCCAGTTGTTTTCTACTTCCTCTCAAACCTGCAGACTACCACCAGAGCTTCGTAGAACTTCTTTCTTTGGATAGACTCTCCCTCCTAGTCTCTTATTTTTCTAGTTTACCCATCGTTTGTGGTTATTGTGGAGTCACGAAGATAATGTTAATTCTCATCCGCTATAACTTAGTAAATTAGATAATTGAGTGAGTGGATTCTTATAGTAACTAAACTCATTGTTAGTTTAAGGATAATCGTTGAAAACTAATCATGTACGCAACATTAGATTAAATTGACTATTTTACAATCTTAACTCCCATGCATGTAATTTAGCCTAAGGTCGTGTCACCGTTCTTTGTGTTTTATTTTGTCGTTCAAAATCACTATAATGATATAATTATTGTGCTCTAAATATTAAGCGTGCAAATTCATTAAGTAACTCATCTTTGCATGTACGTTCTACATCATACTTGCTCTTGCTCAGATCGGCAAGCCACGACCAGCACTTCAACACAACTATAGGGAAGGAACATCTTAGGAGGTCAAGGGTTCAATCCTCTGGACTCAGCTAACTCTTTACTCGCGTTTATCATACCCCAAAGAAACTCACCGTTTGAACTAACTGTTCGAGAATTATACCTATAGACTCACTAGCACGCCCAGAGGACTGACCTTGTCAACTCACCAGTTTGCTTAGGAGACTCGCTTTACTTACTCACCCTTGAAAACTCGTCTTGAGACCAAGGATTGACCTGAAGGCAAAGAGCACGTGGATGCCTAACAGTCTATGACACGTGTCATGTTTGGTCCATAATGAACCATAATTAATGGACTATTTTGATCTTTCATAAATAGTCAAAGGAACATTTTGATCCTTTTCTCTTCAATGTTTCTAATTGCATCCTTTCAAATCCTATTTATAAAAAGAGATTTACTACATAGAATTAAACTAATTTTGAGTTTGAATATCTATAAATTATAAAAAATCCTATCTAATTTTTAAATATTGGCAATCCTTATAATAAAATAAAATAAAATAAAATTAAGCCAAAAAAATCCAAAATACTAGAATATCTAGAAATAATTTTCTTAGTAATGATGCTATTGCACTGTACCAAAAATCCTTAGTTTGGCCTTTGGCTTTAATATCATTGGTTAATTCTGTTATTTCTATTTCTCTTTTGCTATATCATTTTTTTTGTTTAGGTTTTAATTCCTTAGGTTATTGCTTTTTAGTCTGTTAGTTCTACTGTGTGAGATGCGTGCAATTATGAATGGATATCCAATTAAATGGTCGGTGCTGCTGTTTGTTATTAGAGAACCAACATAAGGTTTGCAGTTTCTTTTTGATTCTTTCAACAAAGAAGCCTTGATGTAGAACGAGTAGGAGGCTTTGCTAAGGAAAGGATCTCCTCTCCAAAAAAAATCTGAATGCAAGCCTAGGAGAGGCCTTGGGAAATTTCAGCCTTGATGGTGAAGAGTCATGGCTAGAGAAATTTGCTGGAATCCTTACAGCAGCTTTAACAGCAAATCGTGGTCTTCCAAAGTGCTGGACAGCAACAAACTGCTGCGGGGATCTCTGGACAACAGCTTTGAAAGCAGGGACAGCAGTTTTGATCTTCCAAACAGCAGATGTGAGTCTAGCAATGGCTGGGTTTGCATGGGCAACGGCTGAAACTTCAATCTACAGTTTTAGGAAGAAGTGGCTCAGATTTTGGAGTCTAAACCTGAGAGAAACTTCAGGTTTCTATGGTGAGAGGCAAGTGGAATTGAGAGGAATTCAAGCCTTGAGTCAAGCCCAGGATTGACGTGGTAGAGAGGGAGTTTAAGAGGGAAATAAGGAGGGAGGGGCAGCGGGATAGGCAGAAAAATATCTGGGGGATTTCTATTTCTAAATCATTGCATTGATTTAGGAAATAGAAAAAGGAAATAAGGTTTAGGAAAATCGGTTAAGAGCAACGTGGGGGATTTGGAAATAGTTTCCAAGCAGTAAGGGGAGAATAGGAAATAAATAATAACTCAAGCCCATATGGGATGAGAGGGGCCAACGGCATCCATAGGGCTAGTAATGATTGAATGCAATTAATTGAGATTGCTTAATTTAGGATTTGGGATTTACAAAAGAAGAGCCAATTTAAATTTGGAATTCAAATAAAATTCATTTAGTAACTTTCCAAAAATAGAATGATAAATTAGGAAAGAATTCAAATTTCAAATTAGTGGAATTTAAAAATTTGAAAACCGCCCAAAATTAAATCATCCAAATTAAGTTTGAATTACATCATGAATGAGATTCAATACTTTCCTAAAATAGCTTTCTAATTTAGGAAACTATTTGAAATTCAAAATTCGAATTTCAAAGGATGAAAATAATTTCCTAAATTATTTGAACTCTTTAGACAAGCATTAAGGTGACATTGACTCCTCATTCATGGAGACAAACAAGAGTGGCCGGCGGTGGAGGAGCTAATGGGGGAAGGTGGTCGGCGGCCAAGAGGGTGGGATCGGGTGAAGGTGACCGGCGGCTATGGGGAAAAATTTGTGGAGCTTGGTATGGAGGTTTGGCCGTGAGGTAAAGTGGGGAGGAAGAATATGAAAACGACGACGGGGAGAGATAAGGAGGAAGAAATCAAAACAAAGATAACGAAAGATAGAAGACAAAACGAAAGAGAGAAAATAAGAACCGAGAGCCTTGGACTCTTCCGAAGACTGACGGGTGATTCGTTTGCCCTTCTCCAAGGGACTTCAATTCACGAGCCCGGACCCATCCTGCGACTGGTGACAACTCCGATTCCTCTCATAGGAATCTCACTAACGCTCTCTCACGAAGAACACAAGTGTGGAAAACACAAAATTTTCATATCAAATTAACCATCCTATTACAATAGCTTAAGGCCCTATATATAGGCCACATCATGAGAAAATAAAAAATTATAAAAATGCCCCTTGGGCCACCACACTCAAATAAACTATCCTAGGGGTAGAATAAGAAATAACATAAAATAAAAGCTAAACTTCATAAAATAAATCATAAATGACAACGTAAATTAGAGCTTTCGATTTACGACGCCTCCTGTGATAGATGCGCCAAATCTTCGTGCCGATGTCCGCATCAAGCCTGGACCTTTATATTTCCTTAAAAGAGGCACGCAACACATTTTCTTTGTCTTGTGTCTTCCTTCATTGTAGGTAACTATGTTCTAGGCATGGGGAGGAGAGGATCTTATTGGTCTGTTATTTCCTTCTTGCTATAGTCATATATAAAAGTGATCGATTCAATCCAGTATGGCATTTTCTTTTATCTGTTCTCTTTAATTTTCTTATACATTCACTTTGGCAATTGAAGGCCAAGTTTTGTTTTAGTTGAGAATAAAGAAAATTGCTGCCATGCTTAAGGTAAATTGTGAACATATATACCTTCACCTTCTATTTATTATTATTATTTTTGATTTCAGGCAAAGCTTCATCTGACACTTTGAAAGATGATGGTGTGTTTCAATCAAAGAGAAATGATGCATTTCTGCGGTATGAACTGTAAGTTGGTGAACTTGATTATTTCTCAGATCAGTAAGCTAATTGAGGTGCTGTCCTGCAATACTGTTTTGATATTGTTTAGTTTGACGGATTTGCAGAAACAGCTGACGAGCATCCTTTCAAAGCATAATGAAAACAACAGCTCTGTTAAGGATTGTAAGCTATCTTTTCATAACCAAAAGCAAGATCATACCTCTAATCATTCATCTTACTTGGGAATGAGGAATGAAGGCGAGATTATTGTTTCAAAACCTGTTTCTAGTTCTCTTGATGCATCAATAAACTCCATCCCTAAACCAACAGTGGATGTGCATATTGGTGTGTCAATGAATTCCATCCCTAACACAATAGAGGGTGCAAATATAGATGTGACGAGAATTTCTAACCCACTACCGCTAGCAGAAGCAAACATTGTACAGGAAAGGATCAGGGAACCTATCATTGCAACTCCTGCATGGTCAAATTCTGAAGCATTGTCGGGTATGCTGGGCTTCTTTTTTGTTTTGCTTGTTGAGCTAATTATAATTTCATAGACTTGTCTTTTTTGTCTGGCACTCGCGGCTTCTCTTGGCTGTACTTATTTAATGTTTTGACAAAACCTTGGTTAAAAGCAAGTGCATATAGGTCAGCACTGTTGCATGATTACGTGATAGGACTTATTCCAGTTTGCTGACCCAAATCCAACGAAATGGAAGATATTGGCTTTATTAACACAACATTCAAATCCACAATAAGTCCCAGTTTTGAACCTTATCAAATCCAATGACGCCGGAGCTGAGCCATTAATTGTATTAACTTCAGGATAGTTTTATTTTGATTGGTAGCATATATGGCTACATAGGATTAGTGCTCTCTTGTATTGAATGTAGCCTATTATAGGTTACATTTGTCTATAAATAGGTAGTCTTTGCTTGTAAGAGACAGATTGAGATGAATAATATTTGAGTAGTTTTTACTCTGCTTTTGGGTTTCTGTATCCTGAAGGATTTCAGGTGGTGATCCCTCTCTTCCAAGGAGTTCTTGGAGTTATCCGGCGACCGCCACCGGATCGTCGACGTGGATTCGTCGAGCCCCCTACCTGGCCGGTGTCATTTGGTATCAGAGCCGGTTGGAGCAACCGGTGTTCAAACAGAGATTTCTCTGTTGTTCGTGAAGGACGTCACTGCTCCAAGTCCGGGATCAGCGTCATTTGGTTCTTTTTAGTTTATCTAAAAGTTTTTGAGTTCCTGCAGCAACAGAGAGTCATCTCCGGCGTGGAGCTTTCGCCGAAGAACAATTCTTGTTCATCCAACGATCACCAGACAGCGAGCTGAGCTGAAATTTCCCTCCGAGCCGCATACGAGGATTTTATTCTCTGGAGATTGTTATTGTCTTTTTATTTCTTGATTCTTGTTCCGAGCAGCCAAAGCAGCTGCTTCAATTTTGAAACCAACAGCATAAAGTCTGTTTCATCTTCTTGTCAACACCTTGCGTGATCTCTGTTCTTGGAAACGGTGCCATTTCGAGGGCAACGTCGGCACCAGCTCGTGAAGGCAAGAATGCGGAAGTTGTCCGCGAACTGAAGCGGGCCGAAGGCGGTAAGATCGCCGCATACGAGGCCGCTCAGTTGGCTTGGGTCGGACCTGCTCGGCGAAGGGAGTACAGCCGGCGGAGGTAAGCAGACTGAAGCAAGAACTGGGGAGTTTGGATCGGTCGAAAACAGGTTGGACTCTCACCTGGCGTGGTCGGAGGCGGACTGGGACGCTAGTCTACACGCAAGAAGCTGGATGTGGCTTCGGATGCTTGCAATCAGAGTTCGGACGTTGGACTTGGTTCGGCGTGGTTAACATAGGCGAACGAGAAAGAGGGCTGCCTTGCAAGAATCGAGGTCCTTCTTCCACGGCTTCGTCTTCCCCATCAATTATTTCTGCCATCAAAACTGTTCTTCTCCAGCAACATTCCCTCCAGAAGATGTCACCTCGTCCGAGTTATCAACGACCACGTCGAGACACAGAAATAGAAGATCTTCAACAAGAAATTACCCAACTCAAATTAAGATTGTCAAGGATTGAACGAAGATCCTTACGAACCGATGAGAATGACGAGGGCATTTCAGATGATCAGATCTCTTCCTCGGTCGAGTTCAAATTTGAAGTATTTGAAGATTCGTTGCCGAAATCATCATCTTTGCCTATCTATGATGAACCTGTGTATGACGTGTATGATGATGACATGTTCGGTGGAGTTCTTGATCTGGAGCAACTTGCCTATGATAATGATGATGAGATCAAGATGGATGCCCAATCGGAGGTAGTTGTATCTATCATTCCTGATAAGATAATGAGTGTGCCTTCTATCCTTGATAAGGGAATTGGTATGATCCAACTAGAACCTGACAACCACTATGGTACCTTCACACATTCCGACATGAAGTTCTTGGAGGCAATCTCTGTATATACAGATAGGTTCATAGTTGATCCACTTTATGTCCGGTCCAATTCAAGTTGTGAAGAGTGCTGTTTGGAAGAGCCGCTAAAGATGCCAAAAGAGTTTGACAGCTATCCCATTTTTCATCAACTCTAGCTTATGAGGAAGTATCTCCCTTATGGGGTGAACGACACCGGGTGGAAATATCCAGACCGGTTTAGCCAACCAAACCCACCTCCTTGTGGCAACCCAAACATTTTCCAATGGGCCTGAAGTTCCTCCTACCCCGGTAGTATGACGCCGGAGCTGAGCCATTAATTGTATTAACTTCAGGATAGTTTTATTTTGATTGGTAGCATATATGGCTACATAGGATTAGTGATCTCTTGTATTGAATGTAGCCTATTATAGGTTACATTTGTCTATAAATAGGTAGTCTTTGCTTGTAGGAGACAGATTGAGATGAATAATATTTGAGTAGTTTTTACTCTGCTTTTGGGTTTCTGTATCCTGAAGGATTTCAGGTGGTGATCCCTCTCTTCCAAGGAGTTCTTGGAGTTATCCGGCGACCGCCACCGGATCGTCGACGTGGATTCGTCGAGCCCCCTACCTGGCCGGTGTCATCCAAACACAGGAAAACATGCTCAATCAGATATTTTTGGCCTAGGAAAAAAAAAGCATGTTTGCATTTTAGGAAAAAAAAAAGCTTTTCAGTTTATTCATGTTTTATGTTGTGCCATGCATCTTGCCTATTAGTGATTGAATAAACTTGAGATGACAGACTCATTGTGCTTGTACTTGTATCTGTAGATCTATTGGCAAAATTGTTCCACTCAATGAAAATAAAATATTGATTTCTGCCTATCTTTTGTTATAAACTTTTTTCTTAATGTTGGCTTGTAAAAGGGTTTTGTTTTCTTAAAATTATGCGAAGAACAAAATTTCATGATGGTGACATCTGTTGGATTGATCTGCCACCTTACTTTATAATACTTTATAATATAATTGAAGCTTTAGATTCTTTCATCTTATGCTATAAGCTTGAATTTTAAGTTGATGTGACTGATTGTATTTATGATATGATTTTAGTTGTGGAGCTCAAAACTTTTTGATCCATTTCATTCAGACTTTTTGAAGTGGAAGCATCAATGTTCTGTACTGAGGCTTATTTAACATTTCGTTCATCTGGATATATGCTTCTATGTAAAATACTGATGCATATCTATGTATATAACTATTGACAAATAACACATGTATGGGTGTTATTTTTGTAAGATTTCACTTTTTAAATCTGAAAAAAGGGTGTTATTTTTGTAATGTCTATACTCTATTGTTTTGTTCTTTTCACATGATATGAACTAATATAATATGCATACTTTTTTTTTTCCTTTTGAATTTATGGTTAAAGAATATGTTGAAAAATCTTTTGATTCCCATGCTAGCGATGGACTTGCTTTTTGATGCAGGACTACATGTGAAATAGGAAGATTGCACAAAATAGTTAAAGAACATTTTCCGATTTTCGTTATTAGCGATTATAACCACAAAGTAAAACTAATAAATGGTCACTTCCGTTTAGGCTAAGCTACGCTAGAAACTAAGCAAAGTCAAATATTTAAGAAAATTAAAGCAATGCGTACGAAGTAGCTTTCATTACAACCTTGATCTAACAAGAGGTCTAAAAGCATAGAAGTAACAATCCTACGTTACTAGTGGATGGCGATAAGTAGACACAATCCCTTGCTTTGAACAATCTCCCTACGAGGTAAGTAGAATGCGGAAGTACACGAGTCAAGGAGGAAGATCACCTTCTCGGAGAAACGTCTTGACACACCACGTACCTTCAGTTAGTTTCTCCTCCCTAGCCTTGGTCAAAATGAATAGCAAGTAGTTGGCGGACTCCTCTTTGAATCATGCGAATTGATGTCGTCTTGAAATTGGGAAGAGGTTGGATGATGAGGAGAGACTTCTCTGATGGTGTTGCAGTAAAGAAAAATCCCGTGGAAACTGCTGGACAGCAGTTTGTTCATGCAAACATCAACTATTTGAACTTCCTGTGCTGGGAACGTATGAGTAGGGACGGGGAAATCCTTGGCTACAGCACTAGCAAGTAGACGGCTCCATATGGGAGGAGTTGTGGGCAGGTTTTGGTGGAGAAAAAACAATGTACGGGGCTTGGGATAATTCGGCCAGCAGCAGTAGGAGGAGTTTAAACTCTTTCCCTATGAAGGCAATGCATCTAGGGAAAGATTTTAGGATAAATCCGGTAAAGGCCAAGCCGTCAGGTTGATGGGGGGAATTGGAATTTATTTACTAATTCTGAAATCAGGTTTTAGGAAATAAATTAAGGCCATGAGCTCATGTGAATTTCGGTTCCAGCAATTGGGGATTCTTTCCAAAGATATGGGTAGATGTTTAAGAAAGGTTTCTTAATTCAGGCCAAAAAAAAAGGGGTGGGGCCGGTGGTAGTAAAAGCAAAGGAGGGGATTTGGGGATGAGGTGTCATGCTTGCATAAATGTAAATTTAGGATTAGGGAAGTAATTAACCAAATCCAATTGTATTTGAAATTCAAAAGAATTGATTTAAGAACTTTCCAAAAATAGAATGACAAATTAGGAAAGATTTCAAATTCAAATTAGTTGGATTTGAATTTTGAAAATCTGTACAAAAATTAAATCACCCAAATTAGGCAAGGATTTCAATGGGGAGAAGGAGTTGGATGGTGGTCGGCGGCTAGAGATTGGGCCGGCGGTAGGAAGGGTCGGGTGGAGTGTTGGCCGTGGGTTGAGGGAGGAGGGGTCGAGTGAGGTGACCGACGGCTTATGGTGGAGAATGTGGGAGGGGAAGTTTGAGTGGGGGGCGATGATTGCTTGGAGATGGAGGAGGATTTGGGTGTAAAGATGTCCGGTGGTGGTGGTGGTGGTGGAAGGAGGAAAAACAAAGACAAAGATAAAGAAAGACCACGAACCCGGCCGTCTCCAAGGTTGGTGGGTAGTGCGCAAGCTTCCCTCTCCTAGGGATCTCTCTCCATCAAACAATCAAACTCTCACAAGAGCTCATGCAAGAAGACAAATGCAGGAAAATTTTCTTAATCATTCATTCATCAACTTCAAAATAACAAGATCAAGGCTATAAATAGCCTCACAATGACTTAAAGCAAAAAGGACTCAAATACCCTTAATGGGCTACAAGACTCAATCCCTCAAGCAAGGGTAAAAAGGAAAAATGCTGAAATAAAAAAGATTACGACAATAAGTAGACAATAATAAAATCAAAAGTACATCGGGTAAATCGTGGCCGTTGATTTACGGCCACGTCGACGGTAGACTTTCCAACTGATGTCCCCATCACTTTTACTTCCAGATTACAAGAAAATTGTAGTTTGGATGTTACAAATGGTGATAGGGCTTGTGTACTTTTCTGTGGTTATGGGTGTCATAGCAGAGGATGATTATTGATGGTGTCATAATTAGATATTTTATTGTTTATGCAAGATGTGTTATGAGAGAATTAATAATGGATTAAGAATGAGATATATAAAGAGTATAAACTATAATTAGAAACACTTTATTAAGATAAAAATCTTTTGAAAAAGATTTTGAGATGGGTCCTAGCAAATTTTCATCAAAAATCATAGAATACTATTGTGGATGTACATCAGTAGCATGTGAAAGTAATGGAAATAAATAATATCCTAGTACAAGATATTAACAGGTTGAAAGGTGTTGTCCAAGATAAGCTGTCAAGGGTGGCAAAATTGCAATTTAATAGTTAAACAAAACTTGATTGGAATAAATGACTTACATTAATTAGAAGAATGACACATAAATTTTAGGTTGAACTAGACATTACTGATGAGATTTAGTGATAAAAAGTGGAAATTCTAAAGGTTATTAAGAAGAATGGCAAAAACAAACACTACTGAGACAATGATTATTATTAAATGAAGCTGAAAGTTTTCAAATAGAATTTTTGTACTTTTGAAAGTAGTTTTAGACCTTTTGGTTGGTATGGGAAATGTGCGTAGGGAATCTTTATTTTGCTTGTGCATATTCTCTCTGACGTATGAGCACCTGGGAAGATTAACTGAGCTACTCATAATTCTTCTATATGAGAGCATGATAATTTTATTTTATAGAACACAAAAATGCGTGACATCAATACAAATGTACATGATGAAAGCAAAGTCGAAGCTACGAGATGATTTATCTGATTTCATGGAAAGAGAATAGACTATTACATATTTAAGTCATGAAGAGATAATCTGGTCAAATTTGATTTATTAATACTGATTACTATACTGCACTTAATAAAGATGAAGCCGTCAATGAGAGATTGTAATTCTATTTTTATCTGTTTTCAAAATATTTTCTAATTAGAATTTTTTTAAGAATGAAAAAATGGAGAATTATGCATTTTATAAGAAAATTTCCAATAACTGTAAGTTTACATCTATGATCAGTCTCAATTAATTATCTTTTTGCATTGGTTAATTTGGTTGCGGTGATGTTTGCAAATGATATTAAAAGTGTGGTGTCTTGTATTTGTTCTTTATAGATGCAATAGTTTTGATATATGTGATTTTTTTAAAGAGATGTTTAAACCATGGAAGAAATTTTGGAAGCTAAGGGGGCTTTGAATGAAATTAACAGAGTTTGAGTGCTTTGAGTGCAGTTTGAATAGTTTTAGTGGATGTTGATTTACTTTTTTAGTGTTTTTGGAAGTTTAAGTGACTCCACAATATGATATTACAAATTCCTTAAATCTATTGTACGAAAAATAAGATATAATGAGGTCATAAAACAAAATATGCTGCTAGAATAGATCCTTGCTGCTTGAGGGTATGTTTTATGCATTGCATAATTGCTTCAGTTATTTATAGTTTTCTTTTTTTATTAATTTTCTATTTAGTGAATTATTTATTTTTGAGCATGAAGTCTAAGTTGGTGTACAGCTCCTAATCATGCAAATAGCTCATCTTATTCGCATTCTGTAGAAGCTAGAAAAGATTCCTCATCTTTTAGGCGGTCATCCTGTGGTAAGAATATTGCAATGTGTTTGCTGGGAAGAGAGCTAGGTGTTACACAGCCGTTGTATTGTTCATCTGGTGGTTATGCTGGAATGAATCAGAGATGGGGAATCCCATTATTGGAAGGTATGTTTTCGTCTCTTATCCATATTCTTAATATTAGAAATTTGTAGTTTGATGTTTTTTGTATGGTTAAATTTAAATTATGGCTTCAAGGCGCGTGTGCTCGTGTGCATTTCTCTCTCTCTCTCTCTCTCTCTCTCTCTCTCTATATATATATATATATATATATGTAAATTTTTGTTTGTTAAAATTGGTTGGTAACTGTTATATAGTTAATATGATTTGTTTCTTTTTAATCTGTAATAGGTTGGCGATCACTTGAATGCCAATTTGAAGGGCCGGCTGTGTTATTGAAACGTAAAAATTATTCTTCATGGGCTCCTACTTGGTGTGCCTACGCATCAAGTGTTGCTATTGCTCAGCCTCATGGGAGGGTAAAGTTTTAATTTGTCATTAAGGAGATTTTGAGTTTTTATTTTTGGTAATTTTTTAATTTTTACTGATGCTATCTCTAGCTATACAAGCCTTTGTGAAAATTAGTTGTCATTAAGTATTGGTTTTTCTTTGAAAGGTGCATCATACTAATTTACAAGGCTCCCTAAATGAAAGTTTGAGAGTGGGTTGATGAACACTGCCTTTTCTTACTACTTGTTTTGAAGAGTATTTTCGGGAATCAAAACAATGACCTTTGTGTAGCAAAAGAAGGCACCTTGCTTTTAGGTTGGCCTTCTACATGCTGGATAATGTGATTTGATGCTTCATATTGTTTGATCAGTGAATTTTTTGGGTGAACTTGGCATATTCAGTCCCCTTAAGTGTTTATATACATGCTGCCAAAATCATGATACGTTATAAATTTCACACACAAATTTATTTATTTGTGCTTATTGAGCCAAATAATTTTTTTAATCATATAGAGTGGTTACTCTTAGTTTACTTAGCCACGAGATACTTCAAATAGTGCTTTTTATACGTGCATTTAACATAGAATAATTTAAATAAATAAATATTTGATCAAGATATGTTTGGCTAAGATAACATTAATGATTAGTTATTTTTTATTTGTGATTTTTGCTTAGCAAACATCTGGTTTTCTTTTAAATATATTTGGGTTTACCCATAAAATTAAGATTTAATTTCTTTTTAAATTTCAGTTTTCTTAAGTTTTTTTAACTGTAAATGGCACCCTGGGGTTTAGATCGAGGAATTTATGAGTATGACTTTGGAAATTGATCTTTGAACAACTATCTCAGTTTTTCTCCTTTTGGTTTGGCTATCTCTTCTCCTTTTTTGGTCTCTCTCTCTCTCTCTCTCTCTCTCTCTCTCTCTCTCTCTCTCTCTCTCTCTTCTCTATCTCTCTGTAGCCCAGTTGTCCATCTCTTTCACCTTTTGATATTCCACTCTCTTTTTCATCTACTTCAATTGCTCTACACACTTCATTACATGACATCAGAGCTTGCATCTACTTTTGTGCGTTGTTACCTCCACCTTTCCATACATCTCACTGTGTTGTTGCTTCCACTTTTGCTCCCGGACATGATCCAAAATCCCAATCTCTGCCTTCACCTATTTCCTCTTTACGGTTATTTGATAGGAAATATTTGAGTTCGCAAGTAACCCCATGGGAAATACTTGAGTTCGCAAGCAATCCTACCAAGAATCGGCAAAAACAATGAACAAAAAGGGCTGATCTCAATAAAATCAGCAAGATCACAATGCCGGAAACAATAAGGATGAAGAAGACAACACCAAAGAAAGCTTCTATTCAAATAACAACACAAACACAAAGCAATATACAATTTTCCTTCAATTCGAGAGGAAGGAAATCTCTCCAAAATCTCTAGCAAAAGTTTAGAGCCCAAGAACCCAAACCCCAGATCTCAAATCTCATTCAAATTCAAGATAATCCCTCTTTCCCTCCTAATCTCCTAATTAGCAATAATGGAGAAATACAAAATACCTAAACAACCATTCCATTCAAAAATTTTTCCTCCCACCATTACATTAAGCCCACGTGGGCCCCCCTTGGACTTCTGCCCCCTTCTCTCCTATGCTTCTTCCACCGGGTGTTGACCCGGACCGGTCCAGCCGGCCTCTCCTGGGCCGGCGTAACATTATTCTCAACTTGCAGCTAATGTGCAACAACAACAACAACAACAACATCAAGCCTTTATCCCACTACGTGGGGTCGGCTACATGAATCCTTTTTCTCCATTGTGTCCTATTAAAAGTCAAATTCTCGTTTAAATCTAATAAAGAAAGGTCATTCCTAATATTTTCTAACCAAGTCTTTTTAGGTCTACCCCTACCTTTCTTAACATAAGTCAAATCTAATACCTCTACTCTCCTAACCGGGTCATCGGAAGGCCGCCGTTTAATGTGACCAAACCATCTAAGGCGACTCTCTCTAATCTTATCTTCTACTGGAGCTACTCCAACCTTTTCACGTATATGCTCATTTCGTATCCTATCTCTAAGGGTAAAGCCACTCATCCACCTGAGCATCCTCATCTCTGCCACACTTAACTTAGTATTATGCTTCTCTTTTAATGGCCAACATTCAGCACCATAAAGCATTGCAGGCCTCACTACCATCTTATAGAATTTTCCCTTAAGTTTGAGGGGTACATTTCTATCACATAACAAGCCCGATGCATTCCTCCACATCAGCTAATGTGCCCTCACCAAAAATCTTCTTAGGGAATTCCTTGCTCTAGTTTCGTCTTCTCTCAATAATTTGAAAACCATGAAGGACTTCTAGTTTCTTCTTCTCCCAATAAACTGCAAACCATCAAGAAATCAAGAGTATTGATTTCTATCTCTAAACTTGCCAATTTTGGTTGATGGAAGATTACTTCAATTATTTATCACTGATTACCATGAAACCTTTAAATGTGATCTCTAGAGCATCAATTAAAAACGGTGAAATTGCTTCTTTTTCGGATGTTCATTTTCATTTGGTATGCATCATTAGGATGTTACGACATAAAATCATCAAAATTGTTCAAGGGATTATATTTTTTGTAATTTTCATTCTGAAAACTTTGCCGGATAAAGTGATTAATCTCCATCCTAATTAGGAAGGGTTATTCCCTTGTTCAGATATATTTAATGAAAAATAAAAAAAACCTACGTTATTTCCACGTTCCCATATGGTTGAAGCAATCAATGCCTTAATTGTGTAAATAAATCAGAGAAACGATCGAATAGGGGTGACTTACGTGAATTTAGTTTAGTTTTCTCATTTTCTGGCACTGGTACACACAACCTTTCCGATGTCTTTCCCTTCCGCTCTCAACCTCTCAATAGCTGAAGCAATACGATCTCGAGTGGCACAAAGCCGCTTTGTCTTTCTTGATTGCTGCCTAGGGCTTTTTGGTCGTTCAACTCCTAGACATATGAGCAAGATCTTAAGGTCCCGCAACCTTCGATTTTTGCAGAGTTCGTTTGATTCACTGCACACATGGTTGAACGATGAGCCCTGTCTCCCACCCATTTCACCTGCGAGCAAAGCTGAGCCCGATGCCTCTTTACGCGACTCGGGCCCTGTCTCTCTTTAGAATATAAATCAAGAGGAGGGGGCGGTTTAGGAGGGAATTGAATTTGGGAGGGGGTATTTAGTAATTTGAATTATATTTGTATGCTTTAAAGAGATGGGAAGGGTTAGGGTTATCTCTATTTTTTGTTGAATTTGTGATTTCTCTTAGATTTGCTTGGGCTTTAGCCACTGGCTAGGGATTAGAGAGCCAAATCTTTCTCTCGAATTTCAGATCCATTGTATCTTGTTTGTTTTCTTCCATCATTCATCAATTACCAAGTTTTCTTAGTGTTTTGCCACAATATTTATCTCAATTTCTATTTTCTCCTTGCTGAAATCCCAAATTTCAGCCAATCCCTTTTTGATTCCTGCACGTGTTCCTAACAAATTGGTATCAGAGAGATTCGATCCAGGTACAAATGGCCAGAAGGAAAGTAGAAGTCTTCTATTTTGATCCAAAGCCATGGTGTCTCTCAAAACCATGGTGAGCACCATACACGAGGTGGGAGGAAGATTTTTGGTAGAGTTGCAAAGTTTCAAGGGGATCAAAATGGAAGAAGGGGGGATATTTTGCTTTGAGTACACCCACTTATACAACAGTTCAGGGAGGTCTTTCAGCCCCCTCAAGACTTAACACCACCGAGGGAGCATGAGCACGCCATCATCTTGAGGGAGGGAGTGTCATCGATTAGTTTCTGGTCTTACCGCTACCCTCAGATTTAGAAGGATGAGATTAATAGCAAATCCGATCGATGTTGGAGGTGGAGATCATCAGATCGTATGTGAGTCATTTTTCTAGCCCAGTCTTGCTGGTCAACAAGAAGAATGAGAGCTGGAGATTATGTGTGGATTACATGGCCTTGAATAACGAGATTGTGCTGGACAAGTTTCCCATTTTGATGATTGATGAGCTACTAGATGAGCTGTGTGGAGCTATGGTCTTCACCAAGATGGACCTAAAGTCAGGATACCATCAAATTAAGATGAGAGAGGAGGATGTCTTAAAGATCGCAATCAGAAGACATGAGAGACACTATGAGTTCTTAGTGATGCTGTTCGGTCTCACCAACGCCCCTGCTATTTTCCAGTTCCTGATGAACAGGGTATTCTGACCATACCTCAGGAATTTTGTAATGATTTTTTTAATGACATCCTAGTATACAATAAGTCAGAGACGGATCATTTGGAGTACTTGAGAGTGGTCTTACTTGAGAGTGGTCTTAGGGGTGTTACAAGAGCAGCAGCTGAGGGCCAACCTGAAGAAGTGTTGTTTTGCACAGGCCAATGTAGAATATTTTTGGCATGTGATATCTCAGGAGGGAGTAGTTGCTGATCAGGCCAAGATTGAAGTAATGCTGAAATGACCACTACTTAGGAATCTGAGAGAGCTGAGGGGTTCCCTAGGATTGACGAGATACTACATTAGATTTGTGAGTGTACAATACCATAACTTGGCCACTGAAAGAGCAGTTGAAAAAAGATAGCTTCTTGTGGGGGGGATGCAACAAACATTTGAGAGTTTAAAGGAGGCCATGACTACGGTATCTGTTCTATTCTTACCTGATTTCAACCCGATTTTTGTGGTAGAGATGGATGCATCCAGGTATGGATTGGGGGCAATGCTTATACAGAATTATAGACCCATAGTTTACTCCAGCCAAGTATTGACAACCAGAGGTAGGCTGAAGTTAGTCTGTGAGGGGGATTTGATAGCCAGGAGTTTGAAGTATTTGTTAGAACAAAGGATAGTGACCGAGGAGCATCAGAGGTGGCTGTCAAAGTTGTTGGATTATGACTTTGAGATATAGTACATGCCATGATTAGAGAACAAGGCGGCTGATGCCTTATCCAATTGCTTGGGAGAGCTCCAAGAGATAGCCATTTCAATATCACTGATGGTAGATTGGGGGGCTGTAAAAGAGGAGAGTATGCAGGATGAGCAGTTGAGGAAGATTATGATGGATCTACTGAGGGATGAGAGTAGCCACTCGGACTATTCCCTAGATGAAGAGAGACTACTATACCAAGGGAGGTTTATGCTGCCACGAACCTCAGTTTATATTCCCCACCTGCTGTAGGAGCTCCATGGGAGGAGCGTTGTTGGGGGCCATTTTGGTGTGCAAAAGACATATAGGAGGTTGACAACATAATTGTATTGGAAGGGGATGTATATGGATGTGGAAGAGATGGTGGCTAGGTGCGAGGTATGCTAGAGAAACAAGTACATGGCTATGGCTTCAGGGGGATTACATCAACCCTTGGCTCTTCTAGACAGAATGTGGGAGGAGGTCACCATGGGTTTCATAGACGGGCTACCTCGATCTGAGGGGTTTACAGTGATTTCTAGTGGTGGTTGATAGGTTGAGAAAATATGCTCATTTCATTCTCTTATGACACTCTTACACAACAATTACAATGGCAACAACATTCATCAGAGAGGTGGCTAGATTGCATGGGATCCCAGATTCGATAGTTTTTTTCCGAGATATGGTGTTCCTTAGTCATTTATGGAGAGAGTTGTTATGGCTGCAAGGAACAATTGTAAAGAGGAGCATCACTTACCACCCTCAGACGGACATACGGAGGTGGTGAATAGGAGCGTGGAGACTTACCTGCGGTGTTGTGGTTTAGAGACACCTCGACTGTGGGCCAAGTGGCTGGCATGGGCAAAATACTGGTACAACACTTCATATCATTCGGTTTCCCAGATGACTCATTTCAAAGTGTGACTCATTTCAAAGTGTTAAATTTTCTCTCAATCCAAAATATAAAGTCCAATACTTAGACTAAGTTGGGACATTTCTGGATGGTTCCGAAATCTCAAAGTGTCCCATACTTTTCTTCTCTTGATTCCATTAATAAGTGCTCAACCTCGATCCATTCCCTTTTGAGATTTCAAAATTCACCTCCTTTTAATATCACTCATAGAAAATCTTTAACAAAATTTTGCCACTATTTTAATCGAGAGTTTTCGTAGGAGACTTTGTCTCCCTACGATGTAATTAACTACGAGGCTTGTGCTCGTAGGAAATTTAGAACCACACACACCTGATTTTCAAAATTTTATTGGATTTCTTTGGGAAAATTTAAAATACTAACGATCGTTATCATCATATTCGAAGAATTAGCATTGAATGATATTTTCCTCATTTGGGGAGGTAATATCTTTTGTTGATAAAGTTTTGGATATCAACTTAACAATCATCTTTCTAGATTATCGTAGCTAGATATTTGGTTGAACTCCATTTTGACCCTTCAGGGTCATATGAAGTTCTCCTTCAAATCCGGTTACGATATTCGAGGCAAGATTTATAATTCTAAATCTGAACCCTATTCTGAAAGTTTATTTTCACCTCTCGAGGTGATATATCTTTTCGGATGGGTCGTTCAATTTTAGAATTAAAACATAATGTCAATTTTAAAATTTCCAAAGAAAATCAAGCTTTTCAAAACCCGTTTTCAAAATTTCACCAACATCATGTAGCTAGTTCAGAGTTACCTGGAACATTGACAGAGGATTTAGATGTGTTATTAGAACCGCTAGAGTTTAGAGGGGTTCGACAGAGAGAAGAAGGGGCCACAAAGGTTCTGATAAAATGGAAGAACTTACCGGACTATGACATCACTTGGGAGCCATAGGAGAGAGTGAAGCATCAGTTTTCATTCTTTCTCCTTGAGGATAAGATAATTCTTTGGGAGGGGGTATTGTTAGATCGGTCAAAGAAGGATTGGTCCATTCAGCCCAGCATAAGGTTGACCCCTGGTTTATTCCAGGCGAGCGAAACAACAGGCGACCTCCCTTGTGGGCCCATTATTTGAATAAAAATCAAGAGGGGGCGGTTTAAGAGGGGATTGAATTTGGGAGAGTCTGTTTAGTAATTAGAATTATATTTGTATGATTTACAGAGATGGGAAGGGTTAGGGTTATCTCTACTTTTGCTGAATTTGATATTTCTCTCAGGTTTGCTTGCGCTCTAGTCGCCGGCTAGGGATTGAGAGTGCCAGTTGTTTCTCTCGAATTGAAGATCCATTGTATCTAGTTTGTTTTCTTCCACCTTTCATCAATTACCAAATTTCTCTTGTGTTTTGCCACAAGATTTGTCTCAATTCTGTTTTCTCCTTGCTGAAATTCCAAATTTCAGCCTAGTCCTCTTTGATTCCTGCATGTGTTTCCTAATACCCTCCTTCACTCCCACCTCTCTGCATGAAATCTATTATTCCTCTCGTTTAATTTTGATCCTTAGTTTTCTCTCTATTTTATCCTGCAAGAGTGCATGCAAGATCTCTTAATTATGGTTTTGTTGATCAATTGTAGGGTAATCTCTTTATCCATTATTATGTAAAATTTTTCTTGCATATGGTTTCAAAGGAAAATCATAGATCTTTTCATGCCCTCATGGGAAAATCCTAGCTTTTAGAATTCCTCTTGGATTCATAGCATACCACATTGGCACATTATTATTCCGAAGTCAATTTGATATTATAATACAATTTTATCGTGGCGTTGAGTTGATTTGGGATTATCTTGCTATCTATATTTGGAAGTAAATAAATTTTTATGATAACTTATTCTATTTTTCTTGAAAAGAAGGTCAAAATAGTCTCTGGATTATTTATGTGTCCTTCTAGCACTAGACTATCTAATTTGTCCATATAATCCCTTTGCTTCTAAAATTTGATCCAAAGTAGTCTCTAAACTCCTTAAATCATATCTAAAATAATTGAATAAAAGGACTGTTTTTAATCATAACTGAGGAATCAAGGGACTAAATTGAATACATTGAATTAGTTGGGACTAAAATGGCCTTGGACAAATAGTCCATAGATTATTTTGATCTTTGTTTTTCTCCATTTTTCTCATTATGTTTCATCATTTTTTTTTTCAATTATGCTGAATATTCTGAAAAGTTTTGTAGGAGCTAGATTGTTGTTTGAGAGGGAGTATTTCCCTCTGCTAATGAGAGTTTTCTTTCTAATAGTTATTTTCTTTCAGCAAGGTGTACAAAAGGTTCTTGATGTTAGATTTCACCCGGAAGGGCTGCCTCAACTTGTTTGTAGCTCTAATGAGGTTGGTAACGTGTATGAGGCGACTGGTTTTCTTATAAATCATTGTTTGGCCTTTATATGCCACTTTGTTATAGATTGCAATTTTGCTGTTCTCACTTCTTCAATAAAAAGATTTTTTACCGCTGATTTAGTAAGAATAAGCTTACAATTCATTTAATTATTTGTTAATGGCATCATCTTGTATGCAGGCGCCAAATGAGTTGCTTCTGTACAATCTTCTTTCTGGAAGGGCAATCCAACTCAATGGTCACAGCTGTCAGGTATTTGTAAACTCAGCTGTGTTTCATTTCCATGCTTCAACTTATTTTATTGTATTAAATCGGTGCAAATTCTGTAGTTGAAGTCATTCTTGTGTTAGTCAATGTGGATTTCTTGCTTTATTTGTCTATTCTTGTTGTTTTTGGATTGATTAGCTCAATCATTTTCCTAATGTTTGAACAGGCATAGTGTAGAAATCTGTTCTTAAATCATATTGCGGAATGTTTGCTGCACCATTAATTAGAGTCGGGACTTGTTTCATTCTGAAAATTCTGTTTTTTTCATTAGCTTGATTCATATCTCATGATTGATTTTGCTTATATTTAGGAAAATCTCTTTCCAGTGTTAAGGAAAATTGCTCTCTGGAGTAATTGTCATGACGATGATCTTCATTGGTCTCTATCTTAGAATTCGTAGCTATTATCCTATAACGTTATTTTAAGTAATCCATTTTTTAAAAAAGGTTTATCATAATATAAGAAAAAGTATTTGTTCACTTAACAAGTGGATTGATCACTATGTTGGTGTTAGATAATGCAACGGCTGAGTAAATTTTACTATTAACAGATCCAGGCTGTTGAATTTGCAGTGAGGGGTGCAAGCATTGTTTCATGTGGATCAAATCTGTTGAAGGTAGTATTTGGCTTAGCTTCAAGCATTCGAAGTTAAAGTTTTCAATTTACACTTTTCTTTTTGTTTTCATGAAATAGGTTTGGGATTGTACGACTGGTTCTTGCCTCTTCACATTGGGCTCTACTTTAAATGACCAAGCTGTAGTTGGACACACTCAAAAAATCAATACCATGACGGTTAACAAGTGGCAATCATGTATGCTTTTCATGAGTTGTCTATCCTAACTTCATTGATATTTTGAGCAATTTATTTATTTTTTCTGTTTTCTTGCTTGAGAATTGAATTTCTGGATTTCAATTCATGTTTACTTTAAAAAAAAATGCTATTTTTTAAAATATTTTTGAATGACAGCCTTGTGCAAATTTCTATCTTATACTTACTTCTAGGGAAACAATTTTGGTTTGTGAAACACCTAATTCAAACATGGCTTACTACAAGCTCCAGCAATCCTTCTAACGTTCTGAATGAGCCCAACGAAAGCCTGAATTTCACCATAGCATACTGAGTCTGATATTATGTGCATCAATTTTTAAGCAGAACAGCTTATTATGGTGCAAATGTTAGTGGGAATAACTAATTTTTGTAGAAATGGGCCATTAAGGTATATTGAACAAGTTTTAACTTAGGAGAGCAAGGCTTGTCGTTTTTAACATTGCTTGAAATATCAAGAAATTGGCCTGGTTTTAGGCTATTAATGTTGTTCAAATATCATCCTTCTTGTGTCAACTGATTTATTTTTTCTATGCGCTTCACAGTGGAGTAACATTGAGTGGCTATTTGTCTGTGAAGTTGGATTATTTTTTCGATATGACCAAAACATGTTTGGTAAGCATAGGATTTGCTCCGTTTGATGGTGTGGACCTTTAGCAACAGGGGCGGAACTATTTTGGATGCAGAGGGGGCAACTGCCCCCACCCCCCCCCCCCCCCCCCCCCCCCCCCCCCCAAAAAAAAAAAATTATAAGAGATGGGCATTTAAGTCATTTGCCCCCCCTAAGAATCTTATTTTGCTCCTTTTTTTTCCCTAATCAGCAACAATAGCGCACACTCAGCCGCCACTCACTCGCTCACACAGCCGCTCTTCTTAGTGTGCGGCTGAAATTTCCTCTCCCGGTCTCGGTGCGGTGCCCCGACATTAGCCTTGCAAAGGTCGTTCACAGTCGCAGTGTCCGTCGCCGGCGTCGTGGCTCACTGTCTTTCTTCAGCTTCTCCGGTGAGTTTCAGATTTATTTGTACTCTGTCCGCGATGCAACTTAACGTCTTTTCTCTTTATCTTCGCCAGCGTTCTCTTCCTCGCTGTTCTCCGGTCGTCTCCGCTTGTTCTTACCCTGGCGCTAGGTGCCTTTTTGTGTTATATTTTCCGTTTTCTGTTTTCCCTTCTTCGGGTAAGATCGAAAACTTAGCTGTTTGATTTGGAACAGAATAGCATCTCTGTAGCCATCCACTCCATTGGTGAGGTTTGATTCTGTTCCATCATCAATCATCACCATGATGATCCTCTTCTTATTATTTTGGTCTGTTTAAGGGTTTTGTGTGGCGGTCACTTTTCCATCTTTTATTTCCTGTTTTTATCCCTTCCTTAATATCAGTGGTTTGTGATATTAATGGATAGATGCACGTATAGAAGGATCAGTGCATGTGGTCTGCTTTTAAACTTTTATTGTGATATTAATACAAGATTTTGCTTTGAATTTTGTCATCAATTTATTTTATTTTTAAATTTTATTTATTTCTATGAAATTTTTGCCACCCCCCCTAAAATGAAAGGCTAGTTTCGCCCCTGTTTAGCAATTGTTAAGTTGCCTATAATGTAATATGGAAGTTGCCTCTAATATAATCTGGAGGTCTTAGGTTCAAATTTTAGAATTAGACATTTTGCAAATGTAAGGGTATGGCCGCATAAATTAACCCTTTTGTCTCTGTTGTTTGAAATCTCTGAATTATTCTCTTATATTAATGGTTATTAGCAAGTTGTTCCTTTCCATTTGGGATTTGTTGGTAATTGATTGAAAATGTTTTCCATTCTAAAACAATTAATTAATTTATTTACTTTTTTGAATAAATTTACAACTTGGTATCTCGACTCCTATCTTTTTCATTGCTTCTTTCTCTTGCACCCTGTCACTTCGAAGCTTTGAGGTGCGTAGGAGTGGTTAGTTGGCAAGCATATCATTATTCTTGATCTTGCTCATTGTATCTTTCTTGTCTCTTCCAAACTTTGTTATACAAATATGATGTATGAAGAGGGTTGTTGTCATACCACAATTTAATTATTATTTATTTATTTCTCATGCCTCAAACTTATTGATGAGTGTAAGAGGTTGGCTGTGTAACCATTGATCACACCCCTCTCTCTAGGTTGACTCTTTAGCCTCCACTGAGTATGGTTAGCAGGTTGCATCTTCTCCCAATTTGTCATTCCTTAAAGAATATTGGAGCTACATTGGAAATTTCGTTGAAGTTTTTTCCCATGAAAATAAATGAATGGACAACAAAAGGCACTACTGTAATATTCCAATTTCCAAACTTTCTTGAATCGATGAGTGTTGGTTTCATTAGTTGGAATCACGTAGGAGACAAAATAAAAAGTCATGAGGAGGCGAAGGACCGATTGTCTTTTCTTGTTTCATTACTCGATAACTTTGTTGTGTGAAGGCGAAGGAGCATTGGAGGATTGCATAGGAGCGTCCATTACTTGGTGTTGAGGAAGAGGAAGGAAGTTTGTTTCATTCTTAAATGAGTCGAAGGGTTGGCTGGTTCTATAATTGATGTAGACAAGGGGGGGGGGGGGGGGGGTCTCAAAAGAAGTAGAGTTGAAATTTTTGTTCTACTTGAGCCAGCTCATTAATGAGCCCCTACTTATGTTTCAGCTTATAAATGTTTTTCTCTACTAGATGTCAGCTCATTAATATCTAGTAGAGTGTCTTAAGCTCATAAATTGAAGATTTATTAGATTCATTCCCCCCTTTTCTTTGTCTCTTTGGTTTCTTCGTGTGTCTCTTTGGTTTCTCCACTTGTGTCTCTTCTCCTCCCCTTTGTCTATTCGTTTTCTTGTGCTGGCTGTTTTCCCGTGCTTGGTCCTTTGGTTCCCGTGGATGGCTGCCGGGTTTCCCGTGCTTGGCCCTTTGGTTCCCACGGCTGGCTGGCTGTTTTTCCGTGCCTTAACCCCCTTGTTTCCTGTGCTGTTTTCGGTCCCCTTGCTGGCTGATTTCTGTGGCTGTTTGGGGGGGAATTCCATGGGAGTTTGCCTGTTTTTATGTGTAGAAAATCAGCAGCAGTTTTTCTGCCTTTTCAGCTGCTGTTTTGGGCTGTTTGGCTTCTGATTTTGGACAGCCAGCTGGCCCTCATTGATGGCTTTTTGAGGGCTGCTGTTTGGTGGCTGTATGGGGGGATTTCCATGAGTCTTTCCACTGTTTTCTATGCAATTTTCCTGCAGAATTCCTGCTGTCTTTTGGTCTTCTATTTGGTGACTTATGGCCTTCTATATTCCTATTTTAATGAGATTAATTAGTGGTTTTAAAGGGCTGTTTGGCTGCCCTCTTTGATCTTATAAATAGGAGTTGTTTTGGAATGTTTTAAGAATGGTTATGTGAGTTATTTTTGGAGATGTAAACCTGCGGGTTTTGTTGGAAAAGCTTGCGAGCTTGTTCCATCGCTTCTTCTTCTCTTCTTCTAGGAAGGCTTGCGAGCTTCTCCACCCTTCGTCTTGGCTTCTAACCTCTTCTTCTATCCGCAAGTGCCACCTCACCTGTATCCTTCTTCTCTTGGAAAGCAAGTTTAGGGTGTCTTGTTTGAGTCAAGTTTGTAAGAGTCTTTGTTTGTAAGTCGTTTTAATTTTAAGAGTTGTAAGTCTTTCATTTTATATAAGTAAAGTTTGTTTTGTCTAATTTGTCTAGTTTTTGTGAGATCTTGTAATCTTTTAAGTTATAGAAAGAATTTCTTTTTTGTGATAAAAAATTTGGTCCCTCTCCCAAATTTTTGATTGCATCAATTTGGTATCAGAGTAAGTTTAGGTAGTCCTAGGTTTGTAGTTTGTCAAGTTCTAGTTTGTCAAGTCTTTATTTTGTTTTCAAGTCAAGTCAAGTTTTGTAAGTCTTGGTGAGTCATAGTAGTTATCATGTGAGTCTTTGTTTAAAGAAAATGGAAAATCAAAATCAGTCAGAAGATTTTGAAGAAATACGAAGATACAGTTCAAGAACTTGATGTGCTTTCTTCAGATCAAATCTAAAGCCAACTCATCGGGAGATGAGTTTTTCAAGTAGGGGAGTCTGATGTAGACAAGGGGGGGGGGGGGTCTCAAAAGAAGTAGAGTTGAAATTTTTGTTCTACTTGAGCCAGCTCATTAATGAGCCCCTACTTATGTTTCAGCTCATAAATATTTTTCTCTACTAGATGTCAGCTCATTAATATCTAGTAGAGTGTCTTAAGCTCATAAATTGAAGATTTATTAGATTCATTCCCCCCTTTTCTTTGTCTCTTTGGTTTCTTCGTGTGTCTCTTTGGTTTCTCCACTTGTGTCTCTTCTCCTCCCCTTTGTCTATTCGTTTTCTTGTGCTGGCTGTTTTCCCGTGCTTGGTCCTTTGGTTCCCGTGGATGGCTGCTGGGTTTCCCGTGCTTGGCCCTTTGGTTCCCACGGCTGGCTGGCTGTTTTTCCGTGCCTTAACCTTCTTGTTTCCTGTGCTGTTTTCGGTCCCCTTGCTGGCTGATTTCTGTGGCTGTTTGGGGGGGAATTCCATGGGAGTTTGCCTATTTTTATGTGTAGAAAATCAGCAGCAGTTTTTCTGCCTTTTCAGCTGCTGTTTTGGGCTGTTTGGCTTCTGATTTTGGACAGTCAGCTGGCCCTCATTGATGGCTTTTTGAGGGCTGCTGTTTGGTGGCTGTATGGGGGGATTTCCATGAGTCTTTCCACTGTTTTCTATGCAATTTTCCTGCAGAATTCCTGCTGTCTTTTGGTCTTCTATTTGGTGACTTATGACCTTCTATGTTCCTATTTTAATGAGATTAATTAGTGGTTTTAAAGGGCTGTTTGGCTGCCCTCTTTGATCTTATAAATAGGAGTTGTTTTAGAATGTTTTAAGAATGGTTATGTGAGTTATTTTTGGAGATGTAAACCTGCGGGTTTTGTTGGAAAAGCTTGCGAGCTTGTTCCATCGCTTCTTCTTCTCTTCTTCTAGGAAGGCTTGCGAGCTTCTCCACCCTTCGTCTTGACTTCTAACCTCTTCTTCTATCCGCAAGTGCCACCTCACTTGTATCCTTCTTCTCTTGGAAAGCAAGTTTAGGGTGTCTTGTTTGAGTCAAGTTTGTAAGAGTCTTTGTTTGTAAGTCGTTTTAATTTTAAGAGTTGTAAGTCTTTCATTTTATATAAGTAAAGTTTGTTTTGTCTAATTTTTCTAGTTTTTGTGAGATCTTGTAATCTTTTAAGTTATAGAAAGAATTTCTTTTTTGTGATAAAAAGTTTGGGTCCCTCTCCCAAATTTTTGATTGCATCAATAATCGTTCGATGGAGACGAAGGGTTAATCATGAGGAGTCGCGGATGGGGAGCTAAAGGCAATGGTCTGGTCCTTTGTAAATTAGAGAGAGGGAGATGGGGAGAGATCGAGAGAAAAAGAGTAGGCGAGCCTAAAAGAGATGAGCAGGGGCGAAAAAGCTAGGGCTTGACTACTTGCAACAATTGAGCAAATTGGGAAGATGATGAAAGGTAAGATTTAATTAACTCAAAAAATTTATTTATTTTTAATGAAACCTAATTTATAATTTAAAATTTTGAAATAGATACATATGTATTAGGTGATGATATTTTTAAATTTATTAAATTAATATTTATTAAAATTGTAACTAGAATAATAAATTTAAAGTATTGTAATACAGAAAATTTATAATTAGATTATGATTTTTAGAGAGAGAGAAAGAGAAGGAGAAATGAGAAAGAGGTGACAACGTGCGATCCAAGATCAAGCATGATCGAGAAAGTGCATGTTAGTTTTTATAACTTATATTCTTAAATTTTAAATTATATTTTAATTGTTGTTAAAATTTTAATTGGGAGGAGAAGAGTAAAAGATAATTATAATTTTATGAGAAATTATTATTATTAATTAATATTAAAGTTGAATTTTTAATTATTAAAAAAAAATAATTAATTATAATGTATGCATATTGGAGTTGAAGGTAAACATGAATTATGGATGTCAACCTTAGAGTCTAAAAGTTTTTGTTTGAGTAGATATAAAATCGAATACATGGAGTATAATTTTAGTAGTAAAATATCTAGTGGGTGGATTGTGACTTTGGGCGATCAAATCATTAATAAGAGTACACGTTTTAGATATCTCAGATCTATTGTCTAGAATGATGGTGAAATAGATGGGGATGTTATTAGTAGAAATCAAGATGGTTGAAGTGGAGAATGCATCGGGCCTATTGTGTGATAGAAAGTACCCCCTCAAACTTAAAAGAAAATTCTATAAGATGGTGGTGAGACTTGTAATGCTTTATGGCGCAAAATGTTGGCCATTAAAACTTAAAAGAGAAGCATACAATTAATTTAAGTATTGCAGAGATGAGGATGCTTAGGTGGATGAATGACTTTATTCTTAGAGACAGAATGCGAAACGAGCATATATGTGAAATGGTTGGAGTAGTTCCAGTCGAAAATAAGATTATAGAGAGTTGCCTTGGATGGCTTGGTCACATAAAACTTCGGCTTTCTGATGACCCGGGTTAGAGAGCAGATGTTTTAGATTTGACTTATGTTAAGAGAGGTAGAGTTAGACCTAAAATGGCTTGGTTAGAAAATATTAGAAATAACTTTTTTTTATTGGATTTAAATGAGAATTTAACACTTAACAGGGCACAATGGAGAAAAAAGATTCATGTAGCCAACCCTATATACTGGGATAAAGGCTTGATGATGTTGTTGTTGTTTTAAATAATCAACAATAAATTTATAGAATGAGGAGAATAAAATTTGAAATTCTCTTAATTTCATTTGAATGAGATTCCTTAGGAGATATTTGAAACTTATCACACATACAATACTGAAAAAATGGTTGGCCTTACTTACAGTTAAATAGAATTGAGATCCTATCATATATCGATAGATCTTTTGATCCACGTCTTTTCCATGCTTGTCATGGTCAAGCTTTATAGATGGACTCATTGGGGTTGTGATTGACTTGAGGTTCTCATAGCTGACCATTTTAAGTAAATGCTTTATGTACTTTGTTTGGCTAATGAGAATTTTGTTTGACACTTTCTTTATTTGTAATCCCAAGAAATAGTTAAGGCCTCCATAATACTTATCTTGAACTCATTATGCATTATCTTAAAATTCTTCACCCCAAAACTTGTCAAAAATAATGTCATCAACATAAAATTGATTTACTAAGATTTTTTCATTTTCTTTTCGTATGCATTAGGTTGTGTCCATATTTTCTTTGAAAAAAAATATTATCCTCAACAAACTTTTTCCTACCAAGCTCCAAGAGCTTGCTTTAATCTTCATAATGCTTTTTTTAAGCTTAATGAATGAATTAACCGCATGATTCTTCTATATAAACTTGTTCTAAGTTATGTAGTTAAGAAAGATGACACTCTTAACATATATTTGAAAGGTTTCGAAAATTTAATTAATTTAAATGCAAGCATCGCTATAATATGGGCTACAGGAAGAAAGGTTCTTCAAAATCAATCCCTTTGACATGACTAAACATTTTAGCTATGAGCTAGCCTTGCTCCTGATGATGACACTTGAATCATTTGTTTTATTCCTAATCACCCACTTTATGCTTATTATAGGATGATTAATAGGAGGGAAAAAATATGCTTGTATACTTTGAGATGAACCAATTAGCTGGATGCAATCCCATGTACTTCTACCTTAGATTGAAAGCTTGTGGATGTTATTGAGAAGCTCCAATATCAACACTTTACTCGACAAAGATGTTTACATTCTTTAAGATATTTTCTACTTCAGCATCTTCAATATCTTTGAAAAAATTACTATTAAACTCATGAAGTATATTGCAAAATATTTTTTTGACAACTAATGCTGTCTTATTATACACACGGAAGGACTTATTGAGGAATAATCAATAAAAAGAGTTCCATTGAATGTCGCATCAAACTTTTCTAAGTTGTATCTACTATTATTTAACATAAAACACTTGCATCTAGGAACTTTTAAGTGTTCCTTATTGGAGTTGTGACCTTTCCATAATTCATAAAGATTCTTCTTGAAAGAGATCGGATGGTAACATGATTTTGCATATAGCATATCACATTGGCAAGACTATGCTCATGATGAATGGTTAGGGCCATCTCTATTATGGTTCTATTTTTTTTGGTAACCAATACAATTTTATTGAGGCCTGTGTGCAACCAAAAAATTATGATCAATGTCAAATTTATGATAAAATTTTGCTAAATACATTTACGTTTTACAAATTCACTATCATGATCGCTATGAATGGAATTGAGATGATAGACCTTCTTGACAAAGTTTGTTTTTGAAGACATCTAAAAGCGTAATATGTATCATTATTCTTGGACAAAAATAAAACCTTGGCTATTTGGTGTTTTGGCTAAACAATCATCAACTATGGCTTGAAAATATTGCTGGTCTTCATGACTTATGATTCGAATAGTGTTGAATAAATTCATATGCAATAATTGAAAAGGCCTAGATGGTAGAAAAGCATTTTTATCTTAAATGATAATATAATTTACTTCCAAGGTGACAAACACCACATAAATGATGTTTGTGGAAGTAGATGGCGGGCAAACCCTTAACAATATCAAGTCATTTGTAGCTTTACTATTTGCATGAAAGGTAGCATATCCATTTGTGCCTTTTGAACCTTTTTCAATTCATTCATTTGGGTTCAGTTGAACCTCACCCGGCTAATGTGGCTGGTCTGCTGGCTTTGGCTGAAAAAGGCTTGTTTCTTCTATGAAGTCAGGGTTAAGCATGTAACCTATGGTTAATTGATATGACCTACGTTTTAGTGGCTTGGCGATTTAGCCAAGGTATGAGCTTAATAGAAAGATAAAAAGAAAGTCTATTTGATTAGGCATGATCTTGGACTAAATTTATCTCTTTTGTGTTCTGTGCATGATTATGGAACTTGAACTTTTCCTATAGAGAACCTAGCTAATAAACTTGAAGACAAATAATTATTCCCTAATTATAATTTTGTACCTATCAGATCAACATGTGATCCCAACACATCCTACATTAGAATAAACTATACTGCATCAGTTGCTCTTAACTTTGCTCTCCCCAGCTTATGCCCATGAATATTAGTGCTATAATTTATTATTCTGTTAGTTGTTTTCACGTTCTTTAGTCTGTACCTTTATTTGATGTGCTGCTCTTTGTTTAGGTCTTGTTGTCACTGGTGGGGGGACGGGGGATGGCAAACTTCTGCTATGGAATGCTTTGAGAGGAGAACTTGTTGCTGATCTGAATTCAAACTTTAGGCAAGTTGTATTTTTTTGCGTATTTGCAACGATGCTTCATAATTGTATAAAATTTTGTTTCAGATATTGTATATTTGCAACAGTTGTAACATTTTCTTTAATACTGCCGACTTTTTTGTTCATTTACTGCAGCCTTATTCTCTGTGGAAATAAATAGTTGAGATCAAAAAAACTTTTCTATTTTTTGGGTTGTTTTTCAGTTTCATCATTTGTGTTTAGGGTCACGTTTCCTTCTGTGTTACTGCCGGAGCATTAGTAGCATGATGGTACTGGACTGTGAAATACTTAATTTTAACAAGTCCTGGTCATCTTTTGAAAATAACATTTAATTTTAATTTTTTTTAATAAATTCTTTTGAGATTTTGCTTAATGTGTATTTTAGCAGTTAAAGATATTGATGAGCTTTTTTATGTTGGTTGCCTCTTTTTATGAAATGCAAGGCTATGAATGTCGACTGCTTTCATTCTGGTGAACTTTTTTATTTATCCCATTCTTTTTTTCTTAAAATTATTTAAGTTTTATTTCTTCACAATAATATTTGTCTATTGTGGTCAGTTTTTGGAAATCAGTGGAATTTAAGATGTATTAGTGATCCACTAATGACTGATGGATCAAACAAGGTTTGTCCAAAAGAAAGAATTATACTAGTATGAAATTAAATGAATAGCTAGAAATGAAGATCTTAATAGGTTGGAGTTTTTTTTTTTTTTCATTTGCTCTTCCTTGAATCTAACCTTCCTCTTTCTTCAACGGGATTCCCCTTGCTTTCCTATCTATTCCTCCTTGCTTCAGGGCTCTCAGGGAACATAACAATAAGATATATTGTTGATTGACTTAAAAAATGAGGCAAAACTAGCTCTGATAAAGATAAACAAAGTTAAAATTTTAGTTCTAGATGTGATGCTTATTGCGATTTAGAGGGTTATGGGGAATACTATAGTGTTTGATTGACATCTTTTCAATAAATTTTTATAAAAGAGCACGCTAAATGATTGCGAAATAAACATTTCATTACAAATATTAAAGAACAGTAGACATTTAAGATTGTGATGATTATAAAGAAATCAAACTAGTGAATTATATTATAAAGTTATCACAGAGAGTAATTTACCAAAGGTTTATACAAATTTGATTCTGGAAAATCAATTTGTCTTAATGATGAGGACATCGAAGATCAACGGCTACGATCTTGAGTTATTTATATGTACTAGTTTATTTCATATTATTGTTTTTCACTTTATACCCTTACGGGTGGTCATGTAGTATTGTAGCCCGAAGGGCATTTTAGTCTTTTATTTCTTTTCTTTTCATGAGGCCTAGTTGTTTTGTATTTTGGGGATGATGAATATTTGAATGAAAATTATTTTGTTTCTACTTCTTCTTCTTGCATGAGAGCTTGAGAAGGGAGAGAGTTCAAGGGGAGCAAATCGCAAGGCCCACCAGTCGTTGGAAGAGTCCGCGGCTCGTGGTTAAGTTATTCTATCTTCTCGTTCGTATTTCACTCCATCTTCTTCTTCTCCACCACAGGAAAATCCCTCCACAACCCTAATTGCCGCCGCCCCTTGGAAGCCCGCCGCCGGCCACTTCCACGGCCTCGGCCGGCCACCTTGCCGGCGACTTCCCCCCACCCGTCCAACCCCTCCTTCCGCTTGTTTCAAATTTGAAATTTGTATTTCAAATTTCAAATTCTTTCCTAATTTGGAAATCCACTTTAGGAAAGTTTTCATGATGAAATTCAATTTCAATTTGATTTAGATTGGAGTTATGAAACCTATTGCCACGTCATCATCCTAAATTGGAAGCTTATTCTCTTGAATTCCCCTCTCTCCCCCTTAGCATGCTGCCGGCCTCATCTTTGGTGGAGCCCCATTAATGCCATCATTAAGGCATTGATGACGCTTGAATTTGAAATCAATTTCAAAGAACTTTTCCCTCCTAATTCCCTCAAAACCTGAAATTAATTTCAGGTTTTAACATTACTCCATCCCTCCCTCTCTCTCTTGAAACCTCCGGCCCGATTAATGGGTATTACCCATTAAATGCCAATGAAACCTAAGCCTTAATTGGATTTGAATTCAAATTTTCAAATTCAATTCCCTCCAAATTCACTTAAATGGGAATTAATTTCAGATTTATTAACTTTCCATCCTCTCCTTTTCATCTAACCTAATCCCCTCTCAATCAAGCACTTGTTGTCTTGCACTTTTGGAGATTACAATTTGCTGTCCAGAAGATTTCCAGCACCCTACAGCTGCTGTCCATGGAGTTTCTGCAAAGATCAGGGGCTGTCCTGCTGTCCGGATACTCCTGTTTGCTGTCCTGAAAGTTCATGGCTGCTGTCCTGCTCTCCTAGAACCTCCGGTTCGCTGTCCTGAATCCCCACAGCTGCTGCCCAAAGGTTCCAGCAGGTTCCTAATGCTGTGTCGCCATCCGGAAGGCCTCTATTTGCTGTCCAGATTTTCTGGAAACTGCAGGGTGGCTGTCCAGAATTTTCCAACGTGCCAAGATTGCTGTCCAGAGGATCCTGAACCTCTCTGATGCTGTCTTTCCAACCGAACTGCTGTCCCCTTTCATTTCAACCTTCCAACGACTTACCCGGAGCTCGCATCTCTCTTGTCTTTGGGTAAACTCTTCACCCGACTCTTTTATCTTCGATGTTGCTTCTCAACTGTGGTCTTAATAGATTCATGACGATCACATTAATGCTTCCCCGCTAAAGCCTAGTAATTAGAAGAGTTGAGTGAGGGATCTCTTGTAGTGACTAATCTTATTGTGAGCATAGGGATTTATTGTTGAAACCATCCATGTATGCAACGTTAGATTAAATTGATTGTTTTCTGATTTTAACTTTTATGCATGTGATTCGTCCTAAGCTCGTCTTACCGCTCTTAGTGTTTATTGCATCGTTAAATCCAACATCAAGATATAATTATTTGTTCTACGAATATTAAGTGTGCAAATTCCTTTAAGTAATTCATCTTTGCATGTATGTTTCACATCACTTCATGTTAGAAAATATTCACAATGGAAACAATTTAAGTGGTATGAAAATTAATGTTGAATTATAGGGAAGACAAGATTTTCATATGGTTTTCATTAATCTTAGAAAGGGGTATGATCGAGTACCATAAGAATTAGTTTTGTGCACATCAAAAAAGAAATGTGAGTCTTAGGTTTGGTGACGCTATTAAGAACAAGTGTGTTGATTGGTATTTGAAGTAGATGTTGAGTGAATAAATATTTTTCAATAATAGTGGACTACAACAATGATCAATATCGAGCCCATATATATATTTTTTCTCGGTTATGGATTTGTAAATGTTTTTCATAGATTATAGTTCTAATGTACTAGTCATCTGTTAAAACAAGTAGATGCTAGAATAATGGAAATTTTTTTTATCGGATTAAGGGCTTAAAATAGTAGACAAAGGATTTTACTTGTCATGACGTGGCCTAGAGGCTTTAATAAACGAGGCCGGAACAAACGATCGGACAGTTAATACAGTTCTTTCGATAATATAAAATATTTAACATACGAACATTCAATATATAATTGAAGAGATACTAAAACCAATTTTTCAATTTGAATATAGAATAAACTAATTCTTATCTATTACCATTTGATCCCATTTTTTTTAGACCAGTTATTCTCTTTCAATCATTTAATTAACAAGAGATTTACCTATAATAATTTGAGTTTTTCATAATAAACTGAGTGGATAATTTCAGTTCATAGCACGAACTTTTTATTTTATATATATAATGAAAATTTAATATAATTGTAGATTCAAGTTCTATGGCTGAAATAATATTTATGGCTTTTCTATTCCATTTATTCTTTTCCTATTTCATTTATTACAGGAGCACCGTAAAATTTTGTTCCAATGAATTACAACCATTTTATTTTCTTTTTCATTTAACGTGCACGGGGATATTGCATCCTCAACCAGTATTATAAGATGGTGAACTCTTGTATTTATATGCATATACCTTTTCCCTTTTTACACTTTTTATTTACATATTAATATTCATTTAATTCATTCCATTTTTTATCATATATACATATTAATCTGTATAAATATTTTTCTTTGGTTGTTTAATTATTCTCAATTTGATGCATGCCAAACATTTAAACTTTAGCAATTACTTGTGCATGATATAATATTCTATAATTGCAATGGAATAAAAAAAAATGATTTTTCTATAAACACATGTAATCACCCATTTGTTGCTTTTTGTGTATTGGCACTCATCCAAATTTCTTGGGACTTTATTGGACCTTTAATGTAGCACCTAATGTCATATACACAAATTCATAAATTTGCATTGTTTTCTTACAGCTAAGTTATCATTAATCTCAAACAAAATTTTCTTTTAACATATATATAATCTTACCTAAATTCTTCTTGAGAACTCTCGCTGTCTTTTTTACTCCATCTCAGCTCAACTATTTAAATCCTTCACTCAATTGATCTTCCTTGTTGTCGAATCAAAGTTTTTACCATATGCATTAATCCCAATTTTAATTCAATAAAGAAAATTCTTAAATTCCTTCCTTTTAAAATAAAAGAAAATAAATTACTTTTCACCAAATAATAAAGTGGTTGAACACTCTTCCTTTCTTCTTCATTGTATTCTACTTCTCCAAACGAACTTATCTTATACAAGAATTTACTTCGATGGGCTGCTAATTTCTAAAAATGATTGAAAGTTAATTATTCTTAAATAAAATTAAAATACTTTGATAAATTTTTCTTTGCTGGATCAAGATAAGACTTTCACCCTTTGGAATTTCTTCCTATTGAACAATCACATACTATTTTTTTAGTCAGACGAATAAAATTTTACAAATTTTCTTTTCTAAAATTTAACAGAAAAAAAAAAGAAATTGAAATCATTTACATTTTCATTCTAAACCCTTCTTCCTCTAGTCGAGCACAGATCTTTCGATTGTTGAGATTCTCAACAGTAAACAAATCTCCTCAAATTTTCTCTCTTCCAATTTTCCTTTCTTCCTCTTGGTTATTGCTCTCCAGCTTGATTTCTCTTGTTTGGCTTAACTGGATGAAGCGAGTCGGAGTTATCTAACATAAGGAGTTACAACTTTTTGTTTCCAAATGCGCTACTTCATTCGTTCATGCGATCCTGTGCTCGTCTGCGATTGGCCACTGCTTTACCCTCTTGTTCGCTCGCCTATTTGGGTTAAGGGATCGATTCGATTGAACCGGTTCAATAGGTTCTTACTGTGCATATGAAATAACAATTTTACTAGTGATATTAGCAAACATCAATCAATGTTATTATCATGAAGTGATGTCTAGTTGTGATAATTTCTTATAGCATTTTGGCTATATTATATTGAGAATGAGTAGATAAATTTAAAGTTATAGTTAGGGGTTTAAATGGGAAGTGTTTCTAGAATTTTATGCTATAGGAAAATATTATTGAAACTTAAGGTCACATTAAATAAAACTGCAATTAGGCTTGTTATCCGAATTCGAGTTTTGGTTAACAAATGATTTTTATTTGATTAGCCTTTAACTATCTTAGTTAATTAGGTTTCTTAATTTTCTTTTTATTTTACTTTTTTTTATTTCTTGTTTTTCTTATTTCATTAAATAGGGGTAGTTTTCTTATTTCGTTTGAGTAGATCTAAAACCGAATACATGGAGTGTAATTTTAGTAGTAATAGTTCTAGTGGTGGGTTTGTGACTTAGAATGATCAAGTCATTAATAAGAGTACACATTTTAGATATATTGGATCTGTTGTTCAGAGTGATGGTGAAATAGATGGGGATATTATTAGTAGAGTTCAAGTTGAATGGATGAAGTGGAGGAATGCAATGGGCTTGTTGTGTGATAAAAAAGTACCAGTGTACAACTCAAACTTAAAAGGGAAAATTCTATAAGATGGTGGCTAGACCTGCAATTCTTTATGGCGCATAATGTTGGTCATTAAAAGAGAAGCATAATATTAAGTTAAGTGTTGTAGAGATGAGGATGCTCAGTTGAATGAGTGACTTTACTATTAGAGACCAAAGCCCTACATGGAGTCCTGGTTGAGTGTCCATTGGGTACCCATGCTTTACTTGGACGAGCTTCGCCCACCCATGCCACCCATGCTGACTTTCGGGATGTTGTACCCACCTATACCCACCCACTTTACATACTTTTTGAACGCAATCAGCATCAGTCTTGAGGCTTGTTGCTCTTTGCTCTGATTGCAAGCTTTCAAGCCGCATATCAGAATTGATCGTAGTCGCAGCGTGGTTAAGTGCTGCACACTACGTAGTGAAAATTGCAGTAATATAAGATATACGGCGATTAACAATGTAAATCGATTTATTCCCCGATATTGAGTATCCACCCATAAGGCTATGAGCGTACCCATACCCATTGGGTATGGGTGGGTACATGGGTGGTTGTGGGTACCCAATGCAGGGCTCAGTTAGAGACAAAATACGAAATGAGCATATACGTGAAAAGGTTGGAGTAGCTCCAGTGGCTGATAAGATTAGAGAGAGCCGCCTTAGATGGTTTGGTCACATAAATTGGCGGCCTTCCGATGACCTGGTTAGGAGAGTAGATGTATTAGATTTAACCTATGTTTAGAAAGGTAGAGGTAGACCTAAAAAGACTTAGTTAGAAATAATGATTTTTCTTTATTAGATTTAAATGAGAATTTGACTCTTAATCGGACACAATGGAGAAAAATGATTCATATGGGATAAAGGCTTGATGATGATGACGATGATGATGATGTTAAATAGAGGTGGTTTGGTAATTTATGCTCTCTTTTGCCTTATGTTTGCCTATAAATAAATCATTTTCCAAAGAGGGTTTGGAGTTCGAGATTGGTTTTAGGAAAACCTGAGAGAGGAGGGAGAGTTACCATTCTTGGGATGGATTTCCCCCTAAATATTGAGAGGAGAAGAAAGAGAGGGTGTAGTGGAGTTTGGGATTCTGCCATCATCAATACTGAGCCTCTTCGTCCCCATTCAGCCAGCTGTCCTGGAAAACAATTAGAAATTGGGGTTGTAAAGACATGCTGCTAGCAGGTGACCCGCCTGAGTTCAGGCTGCCAGTGCACTGTCCACAGCAATTTCCAAGCTCTGCCTCGCCGCCCAGTGTAGGAACGTTTACAACCTGCTATTAGTCACCCAAATCTTGATCCAAGAAGGCAAACTGAATTGCAAGAAGCCACCCGGTTCTCTGTTACCACTATTTTTTAATTGATGCTGACGTCGCTTCTTGTAAAGAGCCATGTACTGGGAGATTCTTGCTATTTTCCTGCAGGTGCTGGTTCTTGGAATCAAGAACTCAGCCTTAGATCAATTCAGGGCCTGTCCAGTCCTTGTATGGTTTTTGGTTAGACTCAAACACTTGTTCAGCGCTGGAAAAAATTGATGTCCAAGTAGAGGGAGAAAGCATATCTGCCGGCCAGGGGATTTCTTAGGAAATTTCCAAGAGTACAGTAGCTTATTACCATTTCAATTGTTGCAATTTTGTTTTGTTTTATGTAATTTTTTGTTTCTCTTTTCAGTTCTTTCAATTATTAGTTGGCCTTTGGGCACTAGACTTGATTTGTTTGATTGTAAGGGTCTATTTATGGGATTGGCAAACTAAAATTTGTGGGTTTTCTGTGTTTTTGATTAGTTAGTCTTTCTTCCATCTTTACCCTCGGTGTCAAACCTTCTAATAGAAAGTTGAGTATTTCAAGATGCGATTGTATATGGATGTGTGAAAAAAATGATAAATTAATGCATGATTATATTAGAGGGATGATTGAGTAGCATGTACTGAAGATTAAGTAGTTGAAAATCAATTTGGGAGGTGTAAACAAGTCGAGTCGAGTTTTGGCACTATCGAGCTCGTCAGTTAGAAAGCGAGCTCGAACTCGAGAGGGTTTAGTGGCTGACAATAGTTGAGAAAAATTCCTGTATGACTAGCTTATTGTGACTTATGACAACCATGATTAATATATTCATGATTCTGTTCATTTTTATATTTGTTATTTGATTATAGTATAATGAGTAAATATATTTATTTGATTTAATTTTTTATTATTTTGTTGCTTGAATAAATGATGTTTTTGTTCAAAAAAAAAAAAAAAAAAAGAAGAAGCTATATTTATTGTTTAAAAAAAAAAAATATTCCTGCAGAAATTCAAAGGAAGTTATGTTATGAATAATTCTACTTAACAATTTCATAATAATTAGATTACTCTGCAATGAATGAGAAATAAAATATGATTGTAAAATAATATTCTATTTTAAAACATGCTTCTATGTAATAATTTTTTGTTTTGCTTACTAACTATATATAAATCAATATTTTAAAGAATATTTGCAGCATAAATAAATTTTATATGAGAATAAACATAATTTTTTTTAAATATTTATCTTATTTAATTGTAATTATCTACTAATTCTCATAAATGTTTTTGGAAGGATGAGGATGAGATTAAAAACTCAATCTTCTTTTCAAATTCCCACTATCATATTTATAGCTGAAATCTGCATTAAATCATTGTCTTTCAAAGATATGGATGAATGTTACTAGGTGTGAGTATAAGAGCTTCTATCATTTCTTAAAAATAATTGTATATATTTCTCTCTCTCTCTCTCTCTCTCTCTCTCTCTCTCTAATGTATAGACGTTGTTATGCTACATCTTTTATATTGAAGTCTAATTTACATTCCAAGGGCAGGGTTAAGAATCATGATCTTCCGTCTATTGATACAATGGAATTTTGCAATGAAAGTCTTCTAGCTTGTGGAAGTGATTTTGATCGCGGTGGTTCAGCAGTAGTGCAATTATGGGATATGGAATCTCCACAATCCCTTCAATGCTTCCCCGCGAATAATTCTGTAAGTTATTTTCCTTTTGATCTGCTAAAAAATTTGTTCAATTAGACTAACATATTTGATCCACAGTTTATCACTTCACTCAAAGTAAATCCACAAGGCAGCACCATAATAACAGGTATGACTTGCCATCCCGGGGCATCCCACATATATTGCCGATAGTGATGAGGTTTTTATGCACCATTACAATAGGTGCTGTTGATGGAACTGTTGGCTTATTTGACATAAGGACTTGCAATCCAGTTAATTATCTTTCAATCGGATCGAATTATGAGGTACACTTTAAATAGATTTTGTTATATGCATAGTATTATTTTGTAGCTTGTCCCTTTAGTCTATTTTTGGTGCATATATATAACTATTTTAAATTTTATTGTTTGATTATGTACAAAGTGTGTAAGTATTTATAGATTTCTTCAGAAGTCTTATAATAAAAATAAATCAAAGTTATTAAAAAAAAAAATAACTCAAAAGTGGTTGTCAACAAGAATAGAATGAAAAGACAAATGAATTGCATTCTAAGGGCCATAAGAGGATTGATGCAATAATTAGAAACCTATTCGTGTGCTTAAGAATCTCTATTAAGATTGATTAACTTCTGGATTTCACAATCCTCAGTACTTTCGCTCAAACTAAATGGTATAAATCTACCAATACAATTTTCCTACAGTATTTTCAAATGTAGGTTTGCAAAATTCTTTGGTAAGAATACTGTAAGTTGATTTCTTTTTAGTACGTATGAAGTGCAAATCAACCTATTTTTTTGTTTCTTATTTTATGAAATGTCTATCTACCTCCATATAGTTCGTGCGATCATATTGTATCAGGTTATGAGCAATGTTGATAGCAGATTTATTGACAACATATTTTTAATGGACCTTCCATTTGTCTTTTGAATATTCCAAAATAATTTTAATCCACAAAAATTTCTTGGACAATGGCTCTAAATTCATATTCAACTTTAGATTTTGAAACAATAGATTATTTCTTGCTCTTCCATATTATGAGATTTTCTTCCAAAAATGATAGTATCTAGTCATAAATCTTTTTTTCAGTAATGATCGTATATGCTTTGCATCAGTATACCCTATAATTTGTAAAGTATCTTATTTTTTATAAATAATTCCTTTACTAGGACTTGATTTAAGGATTTTTAAGCAGCTTGAAGGTGGACTTATTGGTTTTGTGTGTGAATTAACCTATGATACTCAATGCAAATGTGATGTCGGGACTGATGTGAGATAGATAAATCATTTTTTAACTAATCTTTGATATTGTCCTATATCTACTTTTTTTTCGTCATCTGCATCCAATTTTTGACTTGGTTAAGTTGTGGTTTATAAAAATTAAAAGTAGTTATTTTTATTTCTTTCAATAAATTCATGATACATTTTTTGTTGAAGGATGAGTATTTTTTTGTTATGATCGAGCACTTTTATTACTAAAAATTATTTGAGTTTGCCCAATTCTTTGATATCAAATTCCTTCAACAAGTTTTTTTTTTATGACTCTTTTTCTTTATTTTCATTAGCTGTGACAACTATGCCACATAGTTTAAAATTGCGCAATAAGGCGCGCTTCTGCGCAATTTGACCCTCTAAAGCCTCATTGCTTAAGCAATTTTGGGGCTTGATGAGGCTTACACCTCACAGAGCTTGAGGCGCGCCTCAATTGCGCTATTGTGCAATTTGTGGTGAGGCATAAGCCTCATGAGACCGGTCCCACTCACTTAAGTTTATAATAAAAACCCCCTTTCTTCTTCCTTCTACCGTCTTACCAAACCGAACGAAGACCTTCTGCAAGAAGTTCGCAGACTCCGCACGATCCTGGCCTTTCCGCTGCCTCTCCCGCTGGTGTCGCCTCACGCCGGTGAGCCTCTTGTGTCCGACTGTCCTCTACGACACTTCTTCAACCTGTTTTAGGGTTTTTTTTTTTAATTAAAGATATGATTTTTCAACTTATAGAAAATCTAGGGTTTTAAATTTTTAAGATTTTTTGTTTTATTTTGCATTTGTGCTTTAGGAAATATGGTATGTCATCAATAGATATGATGACAATTGCAATTTCACTATCGAAGGAGTATTTTATGAAGATGTTATGATCTTATTTTTTTCTTGTATCCAACTTCATTCTTGACTTTTACTAATATGCCAAATCAAGTTCTTGAAGATTGTTTACAACCATATAAAGACTTTTATAATTTTGTACACTTTTTCATTGTGAAAGGACTATCATATCTAGGTGGTGGAGCTATATGGACTTTTTTCAATATTCTCAATGAATGAAAGCGTTCTTTATATCATATTGCTGCATGAACATCCACGATTGGCTGTACGAAAAATTAGGATGCGTATTGTATTTATTTTTATAACATGAGCAAAAGTTTCTTAATAGTTAATTCCATAGGATTGAGTATATCTTTTGGCTACCAATCTCAAGTTGCTTTATATTTTACAAAAATTCGTTTACAACATATTGATTTATTTCATTTTGGTGGTTCAGCGATTTCACTGTGTGATTTTTCTACTCTTCCTCCATGGCATTTTTCTAATTTTTTTATTTTCAAGTGATTCAAATAGAGTTTATGGTATTGTAATGAAATTAGTACTGGGAGATGGGATAATATAGTAGAATCTATTGTGATTTTGAGTCTTGAACTTGCTGTGGATTTTGGCTTGGCTTATTCATTCTTATATAGACCTGAAGGGGTACAATGTTTAAATTTGTTGGAGTTTGTGTTATAGGAATGACAAGATGAAAGATAAAATTTATAAAATTTATTTTATAGTTGAGAGTTCTCCCTCAAAAGATGAGTTTGATTCAAAAAGTTCCAATCAAGGTGATATTTTTTGAAATAAGAAGTTTTTTGGTGGTAGGGTGATAACACTTATACTGCATTAAGTAGAGGAATTTTTAATAAAGACACATTTCAATGCTCTAGGATCAAGTTTACTCCTGTTTTTGTGAATGTGGTTATATACATTGCACAAATATTGTTAGAGGAATTTTTGAGAGGATGTTAGTTGGGGAAATTTAGCTAGATAATTTATATGACTTTTGAATCCTATTAATCTTGTGGGTATTCTACATATTTGGTATGTAGTAGTCATAACTGTTTCTTCCTAATATCTTTTTGGCACTTAATTCTAAAAGAGAAAAATCCTGTGAGATGGCAATTTTTCCTTTCTATCATTATTTTATTAGGAATTTTTAGAATAGGAGGATTGATGGATGATACATTCTTTCTGGAAAAAAACAATCATGTGTGATTAAAGTAATTACAAGCATTATCAGTCTGAAATATCTTGTGTTAGCATGGAATTGTTTTTTGTATAATGGTTGTAAGAGAAGAAAGTGTAATGTTAATATTAAATTTTTGTTTGATAAGATTTATCCATTTCATCCTAGTGTAATCATTAGTGAATTTGATAAATTTTGTAGCTTTAATTGGGAATTTTGGAAAATCTTCAAATATCAAAGTGAACAATTAGAAGAGTGTCGAGGATATAGAATCACTTTTAGAAAAAAAAAAAAAAGCAATTAAATCTCATAATGAATTTTTTTTTATGTTTATATTTAAAAATAGAAAAAAATTTAAAAAATGGATGTCAACTATAATGATGTTCTCAAATGGCTTTTATATTGAGGGTGAAAATAAAAAGAAAATATGACAAGTGGTTTTCATCTTCAAGAAGGTATAACCTATCATTTTCCTTAGCTTGCCTGACACATGATTAGCAAAAAAAGTTATTTGATAGTTTTGGTCTTTAGTAATGTTAAACTTTACTTAAGATAAGGACCTTGTAGGACATTACTTGATTAATATGGAGAAAATTGAATTATTTTTTCATCTACAATGGCTGTCAGAGAGTCTTCACCTACTTTTACTCTTCTATTGTTGGAGTAAGGTTTATAGGTTTAAAAAGGTTGCCAAGGCTAGTCATGTGGTTGATTGCTCTTGAATCTAGGAATCATGTGTGAGGCAAATTATTCAAGGCACTGAAATTACAAGTGTTAGAAGTTATTATTATTTTGACCTAGAGAGTATGATTTGGATGTTTTTTCATAGAGTTGAGGAAGTTTCTGAAATTTTCAAAATGATGCGGACATCCAACCGTCCATGCCTATCCGAGGAGCTGAAGATCGACGACCGAGATCACTTTGTTTTATTTTAGTTTATTAAGTGTATTTTGATTTAATTGTGCAATTTCATTTTTACCCTCTTGTTTTATGTAAGCCCAAGGGGCAAATGTGTCTTTTAATTTCTTTTGAGGCCTATATATAGAAGCCCTTTCTCATGTATTAGGTATGATGGACTTATAATAAAAATTTGTGTTTTGCACTTGTGTTTTTGGGAAGAACCTTGGGTGAGATTCCTATGGGAGAAATTTGTAGTTTCCACCAGTCGCAGGATGGGTCCGGACTCATGGCGTGAAGTCCCTTGGAGAAGGGTAACGTATCACTCGTCAGTCTTCGGAAGAGTTCAAGGCTCGCGGTTTTATCTTTTATCTTTTATTTCTTTGTTTTGTTCCTTCTTGTTGTTCTTAGTCACCATCTTCATCCTCTACCTACTTCCACCAAACTGGCCTTAGCTCCACCACCTCTCATGGCCAAGCCACAAGCCGCCGGCCATCCCCTTGGTTTCCTCCCATCTCCCCTTACCATCTAGTCTTTTCTAAATTAGTTTTCATATTTTAGGTAACTATCCTAATGATCAAATTCAAATTTATTTGAACTTGAATAGTTGCCTAATTTATAAATCCTATTTTTGGAAACTTACTAATTCATAGCTTATTTAAATTTTGAATTAAATTGGGATAAAATCTTTCATTCCAAATTTTGTTTATTAATTTAAGTAGGCATTAAATGCCTCATTAAGTCATCCCCTCCTTTTCCCTCTCAAAGCCTCATGTTCAATTTAGAATTGGATAAATTTTGGACAGAATTTTGAATTCTAAATACTTAATTTGAAATTCAAAATCTTTCTTAATCTACCAAATATATGTTAGGAAAGTTCTTAAATTAAATCCCTTTGGATTTCAAATTCAAATTGGATTTATTTAAACATTTTCCTAATTCCTAAAAGCCTTAATTAAGCAGCCCAAATCACCTAGGGGTGTCTATATTTAACACGACCCGAAAACCCGACTCGAACCCGACCCAAAAATTTTGGGTTCGGGTCAACCCGAACCCTAAACGGGTCGGGTTCGGGTTCAACATTTCGACCCGTTTCAAAAATCGGGTCGGGTTCGGGTTAACCCTTTTACCCGAAATTGACACGAAAACCCAATTTTGACCCGAAAAAGAGGAAATAGATCCGTTTTTGACCCGAAAAAGAGGAGATAGACCTGTTTTGGACCCGAAAACTAGCAATTTTTTTGTTGGAAACAGGTCATTCGAGTCGTGTCGGGTTGACCCGGACCCGAAGCGGGTCGGGCTCGGGTCAGGAAAACTGACCCGTTTTCAAAAACGGGTCGGGTTTGAGTTGACCCGAATAGTGCCGGGTCAGTTTCGGGTTCGTCTCGAACCCGACCCGTGACCTGAAATTGACACACCTAAAATCACCTCCCCAATCTCCTCCATTATCATTAAGCCGTTGGCCCCATCTAATAAATCCTAAGGTTTTATTTCCTAAAACCCCTACTCTCTCTTGAAAAAAATTCAAAACCCATCCACCTCACCTGGCTGAAATTCCTCCCTATGCATCCACCTCTTTAAACCTTTCCAAACTCATTATTCTACATGGAATTAAATCCATCCCCTTCTTCCCCTGCTGGCCAAATTTTCCCAAGTCCCTTACACTAGATTTCCTCCATTAAATCCTCCCAAACTCCATCCAACGTGAAGCCTTCTACCTCCTAATATTGTTGCCAGGAAATTCCAGCCACAGTCTTTACATGCCCAGCAAACGGAAGCCTCAAAAGCTGCTGTTTTAAGTAGACCAACCTGCTGTCCACCTATTCCTTTCAGCCCAAACTGCTATACCCTCGACGAAGAAGACTTCCTTTGCTATTTGGCACTTTCCCAGACTCAAAACAGCAAAGTCTCCCATAAACCCCATACCCATTCTACATCACAATTTCTTTTGGATTAAGCCCTTATGTAGTGGTTGGCCTACCCTTTTTGTTTGATCGTTATTTTTGTATAGCATGCGGGGTTTTTTTTATGAAGTTTCCAGTATTTTCGTTGATGTGATCTTTTTTCTTGCAGTAGTTACACTATAGATTACCTTTGGAAGAAAATGTTTACCTTAATTTAAGAAAAGAGTTTGTAGCAGGTAACTCTTATATCTTAGGTTTCAATGGCTGTTTTGGTAGATGTTTCGAAAATCGAAGCATTGAGCATTACTGTTCTTCATTCTTCTTCGGCTCATATGAGATAAAAAGTCTCATTTTGTGATGGTAGGTTTTCTCTTCTTAAGAGTTGGGACATGAATTTGGTCAAAGTCATTATTGAATCTTGTAAGAAACTCAGACACCATTTCTCGTTCTACAAATTGCTTGAAACTTACGGCATCATCGCAACATGTCAGCTTGATATCTTGGTAATAATCTCGTTAAGGCCAATAAACCATCATTGCATTAAAGTACTCAAAAAAATGAAAATTATTTTGCTGGTTTGTTAAAATATAAGTTTTGATCTCGTAAATGAGGACAACATCTTTCACTTTTGAGTATATTTCCTTAACAACGTCCCAACTCCCAACTTATTTTGTTGTAGAGAAGAATATATAGGGTCCACTGATTTCAGGTATTATTATATTCCACAACTATGTTATGATCATGAAATCTGCTTCTCCCCAAGTATAAATTTTAGGTCTTAAAGCTCCAGAGGAGGATCCTCAAAATGATGGATAACTCCCTTTCCCTTCAAAAGTTCTTTGTAATTTGGAAGCATTTTAAATAATGTTTCTCATACAGGCAATATGAGGCAGGCTTAGTCTCTTGAGTTCACCTCCAGTTTGACTTTCATCATTTGTGATGGTCAATGCTTAAGAAAGGAAGTCAAAGAAATATGTCATCATCATGATGAAAATGAAAATTCTCTACAAAAAGATAGAAAAAATAACAAAAGTTTAAAGGCGAAACTATAAACTTGCTATAATACTTTGTAGAAAATTTGAAAAGTCGAAAACATCTTTAAATTTTATTGCTTGATTTTGTACAAAGTGTAAAAATATTTATATACTTCACCAAAAGGCTTACAATTGAAATAAATAAAAGCTATTTAATCTAAAAAGGAAAAAAACCTCCAAGAGGGGCCGATGGCTAGAATGGGAAGTGGAAGCACACGGATTGTGTTCTAAGGTCCATAAGAGGATCTATCTTATGGTTAGAACTTAGAACTCTTAATCCATGTGGTAAAAAATTCCTTTTAAAATTAATTTACTTGTGGGTCTCACATTCTTTCAACAATCTATATTAATTTTTTTCAAATAACTTATATCAGGAAAATTAACCCATATTTTCCCTTCATTCATTGCAGGTTACATCTGTTTCATTTAGCAGCTGTGGGAGATACTTTAGTGCCTCTAGCACAGCCAATAATTCTCTTGTATGGGATACACGGCTTATGCCAACAAATGTCCGAGACATGCCCCTGGGGAACTGTATCTCAGCCAAGGATATGCGTTTGATCAGGCCACTGCATTGTTTGAGCCATGGGAAGCAAATGCCTACTGCAGAGCATACTGGTCAACTTCCAGGGTGAGTTCTTATCCGGAACTTTCTATGTGGTTTTCATATATTTCAGCTTTTACATCGATAGGAACTTGCCTACGTGGTTTTATTATTTTTTTTATGTGGCCGTTTTGTTCTGGATTGATCATGAAATTACTATGGAAGAACTATGATTACCGAATTTGGGCATGGATTTGGGCATCCAATTGTTAATCAGTTATGTTCAGATAGGGCTTATTAATGATGGCATCCAAATAATCAGTAATTATAAGCTAATCTTAAATCATAGATATGACATTCATATTAACCTAATTCTAAACATCCCCACCCAGGCTACAGAAGGGAAAGGAATTAACAATTAACTTGGATATAGTTAAGCCTAAAGCTGAATTATGCATAGAAAGATATGGGACGAGGGTGTAATAATTGAATTCAACACTTGAAGAGTGTGGATGTGGGTTGAGTTGGGCGCCTATTTTTGCTGTGGTGCATGATGATGCTTAATTTCAACTATAAGAGAAACAAGTCAAATTGGTCTCTGGATTATTTATGTGAGACGGTTTATTTCTAGAATAATCTAATATTTTTTATGTTGTCTCTTAATTTATCATATCTGATCCAAAATAGTCCATTGACTCAAATATGATCTAAAATATTTTATAAGAGGAATTATTTTGAAATATATTTGAAAAGTCAAGAGACTAAATTGAACAAATTTATAATTTAGGACTAAACAAATAGTCCAGGGACCATTTGACATTTTTCTCTAAAGTATAACTACAACTTTTTTGGTTTACTAACTCTTTCTGAGACGGTCCTCGCATACTTGCTAGCGGTTGATGCCTTGATTAAGTAACCTTCCAGGGAATTGGAAGTATTGAGCTAACTTTGATTTCTATTCCTCCATATGTGTCGTCCTTTCCTTCCATGGCAATTGTGTTAGCTGCTCGGTACTTACATAGTTAAAATGTAGTTGATGACCTGTTTCGTGGAGATGGTTACTCCACTGAATGAGAAATGTTACACCACATGTTCAATCACATGGCAAAAAGGGGGTCCATGGCTTTAACATGTCAGCAATCTGTGGGCTGCAGTTGGAGATTTTCTCTTTTAACATCAAGATCCGTAGGATTGATTCCAAGATCCATGGGATATTATTATTAGAATCAATTATATTAAATGACTTTCCTCTTTTGTTAATTATAATTAATTAGATTAAAAATCTTTCTTTTTCTATTTATTCTCCCAGAATGTATATATATATATATATATATATATATATATATATATATATATATATATATATATATATATATATATATATATATATATATATATATATATATATATATATATATATATATATATTATTCCAATGAATAAAATTTGAATTCAATTTCCCCTAAACAAATTTTTCAATACACATCAACATCTTCTTTTTTTGCCTTATCTAGCCATGTTGATGAGGGTGATCAGGGTGTAAATGATGCTCGATGGCTTCAGAATGAGCCAGTCCTCATCACTGCCAGCGGTGATGGAAGGTAAGTTGATCTTCCTTCCTCTTCGTTTTTTCCCACTTTGCTTCTGCTTTCTCATGCCAAAATAATGCAAAATCATCAGCATTGCAATGTGGGACGTTAATCTAGGTATGCCATGCATCAGACATCTGGTCAGCCATACTAGATGTGTTAACACTGTAAGTCTATCCTCCATATCTAAATGCAAAGTTAACAGCCTGTTATCACAGTGGTTCATCTAACTTTTGTCATTTTTAGGCAACTCTTTGACACCTCTAACGTGGGTTTTGTTGTAAAACAGGTTGCTGTTGCTCCAAATGATGATTACTTCTGCAGCGGCGGAGATGATCAAAAAGTTGTGAGTTATATTCTCCCTGTTTGCATGCATATGAACATATTTCCTGCACTGATTCAATTCTTTGATTAAGCCTTGCTATATAAAAAAAAAACCCACAAGTCCAAAATTAAGTATTTATCCTTTTGGATTGATTTCTGTTAGAGGTGAAGTTCCTTTTGTTGTGTATTTTATTCACTCAAGAACCCTCTGTTGAATGGATACAATTTTTCTAAGGAACATTGAAATAAATATAGATTACTCATCAAATATATATCACTTTCATAATTTGATATTTTCCTATTCTAACAATCCCTCTCAAGCCAGAAGATATATATTAGTTAGCTCTAGCTTATTATATAATCAAGAGAAAGTTAGAGGACGCGAGGCTTTTGCAAAAATTTGAGTTATTTTTTTCTTGTTTGGAGACAAGTCTAGGGACAATATTCTTGAAAAGCATAATATCTTTTATAAAATGGCAATCAACTTTCAATATGTTTGGTTCTTTCATGAACATAGGGCTACTAACATTGTAGATGTCAACACAATTGTCATAGAAACATAGACTAATTAATTGGAAAACTAAACTCCTCTAAAATAGTTTCCATCTGCATAATTTCACATGTAAATTGGGCAATAGGTTTGTATTCAAACTTAGCACTGAATCTAATCACAACTATTTGTGTTTTATTTTTCTGGTTATTAGGTTAACTCCACCCAAAAAAACCTAAAAGTTGACTCCATATTTTCAGCTGAGTTAGCATAATCAATATGTGAGCTAGGATAATCAATATCGGATAGTGCTTCTACATTAAAGTTCTTGGTTTGAGTGTATAATAATCCTTTTCCTGGAGACTTTCTGATATATGTGAGAATGCATATAACGATCTCTCAATGCTTAAATTTTGGATTTTGCATGGGTGGTCTCATAATGGCTATAACTAATGAAATATTAAGCCTAGTGATAGATAGATAAATCAACCAAGATGGATCATCAAAGGATTCCTCTTTGTCAAATGTAATCCGAGCATCCATAGGGTCACCTTCTCATCATTCATAGCTTCTTTCCATAAAAAGATTATAGAATTCCTTGTGATATGTATTGACAATCGATACAAATGATAGGGATAGGTCAAATCCACTAAAAGGAAGAAATGATCAAATAAAATATAAGAGTGTTGATGTGATACAATCCATTGCGAAGATGAATTTCATAATGAATTTGCACGCTTAATTTTGAGAGCACAATAATAAGCAAGATCTTATGCGGAATTGAACGATAAGATAAATATTAAGTGGCACTTAGCTTAGGTTAAATCACATGAATAAAAGTTAATTTCAAAAGATAGCCAACTTGATCCGACATTGCATACATGGATCGTTCCAACAATAAATTCCAATACTAACAATAAGATTAGTCTATGAAAGATCTCTCACACAAGTCTTCATATTACTAGGTTATAGCGGCGAATAATTGACATGATCTTCATGAATCCATTAATAACCATAAACGAAAAGTAAACTAGGAAGATAAGAGCATTAGGGAAAGAGTTTCACCCAAGGAATGAAATAATATGACGTTCCGGTGGTGTTTTGTTGGTTGGATCAGAAGTAGGGGGTTGTTTGACAGCTTCTTGGATGACTTGGACAGCCACAATCCACGAACAATTTCTTGGGCAGCGAGTTTTCTACATGGGAGAACGATTTCCAGCCGTCGGGCCTTTAATGGTTGCTCCCGGAGTGGCTGGGACAGCAGCAAACTGCTGCGGGAATCTCTGGACAGCAGCTTTGACAGCAGGGACAATAGTTTGTCTTGTAGAAAACTTCAAGACAGCATGTAGAATCTGTCCGGAATGCAGAAATCTGTTCTGGACAGCAACCTATATTGCTCAGAAAAGCCTTGGGCAGCTTCTTTATGATGCTGGAAAACTTTGGACTGCAACCTGTGATCCTCAGGGATGCAGGACAGCAAGATGCTCTTGCTGGACTGAGGGAACAACTAGCAGGAATTTTAGGAAAAGAGGAAGGCAGCGTGGGGAGAGAAGTAACCCAAGAGGCTTTGAATGTTTCAGCCAACAGCAGGTTGGCATTCCAATCCTTTCCCACGTGGACAAATGTGGAGGAAATTCAATAAAGGAGGCGGGAAGCTGGGAGAAAAAATAGGAAGTATTTCCTAATTCCAATTCTCAGAGTTTGAAATCTGGAATAAAAACTGAAGTTTCGTTTGAGAGGAAAGGTATTTAGGAGGCATTTAAGAGGTATTTAAGTGGTGGTGAGGTGGCAATTAGAGAGAGAAGCAATGAGGGTGAGGTGGCCGGCCACATGGGGAGAGAGAAGGCTTGGAGGTTTTAAGTAGGTAGGGACCACTAGTCTTAATTTTAGGATTTTAATAAAATCTGAAATTAAATTTTAGTTTTATTTGGGAAGAGATTCCTAAATTAAAGTCATTCAATTATTCAATTAGATTGAATTCGAATTTCAAATTTGAAATTTAAAATACAATTAAATTGAAGGCATGATTTAGGGAAGCAATTTAGGAAATAATTAATGGCTCATAACCATTTGAATCTCAATTTTGAAATTCAAAGGAGGGGCAAGAGGCGGCGGCAGGAAGGGGGAAGAGAGCCGGCGGGCTGGCCGGCGGGTTGGGCTGGCTGGTGGCTGCTGGCCGGCGGATTGGGGTTGCAGGATGGCGGCCTGGACAATCCAGGGAGGGGGCGGCGGCAAGAGCAAGGGAGGGGAGATTGTGGGGAAAATTCTCGGGATCCAAAGCATGAAACTCCAATCTCCCACTAGTGGCTTCAATCCAAATCTTCACAACAACGAATTGATCAAGATAACTAAAAGAAAATGAAAGAACAAGAAAAACCTAGAACTCACAAAGAGATCTAGCTTCTCCTACGAACTCACTAAGAGATCGTGGAGGTTTGCACTCACAAAGAGAACATGAAATGTAGAACTCACAAAGAGATCAAAGTAGAAATTTTCATTTTCAATAATCATCATCCCTTTCCAAGAGGAAGGGGAGGGCTTAAATAGCCAAATACATGAGGAAAAATAAAAGACACAATTGTCCCTAGGGCAAACATAAAACAAAGCCCTCAAGTGAGGGTAGAAATGGAAAAGTACAAATAACAAATAAAATGCATGAAAATAAATAGACACGATCGTAGCCGTTGATCTTCGATGTCCTCATCAAGTGTATCAGATGAGGAATGCATTGTCTTTTCCCTTTCATAGGGAAATTGAAAAATATTGATTCGAGAGTTTGTCACCAGGAGGTTGTTCGGTCAAATTTAACATTGTGAATGAAGTTGTTCTTTTGGATAGCAGTGGAGGTCGTAATGAATTAACCTTTAGAATTGTATAGATGGGCATATTGGCTTCTGAAATAAGAGGAACAATTTGGGAAGGCATGGAAGAGGAAGGATAAAAGAAAGGGGTGGTCGCATGAAAAGTAACATGGTTGAAGTGTATATGCTTAGGCAAGGGGATCATAACATACATGTTCTTTTTTAGTGTGAGAATATTCAGGAAATATACACCGAATGGCAAAAGAGTAAGCTTGTCGTGCGAGTTAAGAGTATGAATAAAGCAGGCAAAACCGAACACTCTTAGTGTAAGAGGGTATTCAGTCTGTCAAGGATAAAGAGCGGAGTTAGATGAAACATTTTTAAGGGAGTAAAGTGGACTTTATTGATGAGAGAAAAAGTTATCAAGATCTCACATTCCCAAAAATATTTCGAGGGATATTAATATGAAGCATTAATGTCTTGTCAATTTTTGTTAGATAATAATTTTTGCATTCAACAGTTTTCTGTTGAGCATATATGATAGAGACTGCATAAATTCTAGAGCACTATTTGTGCATAAATTTTTGATTAAAGTGAAAAAAATGCACTTTTTCTTTGATAGAAAGTTTGAAATATATTGACAACTTATGACTAATATTTGAGCAAATAAAACCAAATGACCCTTGAAAAATTATGGTTGTGATAAAATTGTGACAAGCTTGAAACAAAATTGTGGATGCAATGAAGGGTTGAAGATTCTTGAGTAGCTAGGCTTGATGTATCATTACAATATGGAGGAGAAGCATGAAGGTTATAGAGCTTGTTGCAAGGATCGATAAGGAAGCTAAAGGCCATCAACCATAGAAGATAATTTGTACCATTGAATATGATCGTGGTACCTATAGTGAAAGGTAGTGAAAGGAGGTTGAATGGCCATGTGTGTGTGAGAGAGAGAGAGTATAATGTTCTAATCAACATCCCAATAAATATATACCACTTAATATAGAGAAACTTCATAATTTGATGTTTTCCTACGCCAACAGCTTCTAAAAGTTTTTTGTGTTCTTTGAAGATTTGCCACATGGTGGGACATGCAAGTTGATTATCAGGTCATGCATAAAAGTGTAACATTCACCTGTAATAATGTATTAATGATATATACATCTCACACTTGAAGCTAATTCTTTATGATGGAGCATTTAAATTTTGCATTTTCAGTTTGAATATTTATTTCCAGTCGTGGCTTTTTTGAAATTATCACTTGTCTGAACAAAAACTTTGGCATAGCCTTCATTCATAGCGTACAATTAAGGAAGTAACTTTAAGATTCATTGAAAAATCCATTTTAACAATCCAATGTCAAAACTATCCTTACCACTTGGCAGTACTCTCTCTCTCTCTCTCTCTCTCTCTCTCTCTCTCTCTCTCTCTCTCTCTCTCTCTCTCTCTCTCTCTCTCTCTCTATCTCTCTCTCTCTCTCTCTCTCTATCTCATGTTTCCTGATCTCTGATCAGTGCTATTATACTCATAAGTCCTTTTTAATGTGAATGAACCACGTAATCTATCTTCTGCCATAGCACTATGGAGCTTGAACAACTTGTCCTTTTGGGTATACTAAAAGAACTGATGCAGCATTTATGTTTAATTATGTTTGTATGTTCGAATTTTTCTTCTGCTACTTTCTATTCACTAATTTGTTCGTGATACCTTTTTGTGTTCTTATTGACGAGTTATTGAAATCCTAACTGTTTTGCTTGACAACAAAAAGTTTGTCCACGTGTTTTGAGGAGTACAATGAAAAAAATTAAATTCGTTCTACATAAGATAGTGATGCATAACATGGTGATGAGGACATCCGACCTTGGAGGGTCTACCAGAGGCGTGGCCGTCGATCTACAACCATGATTGCGCCGCTTTATTTTTTATCTTCATTGTATTAGAATTATTTGTATTAGTTTATTATGTGTTATGAGTTATTATTGCATTTTCCATTTATACCCTCATCTGAGAGCCTAGTCATCTGTAAGCCCTAGGGGAAAGTTGGTCTTTTATTTTCTTTCATTGTAATGAGGCTATTTAAAGGCCGTCTCCTTCTTCTTGGAGGCTAATGAATATTATTATGAAAATTCCAGCAATAGAGTTTTTGTGAGAGTTTGAGAATTCTTGGAGAGAAATCCCTAGGCGAGGGAATCAGACCACCCACCAGTCGCAGAAAGCGTCCAGGCTCATGTTATTTTCTCTTTCTTTCCTCCCCTCCTCTTCCTCCTTCAAGTCACCGGCCTCCTCACCAAATTCCCCCTCCAACTATCGGCCACAAAGGGCCTTGCTGCTTCCATAGTTGCCGACCCTCACATCCCACCGCTTCCTAGCCGTCGGCCACTTCAAGTCCCCTCTCTAAATCATTGACAAAATCCCACCGCCAGCTAACCCTAACCCTACCCTAGCCGCCGGTCACCCAATCCCAATCCCCTTGCCTCCAAAATTCAAACCTCTCATTACTATTTTCCTTTCTATACACAACCTCATTTGGAAAGCTTTGATTTTACTTATTCAATCAATTTTGAATTTTGAAATACTTCCTAAAATAGATAATCTATTTTAGGAAAGTTCCTTAAATCAAGTCCAAGAAAGTTTCTTAAATCAAGTCCAAATTAATTTCAAATTAGATTTGATTTAAATCCTCTTTCTCAATTAAAGGTCCTTGATTAGGCAAGCTTTAAATTCACCCTCCCTAACCCTATTCCACCTCACCAAGCCGCCGGCCCCTCTCCTTCTATCTCTCTCTCTCCCACATCAACTCCTCTCCTTCTAGGGACATCAATCTAGTCTCTCATTAAGGAATAATTTTCCCTCTTTCCCCTTGAAATTCAAATATCAAAATGTAAAATCCTCTCTCACCCAAATTTGAAATTCAATTTCAGATTTTTTAGAAGAAGCTGTTAGACCGGTCCACTGGACCGGTCCAGCCGGTCCAGGCGGGACTGGTTCACGGACGAAATCGCAAAAACGGCAGAGATTCCGCCTCCTGGCGGAGAACGAGCGGCCCGACTGCTCAAACATAGCGTTTTAAGAAGGATTTTTGGGGGGGTTTCATAGAGAAATTTGAATGTAGGGACTGTTTAGGGAATTCCTTTTGATTTGTATGCATTAAATAGATGTTTTTTCCTAGGGTTTGGGCATCTTGAATTTGGCTGAAATTTGAGATCACCTAGATTTAGATTTTCTTTGGGCTCTAGCGGCGTCTAGAGATTTGGGAGAGATCGATCCTCCTCTCGAATTGAGGATCAATTGTATCTTTGCTGTTTTCTTCTTCTTCTAGTGAAATACAAGCTTTTCTGTGACTTTTCTCTCAGTTTTCCCGCGATTTTTCACTGTTTTCCTGTGTAAAGTTGCTGTCCACTGCTGGAGACTGCAGTTTTTCCCTTGTTCCGCTTCAGTTTTGGCTAGGAATTACTTGATTTCTAGTATTTTCTATCAAATTGGTATCAAAGCATCGATTTGGGACCACCGGCAGCCTGAAATTTCAGTAAGTTTATCGTTTCCGGAAGAAATTTTTTTGGGATCCGTTAGAAGAACGATGGCCGGAAAGAAGGTTGACGTCTTGGAAGGCGAAGTCGGCAAATTGAAAGCCGATTTGGAGGAAAGATTATTCAACCTTCAAAATCAAATCACCTCCAACAATGAAAGGTTGGAGGGGAAGTTCACCGCAATGGAGGAAATGATGAAGAAACTACTTGAGATGAAAACCAATCCGGTGACATCGGAAGTAAGAGAGACCACCGACGGCCATGGCATGGGAGGAAATCCGAACCCCTTGCGGTGGAGGAGAAATTCGGAGGTGGAGATCCTAGAGGAAGAGATCGACATGCATCCTCTAGAGCCTCTTTCGAGGGAAGAGATGAGTATGAGATATGACAGAAGGGGGGATGATTTTGGTGGGAGGAGAGAGGGATCTCATCGCCGAGGTGCTGAATTCGAAAGAATTCAGCGTCGAGGGGGGGATTTTGAAGGAAGAAGGGAGGAAAGTCATCGTCGAGGTGCTGAATTTGAAGGTATTCAGCGTCGAGGTGATGATGTTGAAGGGAGAAGAGGTGAGTATGAAGAGGGGTTAGAGTATATTCGTCGGAGGGATGACCGGGACCCTTGGGGAGCACCTCCTCTTCGAGGAATGGGAGGTTATGGAGAGTACCGGGGTAACGGAAGGGATCCGAAGGTGAGGAAGTTGAAGATGCCCATCTTTGAGGGTGAAGATGGTCATGGCTGGATACAAGGTGGAGCGTTACTTTGCTGTCAACGGGTTGATAGATGATGAGAAGCTAACGGCGGCAGGATTGTGTCTGGAAGGAAAGGCTTTGGCATGGTATCAGTGGCGTGACAGGAGGGAGCCTATCAGGAACTGGAGGGAATTCAAAAACTGCATAATAGAACGTTTCCAAAACGACCGGGGAGGAGATATCTATGAGCAATTCTTTGCTCTGGTGCATGAGGGATCAGTAGAAGAATACCGTGAGCGGTTCGAGCACCTGGCTAGTAGGGTAGAGCGATTATCATATAGCATATTGGAGGGAAACTTCATGAAGGGGTTGAACGCAGAGATTCGAGCGGCAGTTAAAGTTCTGATGCCTAGTGACTTGGAGGAGGCAATGAAGTTGGCACAGCTGGTAGAAAATCAGAATAATTTGGAGAAGAGAGCCAGGAGCAGCAGCTCAGGAGGCTCTTACAAGCAATGTTTAAAATTGCGTATTCGGGTATTGAGTCGTTTTTCATTCGTGAGGCGAGGCGTAAGCCTCAAGGCGTAAGCCTCAAAATCAAAAGATTGCGTAAACATAAAATAATAAATTTTTTATATACTAATAAGTGAATAATATAAAACATAAAAAAGCATAAGATATGAAGTGAAATCAAAATATCTCAATAATGAGACAACATGAAATATAGTTCAACTCAAAATTCTATCTTTCCTAAATCCCAGTATTCTTTTCATTAACATATAATTCCAATTTCCAAAAACAAATAGCAATGTCATATCACATAAGAACTCATAAGTCATCAACACTGTCATCACTAAGTGGTTCTTTATTTGAATCATCATTATGATGAACTGCTCTCTCCCCTTCCTCATCTCCTATAGAGTCCAATGTCGGGCATTTACTTCAAGATTTATGTAAGTTTTAATATATATAGCGTGAGGCGTAAGCCTCATACCAATGAGGCGAGGCGGGCCTCAACCAAGTCGAGGCGCAAGCCTCATAAAAAAAACTCGAGGCGTAAGCATCGAGGCGTTTTTTACTGGAATTGCGCAAAGGCGGGTCTCAAGGCGAGCCTCATATTGCGCAATTTTAAACCATGCTTACAAGACTACGACCACTCTTTTAGCACCAAAGGGGCCTGCATCAGTCAACAATAATGAGATCACCAGGGAGAAGCCAGTAGGAGGAGGGAGTGGGGATAACTTCAAGAAGCTCATTGAGACAGAATTACAGGAGAAGAGGGCAAAAGGGCTTTGTTTCAGATGTGACGAGAGGTATACGCCGGCGCACAGGTGTAAGGACCGAACTCTTCAAGTTCTTACTGTTTGTGATGAAGAAGGAATGGAGGGTGTCGTCTTTCCACCTTGCGGATAAGGTGGATCTTTGGGAGGGGAGTATTGTTAGACCGGTCCACTGGACCGGTCCAGCCGGTCCAGGCGGGACCGGTTCACGGACGAAATCTCAAAAACGGCGGAGATTCCGCCTCCTAGCGGAGAACGAGCGGCCCGACCGCTCAAACAGAGCGTTTTAGGAAGGATTTTTGGGGGGTTTCAGAGAGAAATTTGAATGTAGGGATTGTTTAGGGAATTCCTTTTGATTGTATGCATTAAATAGATGTTTTTCCTAGGGTTTGGGCATCTTGAATTTGGCTGAAATTTGAGATCACCTAGATTTAGATTTTCTTTGGGCTCTAGCGGCGTCTAGAGATTTGGGAGAGATCGATCATCCTCTCGAATTGAGGATCAATTATATCTTTGTTGTTTTCTTCTTCTTCTAGTGAAATACAAGTTTTTCTGTGACTTTTCTCTCAGTTTTCCCACGATTTCTCACTGTTTTCCTGTGTAAAGCTGCTGTTCACTGCTGGAGACAACAGTTTTTTCCTTGTTCCGCTTCAGTTTTGGCTAGGAATTACTTGATTTCTAGTATTTCTTATCAGAAGCTTTCTTCCCTAGTCCTGGCCGACCACCCACCTCCCCTTGCCACCACTATTCTTGGTTTGAAGTTTCACCTAAGGAAGGAAAGAGAGAAGAAGTCACACCACTTACCCTCCCACGCATCACAAACTTCTCAACCCATGTATGGCGGATTCGGAGCTTGACCACGACTTCATTTACGATGATCAAGGCCAAGTTGACATCATCAACTCATCATTCTTCGACATCAATCCGGAGGTTGATCAAGCCATAGAGGAGTACATAGAGAGGATCCTCTTCACCCTTGCCGCCGCCATCGACGAGCAGCTGTCTTTCATCCAGGCAAATTACTTCCAAATCCCGAGGAAGGTTATGTCATCCCTTCTGCTAAGCCTAGTATTTTAGAGAGTAAGTGGATCTATTTTCATGGTGACTAGTCTCATTGTTAACTTAAGAATTTTTTGTTTGAAATCTTTAATATATGCAATATTTTGAATAATTGGTTATTTTGTGATCCTAACTTCTAGTTGTGTGACTTGGCCTAAGCTAGTCTCATCTCTTTATTGTTTTATTTCATCATTTAATCACTATAAGTATTTTAGTTAATAAAGCTCTCTAAATTAAATTGTGCAAGATTCTTTTCTAACATCGCTTAGGCATTTAAGTCATGCATCACATGGTGGCTAATCTTCCATAGTTATTATTTTACTTCATTTATGGCTGAATCTTTAGTTATTTAATGTTTTAAGTTGCAAGCTGTAATTTTCTTTTATATGAACCTGGTTGAAATTGTGATAAACTAAAATTTTGGAATAGAATTAATGATATTTAAATCAGACTTTCTGACTCCTTGGCTTGCACGACATCCCCCCTCTATCCCTTAGCCTCTCCAAATCATGGAGGCTTTTCATTCCTTTTTTCTCCCTTGTGGTTTGTATCCCAACTGTTCTCCAAACTCCAACTGAGAGACACAAGCAAGTTGAAGTCCTCATTCTCTATTGAAGCAGGTAACAATGATAAAATTCGAGTTTCAATTCAGCTATGGATCAACTTGTCATATTTATCATCCGAGTGGGTGATCTAGTGAATTTCGATTGATGATCCTTTGAACGCTCATTCTAACTCCATGTCAGCGCATCTTCTTACTCTCTCCATTTCAAAAACAATGCCTTTTCATGCCTGAAAAGACTTCTCCAAGCTGATGGCCTAATTTCCCATGAAAATCATAAATGCAAAACCTTAGATCTTTGCAAAATCTTAATGTTTAGATCATGTTGACCCGACCAAAACACCTTGATACAACAACAACAACAAAAACATCAAGCCTTTATTCCACTACGGGGGATTGACTATATTAATTTTTTTTCTACATTATCTTGTTAAGAGTCAAATTCTCATTTAAATCTAATAAAAAAAAGTCATTTCTAATATTTTATAACCAAGTCTTTTTAGGTCTACCTCTACCTTTTTTTAACATATGTCAAATGTAATACATATACTCTCCTAACTAGGTCATCAGATGGCCGACGTTTTATGTGACCAAACCATTTAGGGTGACTCTCTTTATTCTTATATGCCACTGGAGCTACTCCAGCCTTTTCATGTATATCCTTGTTTCACATTATGTCTGTAAGAGTAAAGCCACTCATCAACCCGAGCATCCTCATCTATGCAACAATTAACTTAATTTTATGCTTTTCTTTTAATGGCCAACATCTGTGCCATAAAGCATTGCAAGTCTCACCACCATCTTATAGAATTTTCCATTAAGTTTGAGGGGTACTTTTCTATCTCACAACAAGTTCGAAGCATTCCTCAACTTCAACCATCCAACTTGAATTCTACCAATAATATCCTCATCTATTTCACCATCACTCTGGACAATAGACCATATATATCTAAAATATGTATTCTTATTATTGAGTTGATTGCCCAAGGTCACAATTCCCTCACTAAATTTATTACTACTAAAAAGCATTGATATTGAATGAAATTTGGATGAGATCTTTCAAACATTGTGATCTAATTATCCATCAAAATTTCAAACAATTCTGAAATCTTTTGACACCTTTGCTTACTGATTAATTTCTATTCTTGTGTGAATTGCACACCACCCACCACCATTTCCGGCTACTTTGATCTCCATCTCTATCCATCTCAACCATCACATCGCCATAACTTGCTTCATCTCCTAATAAAAGATATTTGAACTTCTTAAAAGTTGGTTATGAACATTTCCTAAAATTTTGGATTCTTAAAACAACCTTGACCAACTTCACCTCAGCATCCATATCCTAACTCTAATCCCTCACCTAACAACTCAAACCCATTTACCCAACACAAAAATTAACTCTAAACCATTTACCAGTTCTTCCTAAATTTTGATCTCCCCTTCACTAAACTGCAAAAGTGTTTAACCCATACCCAAGCCCATCCCGGGTCAAACTCGCAATGCTATCTTACACCTAATTAAGCACCTTCTGATGTGGACATCGATCAGAGGTTCAAGCATGTGTATCGCCGGAGATAGCGCAGATCGACGGCTACGATTCAGAGTTTTTACTTTTGATGTATTTTATGTTTTATTTAGTTTGCATTTCCATTTTCTAGTTTACCTCTATGGGGAGTGTTGTCTTATTGTAGCCCAGAGGGCATTTGAGTACTTTTCATTTCTTTATGTTTAAGACCTATATATAGTGGTCTCATGCTTTGTAAAAGGTTAATAAATATTTGAATGAAAAATTTGTGTTTTGTTTCTACTTCTTCTTGCATGAGAGCTTGAGAATGGAGAGAGCTCAAGGGGAGCAAATCGCAAGGCCCACCAGTCGTTGGAAGAGTCCACGGCTCGTGGTTAAATTGTTCTATCTTCTAGTTCGTGTTTTCCTCCATCTTCTTCCCCTCCACCACAAGAAAATTCCTCCAAAACCCTTACTACCGCCGCCCCCCTTGGAAGCCCGCCGCTGGCCACTCCCACGGCTCCGGCAGGCCACCTTGCCGGCGACTTCCCCCACCCGTCCAACCCCTCCTTCCGCAAGTTTCAAAATTGAAATTTGAATTTCAAATTTCAAATTCTTTCATAATTCGGAAATCCAATTTAGGAAAGTTGCCTTGATGAGTTCCAATTTCAATTTAAATTAAATTGGAGTCTTTAAAATTTATTTCCACGCCATCACCCTAAATTGGAAACCCTCTTCCCTTTGATCTCTCCCTCTCCCCCTCTCAACATGCCGCCGGCCCCTAATGGGGATGATCCTCATTAATTGCTACATTAACTCCCTTCCCCCATTTTGAAATCAAATTGATTTCAATTAATTTCCCCTCCCAAAATTTCAAATCCTGAAATTTATTTTAGGATTGATTTGGAAACTCCCTCCCCTCTATTGAAACCGCCGGCCTCCCCCTCCTTGTCTCCCCATTAATTCCCCAATCAATGTCATAATTCCATTGGATTTGAAATTCAAAATCCAAGACGTTTCCCTCTCTATTTTAATCAAAACTGAAATTAACTTTCAGATTTTGATTAATCTACTACACTCTCCATTAAACCTAATTTCTCCCAAACTCTAGCTCCCTCCTCCTTGCACCCGATGGCCCCACCCTCTCCCCTTGAGAATCCCGCCGGCCCCCTTGCCCTTCCTCTTCCTCCTCCTTCAAACGCAAGAGCTCTCCCTCACCACCACGTCTTTCTATTCTCCTCAAAGTTCTTTCTTACGCCAAGCATGCATGGCGGATCCCGAGTTTGAGTGGGGACTTGTATTCAACGCCAACAAAAGCCTCAACATTCTAAGATCTCCGTTTTTCGACGTGGGATTTGAAGACGACGCCACCGTTGGAGACTGTCCCGACTCTTGCTAACGTCATTGACCGCCAACTTCCAAACTACGATTGGAGCATCAACAATCGATCATTCCCGCCATCCTCGCCACCGTCAACCTTTCCGTGGTTCAAGGCCGTTGGGGTTGCTACCATCCTCGTGACATCGTTGGGTTTGCTAAAGACCTTCTCTCGCTAAGCCCTACTTGAGTGTGAGTGAGCAAGATAACTCATTGCGAAATTTCTAAATATTAGCCGTGGGATTCTATTTTACTCCGCATTTGCTTTATTGTGATAACTTCAAGATCTATCGCTAATTGTGTCCAAACATCTAGTTTGTAATTGATTATCATAACAATTTTGACAATGGAAAACTCTTGAACCTTAACTTACGATACTCTAATCTTACACTAGTATACTTTGTGATTCTTTATAAATTTCACGCGCAATTCTTGATTGTATCACATCACCTTCCAACCCTCCCTAGCATTCTATGCTCAATTCAATGGTTTCATATAGATACTAATGATATATGCCATCCTATGACAAATATTATGACTGTTAATATTCCTCTTGGTTATCATCTACCACCCATTTATGACATATCCTTCTCATTCTAGACCATCTCAAGTATTTTAGAAGTTTAGTCATATGATTTTGATCATTATTAATAGTTTGTTGTTGTCATTCTCATAAATCATACAATTTTGGTTATGGTTGTTATTCTATTTAGTAGTTGTTGACATTCTGCCATATCACCTCCATCTCCTCATCATCAAAGTTTTTACAAGTCATCATCTACAAAATATTCTAGTCTTCTATATTAATCTTTAAAGGAGGCTTTTTTTTTTTTAAAAGTCCCATGCAATCTACTACATAGCTCTAGTGCAATAGCATTTGTCAGACTTTTATAATCTTCTCTTATGATGATCCTTATGAGGATGTTTATGATGACACAACTATTGCTTGTGATGAATTGAAATTTAAGAATGATCGACTTACAAGAGTGAGTTTTTACCATTTTGCTTGAGGTTTAGCCTCATACTATGGCTGAGCCTGAGATAGTATTTCTAAAAAATTTTGCTGACAATACCTTCTTATGTATCAGAATCTATTGCTGTTTTTTTCTCAAACCTTCTATAGTTGTTCCTAATACTAATCATTTGTATGTACCTTAGAAGACATACTATTTTAGAAGATTTTAATTTGCTTTAGTTACACCATTATTTGATATTTAGGCTTCATTTGGGACGACTTTTTTATTTCTTCTTAAAGCAGCTTTTTAGTATAGAATTTTTAATTTTTAAACTAGAAAGTTGTTTTAAGAAGCAATAAAAAATCATCCCAAACGAAGCCTTAGTTTGTGCCGCCACCTCAATCCGATTACTTAAATGATGAGCTTAAGTATCCATATTAGATAATTTATTGATGATTTAACTAGACTAAAATAGTGCATTTTAACTATGGAAGACTATCACATCGTTTGAATCGCCTTTTCTCACAGGTTTTGTACCATAATACTAGAGGAAGAACTCGTCTGAAGTGGCGTCTGACTCACCCTCTGGCCAGAAAAGCTCAACAGGATAAGTAATATGTTTGTGCTTCTCAATGCCCTGCTGGGTATAACTATTGATCGTTAACAAATTTGTATAGCTGTAAGTTTGCTCTTTGGCTGCAGTCTCTATTTTATATATGTTTTCCTGATCAAGATGCGCTGTTGCAGTAACACAAATTCCTAATTTATGTTTGTTGTCAATGAGAAACTCCATTTACTTCTTGCAAGCTTTCACAATTTGATGATTTGTGATGAAACTTAATAAGAAAAATTACTCTAAGCCTATAGTTGCGACTTCCAATACTTCCTTTGTGTTTTGGGTATATTTGTGATTTCCAATGGCCGCTTGGAGGCTATGTAAGTATGAACTACCTTCAAGATGTGTGTTTTTATATGCGGAGCAGATTGATTAAAGTCATCTTACATAAATTGTGTCTAAGTTGTAGAGCCTCATTTTTATTCTTTGAACAAATAGAATTTATAACTTATATAACTTAGGTTTCATTTGAGACGGCTTTTCACTGCTTCTTCAAATAGTTTTTTAGTAAAAAATTAAAATTTTTGTACTAAATAGTTGCTTTTAAAAAATAGTAAGGAAGCCAAAGCCTTAGTAACATGTATTTATTATTTGTGAGTGATTCATTTAGAGCATATTAAGAATTTTATTATATTTTTCGATGGTCTATATAATGGGTATTAAGTTGTATCTCTTTTCTCAAAAATAAAAAATTACGTAGAGATAAAATAAAGGTTAAAAGTAAAATTTTATATAATATTTAAATAATATGTTAAAAAATAACATATTAAATTTCTATTGAACTATGAAGTAATAAATTAACATATAAAATAAAAATTGCACAAGATGGTAAAGAGATGAATAATAAATTGCGTAAAATAGAATTTAAATTTAAATGTTATAAGAATAAAATAACATGAAATATACGGATCATGTAAAAGTGTCATATAACATTACTTTCATCTTCAAATGACTCTTTCTTAGTTTCCTATTTATTCACATCCAATTTTTTAAAAAATACTAAAATAATTGGTAACAACTTAGAAATTATATGCACTGTCATTAATGATAGGTTTTTATTTGAGTTATCATCATAACAAATTGATTGTTCTCCTGTCTTGCATTAACGTGGGTCTTAGCCAAGTTAAGGCGTAAGCCTAAACAAAGTTATACGTCTTAAGGCGTTTTTTACTGGAATTGTACTGAGGCAGGCCTCAAGGCGATTCTCATATGGCACAATTTTAAACAATGATAAGATTAGGATTTTAAAATTAAATCCTCTTTATTGATTTTAATTAAAATTTAGGGGTGTTTGTACATCTTCATAATTGTGCATCATATTAATTGCTAATTGTAGTTCTTCTTTCTTAATTTTTCAATTACTTTTGAAAAACAATAATAAATTTTTGACACTCTCGTTTGCTTGATCCATCTAAAAAGGTGAAATCCCATTGAAACGTGTGGTGCATTGATTATCCCATAAGATTATTTTTCTTAGGCCACTAATTCTAGTCTAATAATTTAAAATTTATTGCTTATTATTATTAAAAAAAAAAAAGATTTACATACATATCATTTTATTTTATGTTATTTATATATCTAATATTTAAAACTTTCATATTATGTCTATCAAGCATATAACAAATATTATTTGCATGGAATGAAATATTAAAGTTTATAAGATAATATGTGTGATAAGAATGAAATATAAAAATGATATATTTAATATTAAAATTTTATATGAGCGATATGAATGTAATATTAAAGTTTTGGATATTTTAGTTTTAAGTTTTGTTGAACTAAATTTTTTTTATACTAAAAAATTACTTTAAAAAACAGTAAATAAACTATCCCAAAATGAAGTTTTAGAATATGTTTGAGATGGCTCTGCAAATAATATTTTTTCATTCTAATTTTTTTAAATAATGAAAAAATGATAAGAAATCGATAATCAAATAAATTTGGAGTTGATAGTTGAAAAATGTATCAAACAGAAGCTTATATGTTTTCAATAGTACTCACAGCAGCAACAAAATTTACAAGTGAAGAAACATGGAAACCAGTGGCTATGAGGTGAAGCTGAGGCTCTGCTCTGGGCTGAGCGATGGGAGTTCATCCTAGCTGTCGATCCTTTACCAGCGAAGAGTTTCGACCGCTTGCCTTGAGAATTTACCTGATGATCTTTTTGAGGTTCAAAATTTACTTTTATTGATCCAACTCTACCATCGCCTGTCAATCTGTTTGATCAAAGAATGATTCAGTTTGTAAGGAGAAAAAAAAATGGAATTTTTAGAAATAATGGAGAAGAAGATAGAGAGCATATACATTGGGAAGGCGAAGCTGGTGGCGCTTCCATCAGAATGCCTGGAAATGCTCCTTCCCAGCATCAGCTTCTTCTCGCTCTCCTTCCCCTCCGCCGCCGCCCTCATCACTTCTCTCATCGCCTCCGCGTTCGCGCTGGCCGCCGCCGCCTCATCTGTCTCCGTCACCAAATCCTCCATCTCCTTTCTCCCCACCCCACCCGGCGCCGCGGCCGCCGGCAATCTCGAATCCTGCGAAATCCACGGCGATGGGTAATCCATCGTTCCGCTCGCAAAACCCCTCAGGTCCCCAGATCTTCCCGTCAAAAACATCTGATCCCTCGTAAAGCTCGAGTTCCCCATGTGAATGCTGAACAACGACTCATTGGAAGCTACGCTCCATTCCATCGGCGTCATCGGGCTCCGCGCGAATATCGAAGATGGGATTCGGTTCGGATCCCTTACCATCGATTGAATCACAGGTGATCGTCGCTCGATTCCGAGCCCGGAAGGCTTCTCTCTATTACTAGGGCTAAAGATTTTCTCGATGCCTTCCGCATTGATCTCGCCAGAGGTGGTGGGCGTCGGCTGCGGGTAGGCGAGCTCAGGCGGATTGATCTGGAAGAAATCGGATTCAGAATCGGAGTTCGAGTACGACGACGAGTATGAAAACGATTCCTCATCCATCTCCTCATCCTTCTTATTATCGCTCTCTGCTTCTTGATTTGTAGCGTGAAAATCTAGGTCTTCGCCATTCTCCGCGTTTGGTACCGGCGACGGCGGACGGTTAGGTTCATGATGGGTGACGGAAATCTCCGGCGGGCTGCTGTTCATTATGCAGGTAGGTCCCTCAGAATCCTACTAATTTGATTTTTCTTTGCCCTTCCGTGGGACCCTGCAATGATTTCATTCAGAATTTTACAAAATTTATTAAAAAAACGAAGAAATCTTCTGAAAGAGGAATAGTGAATGGATGGAATCAGCGGGGAAAGGGGAAAGGGGAAAGGAAAGCCCCGCGTGTTTGTTCGGATGCTTGACAGATGGCACTATGGACGGTTGGATTTAAACAAAATGTACGCCGCGCGTGTTCGGATTAGGATAAGCGGAATTTCCGCCTATCCACTTAAAATAAATTGATTTTAATATTATTTTTAAATAAAAATTCATAACACTTTTAAAATGATTTTCAAGTTAGATTCGGATACAAATCGAAATTAGTTCTACTTCAACTCGCTGACCCGAATACGATACGATTAAAAATACGAGGTTATAAGTCTGGACCCGAACCTGACCAGGTCACAACCTCACCCGCTAACCCTAGTGCAATTGGCTAGTGAGCGCAAGCGCCAGTGGGCAAGCGTGGTGGACGACAGGACGTGGCGGGATGATAGAATATTTATTTGTTTAGCCCTAAGCAAATAGGTCAATTTCGATCAGGTTGTTTTCGAGTTGATCTGAACTCGACCTGAAAAGTACAGCTGGGTCAGAATATAAAAATCAAATCCGACCCATTTTACAAATTTGTTAACCCGGACCTAAAGTTATCAGGCTAAATTCAAATCGAATTTTTTGGGTCATATTGAATATTGACCCCCATAGCACTGTTAGAATAATCAATTAATAATTTATTATTATTAATTACTGTGGGTGCCCAAAAGCCCCACAAATATAACTTTTATTAAAGTGATGTTTACCTAATCTTTGCCCATACATTAAAAAGTGATGTGACTAATAAATTCAAGCTAAATAAACATTAAATTTTATGTAATTTCTATAAATCTCAAAGATTTAAGTATTTAGATTAAAAAAAAAGGAATAAATCTAACATTATTGAAATTTTATTTTTAATAAAGAAGGAGCGAATTTTGTGTGGAATTTAGCTGAAGGAGCGCGAATCCGAGAAAATTTGAGAAGGAGCCAATACGCCGCACAGATAGGCGCATTGAAAGAATGCGCGTAATAAAATGGCGCATTCATAGAATGCGCCGAATGGTTCAGCGCATTCTATAGAATGCATTCTATAGAATGCGCTTTTCGATTAAGCGCATTCTATTCTATAGAATGCACTTTTTAGTTAGGCGCATTCTGTTGTTTTTTCCTCTGTCCCGCTGGCTGTGACCCGAAAGCTGAGAGGAATTTGTTTTTTTGCGGGGGCAAGATCCATTTTTTCTGGGAAAGTAGTTGAAACGGTGGTGAAATTTATGCGGGTAGCTGAATATGAGTGGTTGGCAGCTGATCATTGATGACGGAAATGGCTGAACTTCCGGCTATAAAAGGGCAGGTTGCGTTCTCGTTTACACCATTCCTTCTCAAGCGTAGTTTCTCTCAATTTTTCGGTGTTAAAGCTCAGAAGGTATGTTTTTTTATTAGCAGTTTATTTTATAAGGTTTTATGTTTATGTTGTAATAATATATGTAGATTTATATCATAGGGCAGTTGTGTGATTTGTGTTGTTTCCTCTATTCAAAAGAAAGATCACAATATTTCTCCATCAAGCAATATTATGGAATCGGTTTGGAGCACTTTTTTGCTTACTGCCATTGCCTTTAAAAAAAAAAAAAACTCTGTGATGGGCAAAAAGTTAGTATTGTTAGAAGAAATGAAAGTTAAGATGTTTTTTCTTGGATAAGTATTGTAGCTGAGCTCAACAATAAGTGTTCCTTTTTTTCTTCATTTCAGTTTTTGTTAGTCCTATGAGAAGTTGCTACAAATTTTATTTTAATGTTGGAAATTTTTTTGGTCGGCAAAGTTTTTTAAATCAATTCAAGAATGCTTTAATTGGCTAGTAATTTAACTTGGTTGCACCCAACCTAAGTAGGCTTGCATAACTAGGTTAGATACTACCTGGAAAGTGGAAAGTTTTCTTATGGTAGTGTGCACGATAAAGTTGCCTATTAAGTGCTTAGATAAATGGGGCATGAAATGCGCTCTTTCCTAAATTCGTGTACATTGAATCTAATGATGAAAGAGAACTCCAAATTTCTAAATATAATTAAAAGAAAAAAAAAAAACATTTCAATGAAAATTATAATGGAGGTGTGAAGTAATACTTGAAAATTTTTAAAATTCTTAAAATGATGTATTCTTTCTTGTCAGTGGAATTGTCGCAAAATTTCTTAAACAATCATATATTCGACTAATGGAGATAGTACTCCAGAATCTTAAGAAATAAAATTTTGTTTTCTTTAATTATATTTTTCTCTCACCCTCTCTAGACACCTCTTTATTTTTTTTTCTTTCAAAAGATCCCAATCAAACTCTCTTCTCATACTCTAACTACTGGCCTTAAGACTCTTCCCAACTCTTTTGTGTACATGGCTCCCAAGAAATCTAATGCCCAGTTAGTTCACATAAGCACAAAATCCTCATAGCCTAATGACTCAATGCTCAGTATTAAATAAGAACTCAACTCTCAACATCCCATGATTTCTTTCTCGCGCTCTATGGTCTCATATATATATATGAAATTTAGGGAGGATTTCAAAATAAAAATTTTCTTAAAATTTTGACTTAATTCTATTCTAACTAACAGATTTCTTTAACAAAAATTTCAAATTTAATTTTTTTAAAAAAATACATCTATTTTATATATATCCTAAAAATTCACCTATTGTAATTTTTTTAAATCCTAAGTAAATTATTGAGTAAAAAAATTCTAGCATATCCTAATGCATCCTAATTTTGTTTGTAGCAATCCATTGGCTATCAAATACCTTTGATTGGCTTGGTGCAACCTTGAAATCCTAATCATTTAACTATGGTTGTCATTGTTTGAAGAAATAGAACCTAAATGGAATAAAGCAGTAAATTTAAAAGATGGTATGTATATTGTGTGCAATTTATAGGAAGCAATTTTTACAAATTTCTTATTTTTAGATTTGGATATAGGCTTGGTGAGTCAACTTGACACTACATAACCTAGACATTAATGGGTTTGAGCAACATTTTTCTCAGCTACAAATTTTATTTTGACACTGTAGAGGGTTACACCAAAAAAAAAATTGTTAATCCTAAGTATCAACAAGGAGTTTTAATACAACTTTACTCAAGGGAGGACTACAATAAAGATGATGAAGCTCTGGCAACAAATAAACACAAATAATAGGTTCACAGTGACAAAGTGACAAAGTGTTCAAATTTAGAAAAAAAAAAAATTGACGAAGGCTTCATGGGTACCTTCATCCCAAGTTATTAAACCTGAAACCACTTTACTGTAAAGTCAATCAAGCAATTAAGAGATACTATATTAAAAATTATAAATTATATATATTATCTTGAGTTAACCTCATGATCTCAAATCAAAAAAATAAAATTAAGAGTCCTAACATATGAATTTTAAGAGGCAAATTAAAAAGATGCAAGCTTTACAAGCCCTTAAAACATAAGAAATACTTAGGAAAAGATTGGGAAAAAGACAACCAATTTATAAATAACCAGAGCTACTTAATTTGAATAATAATCCATAAGCGTTGATTTGACATCTCATGGAGTGAAGGCGTCATTAAAGGTTATAACAAGTATGATTAACCTTTCCAAAATTGCTAATATAGAATTTTTTTACTTAGAAGTTTCACATTCTTTCTTATTTGAGATTATCTTTGCTAAGTTTTTTGTGGAACATACTCAATTAACTCTCGAATCGGGTATTATATTACCTATTGGTGATAACACTTCTGTAAATATTTTATACTTTGTGGACAGAGTGATAGTTATTAGAACATTTAAATCTAAAATAATTTTGCTACCACTTATTGAGTTTGATGTAATTTTTTATATGAATATGCTGATTAAATATTTTGCAACCATTAAATACTAGAAAAAGTGAGTCAAATTTGATTTGACTAATGGTATGATATTTTACTTTTAATGTGAGAAAGGAATGATATCAACTCTTGTTGGATCTATTAAGATTACTAAATAAATGAAATAGGGTGAATTAGTCTTTCTGGTAAATTTAGAAACAACCAAATAAGAAATTTGCAAGATAAGTAGTATTCTTATGATGAATAAGTATATTAATGTTTTCTCTAAGGAGCATGTTGGTTTGACATCAAAAATGATGGAAGGTTGCACCAATCCTCATAACGCCATATATAATAGGCTAATAGCTATTAAGAAGTTGCATGAGTTAAAAAGAATAATTATTAAAGTTGTTATATATAGAAGGGTTTATCAATTGAACACAATTTTTTCTTAAGAAATGTGTTTTATACTATGATTACTAGGCTTTAACATATCTAAACTCTCAAAATAAAATAGTATATACCAAATTGGTTGAATTTAAGTGAGAAAACATATTTGTGTTAAAACAATATGTTGGAACTGAAAATACATTTCGTGATGTCGTAAGTAATATTATTATTTTACACGTCATAAAGGTTAACGTGATAGTTTTGGTTATATTAAAGAAGTATGTGCCAATTGCAAGAATTTCAATAGGATTTATCTAGTCTTAATTAGTGATTCGCTTATGCTTAATAGCTTATGCTTAATAAATTTTTTGGTTCCGCAAGTAATTATTATTATGAATCATAATATTTTTTCCATGATCAATAGGTGAAATTTTGTTAAATAATCATTGAAAATTGATTTTAGATATGTATTTATGGGTATAAGGCTTCATAAGACATAGGTATTAATTACATTACTTATCTTATGTTTATAGTATGTCTCGATTATTGCTGTATTTCAATGGAGAGTTACAAATTTCGGCCGACTTCACACCAAGTTATATTGGCGGGACGATTAGACCACTCCTAATCGATAATAATATTTCCCTTGAAATGTTAAAAAGAAGAATTATGCGTGCACTTAGAATAAATTCAACAACATCAACTATTAACCTGACATGTCGTCTTCGAAATAATGGTGGATTTTGTGCGATTCATGTCACTGATGATGAGGTCTGTGAGTACATGTTGATGGAGGCTAGAACACAAGCTGTTGTTGTGTATGTGGAGGTTGAGCAAATTTCACCCATCGAGGTTGCTGCACCACCGGTTGAACCTTACATGTGCGTATCAACAATTTTATATCATAACTATTTGACTTAACTTGTCCTTACACCTAACTTAACTTTTATGTGTTAGGCCAACTCGCATATCTGAAACATTTATGGCTAGTGTTAGAGAAGTTCCGAGAAATGTTGAAGATGACTTAGATGGTCGTCCAGTTGGGCAGCTTCCAAGAGTTCAACCTAGACTAACTATAGGGGAACATTCAAATTACGACACCTCCAATAATACAGTAGCAGAAGATATGAACCCCTCAATGCCTTTCATCGAGCGTAATTCTGAAAATGAAGATGAAGGATATGAAACGATGCGTAGCGATAGTACTAATTCATCAAATGATGGTAGCCCGATATTAGAGTCCCACATACCTATGGAGCAATTTACCAATACGGATTGTAATGGACAACAGTTCATTGCAGAACACGCAACACAAAATCGTGATGGAATAGATGGCATGAACATCAATAACGATTTTGTCGAAACTGTTCGGACAACGCAACAGTGGGATGATGATGAAAATTTTGATGCTCCTTGTGTTAGCACTGTTGGCTCGTTACAAACAACAACACCAGTAGAGTTATATGAAGGTCAGATATTTCATACAAAAGTAGATTTGCAAGTCGCAGTTAATGGTTGGTCGATACTTCATAATGTTCAATTTATAAAGTCAACATCCAATAAAAGCCGTTTGAGTGTCATTTGTGCTCATCATCTAGCTCCTGATCGTCCCTGCCTTTGGCGCTTACATGCTGCACGAAGTAAAAGGTTAGGTGGATTATGGAAAATATCGACTTGTGGACCTCCACATACATGCACTCACCCAATATTGGCTAGTGGACACCATAATTGCACCTCAAAATTTATATGCAGACAAATAATTCCTATAATTAGACAACAATTAGACATGAAGCCAAAGGAGATTATAGCTAGAATGGAGTCGAAGTATGACATTAAGATATCATACATGAAGGCTTGGGATGCACGTAGAAAAGCTATTGAAGCAACTTTTGGTAGCTACGAGCAATCTTATTACTCTCTTTTTTGTTTTATGGAAGCCTTTAGGTTATTCCAACCAGGCACTGTATATAACATTCATGTCGTACCTACTGCACGATTTAAGTCACTTTTTTGGGCATTCGGTCCTTCTATTTATGGGTGGCAACACTGTAGACCAGTGCTAAGTATGGATGGGACTTTCTTGCTTGGGAAGTATCGAGGGACCCTCTTAGCAGCAGTGGGCATAGATGGGAATGGCGGATTGTTTCCACTAGCTTTTGCAGTTGTAGAATCGGAGAGCAATGAATCGTGGATTTGGTTCCTACAAAAGATACAACAACTTTTACCAGTGGTTGCTACTCGACAGAAGTTGTGTATAGTTTCTGATAAGCACCCAGGATTAGTGCGCGGGTGCAGGGAAGTATTTCCTAATGCCGTTCATAGGCATTGCCTTCGTCACTTACGCGAAAATTTTAAAAAAATGGTCTGTCGTTTGGGAACTCCAGATAGTGAGGGCTTGAGTAACAAAATGTATTTTGCTGGAAATACTGATGATTACACATATTTCAATCGCATGATGGATGAAATTAAAATGACGAAGCAGGAAGCATTCGATTGGTTGGTCCAACGCGATGTTGCCAAATGGACCCTATTATTTGATGAAGGCTGTCGTTATGGTATAATGACCACAAACGCATCTGAATGTTTTAACGGGGTGCTTAAACGAGCTCGAGGTTTGCCGATACAAGGATTAGTAATGTCAATTTACTATAATCTTGTAGCATTATTCTTAAGAAGATCATCCGAATCTGGAAAGTGGGTAGTCGAAGGCCAATCAAAGTTCGTTCCACGAACAATGGTAGTCATGCAAAGAGCCGAACGTGATGCTCGACGGTGTCCTGAACCATTCACGATTAACAGAAATGAATTTGAAGTTATTGATACGTCTTCTCGAGCAAATAAGGTCGAGATAATAAATACATCAACCAGTACGTGCACGTGTTTGAAACCACAAATTTTTCATGTTCCTTGCGTTCATGTCGTTGCAGTTGCTGGCTATAGGCGATGGGATCATAATGCTTTTGTATCTCCAATCTTTCTGATCGAGGAGTATATTGCTACGTACTCCAAACTGTTCCATGTCTTCCCCCCGAAAGACGTATGGCCCACCTTTAATGAGGAGCACGGAATAATACCTTTGATCGCACCAAGTTTTCGTCGTCGCGCCGGGCGACCACGGATTAATAGGTTTCGTACCACGATGGATGAACCCCCGAGTAGATCAAACAAAGCTTGTGGTTTTTGTAAACAAATAGGTCATAATAGAACCACTTGTCCTAACAATCCTTCATCATCAAGGTAGTCCAGTTGCACTCCTTATAATTTTAATTCATTAGAAATTAAGCATTATAATTACATGATTTCTATTTGACTTTCTTTGGATAGGTATGGCCGACCGATCTAGACGTGCTCGTTCAGGGCGACGCACAACACATCGTACGACTACAGAAAATGCCCCAGTGCAGCTTAGTATAGCATCACTTGGAGATTCTCATAGAGCGCATGACCCAGAGAATGTATGTCAATTAAATTTCTTTGATTTTGTATTACATATGTCATGCTTAATTATGCCACTAATATTTAATAATTTGAACTTTTCAGGCATCTCCTGTGTTTGCGTCATCTCACATGCGAATGGCCAGGGAATGGCCAATTGAGTGCCCACGGATGATATACGTATTGACTAACCTGAGATTTCAAAACCTCAGGCATCTGCAGTTTATTAGGTTGGATCACAACCTGATACAGGCACTGGTAGAGAGATGGTGCCCATTAACAAACACATTTCATTTAACAATCGGTGAGATGACTATTACATTGCAGGATGTACAGATTTTATTAGGGCTTAGAATTGATGGACCTGCAGTGGTTGGTCCAAATGTTGTTGGGCAAGGACGTATTTGGCCAACATGGCCGAATTGCTGTGATGAGTTACTTGGTACGCATCCTGGGAGGGATACAGTATATCATGACCCCAATGATGAGGAAGACGTTGCGACATTCAGGATGGGTTCTTCACAAATAGATTCTATGCTCCCACTACGTTGGCTCCGCTGGACATTTTACAGAGACTCCTACGATGATTTGGCACCAGATATCTTCCTACGACATGTTCGTGCATATATCCTATTCATGATAGGTTATTTTTTAATTCCAGATACATCACGTAGTCATGTTTCACTGCAATGGCTACCTCTACTAGCCGATGTTGAGAGCTTCAGTCGGATGTCACTTGGCGGTGCTGTTCTTGCACATCTTTACAGGGAGCTGTGTTATGCAACGATACCAACAAGGACGTATATAGCGGGTTGTGTGGCACTCTTGCAAGTTTGGTCTTGGGAACGACTGCATATTGGTAGACCAACACTCCGAGTCCCGCAGATTATTGACTTAGCCGGCCGTCCATTGGGTTGCAGGTTCGTAAGATCTGGTCAATAAAAGATAGTTTGTTTTTTCATTACTAATGCTTCATACAAATATATAGGTGGGCTGAAGATAGAATACGTGAGCTACCTGCAGGAAATACAATGACGTATAGAGATGAGTTTGATGGGTTGCGTATGAGTCAGGTATAATAAACGTCTTAATATTAAAACAATACATTTTATCTCAAAAATTATAACAAAAGTTCTATTACATTTTTCTAGGTTATCATGACTCCGTATACCCATACAGTTCTGGCTGCTCTTCCAATACAGTACCATGATGGAGAAGAGATTTGGAGGGCACGAGTTCCACTTATTAGTTGGAAACGTGCAGAGTGGCACCTTCCAGACCGGGTTGTAAGACAGTTTTCAGGTCTACCAACCACTGTAATTGAACCCATGGAACAATCATTCAGGCGCATTGATGGTAGGGGTCGAGCAGATCAAGATTGGACAGTACAGTACCGTGACTACCTCCAGATGTGGGACGAGAGAAGGGCCTACGTGGTACCCGTCATGCCAGTTTCAGGTACAGGCAACCAAGAAGTTGGTGCTTATTTACGGTGGTATAGATCTTGGACATCTATCTACCTGTTACAACCACAAGTTGAGCCTCCGGAGACCTTCTTTCCTCGATCACCTGGCGAGAGATTAGTCGTACGTATTGAAATGTTCATTATAATGTATTAATTTCTTTTTACATTACCCTAAAAAAAATTATATTTCTTTTAGGCGGATTACTACATACGCTCATCTGCGATACTTGAGCCACTAGCCGGCGGTGGGGGACAAAATGCTAGTTCAATGCAGATGGCCATAGATCAGGTTGCTGAGTTGTCTGCCCGAGTTCAACAATCTGTTTATATCGACTACACTACCTTCGATACATCGACCGAGGTAGAGCAACAAAGGCGAGAACGTGCGGAGAGTTCTCAAGGCCAGCAGCACAGCAGACGATCTGTTTCAGATGCTCCTTCCAGGTCGATGGGAAGTAGGCACCGACGGAATGTTGCGCCGGACCCGCATCGGCATTCTGTTCATACACCATCCATGGCCTTCGATTACATGGGACCAGGTACTTCAGCCCAACATAGGAGCCCGCACGTTGGACAGTCTTCTCAGCCAGGACAAATTTATTATGACACACAATACGACCAAACCAGTGGGCAATCCTTATTTCCAATGGCCATTCCGCCCTGGATGTCATCAGTTGGATTACCTTCATCACCAACGCAGCAGGACATTATGTTAACGGGAGGTTATCCTACGGAAGCAGGTATACAACTATCACACCAACGTGCCGAGGTTGAGCAGGAGGAGACTGAGGTTTCAGAGGAGCCACAGTTACAGAGGAGAAGACGAAGGGCACCAAATAGATTTACTTCAGGGAGTGGGGCACTGCCTAGGCATCGGTAGTATGAGTTTTGAGATGTATTGTTGTGGTGATATTTGTCATATGACTACCTACTGTAGAAATTTTTAAATATTATGAAATCTTTTTATTATTTTGCTTGACAACTCATATCTACTAGTTAATTTATTTTGGCACGTATTCATTTTTTATCTTCATTATTTTGTATCACATAATAAAGGTAAAATCTGGAATTTCACGGACATTCTAAAAAAATATCATTTCAGCATCAGCAACCAATCATGTACTCCAACAATTCTGATGATATCAGCAGTACAGAAATCAAAGAATGGATTACGGAGGGTACCATACGAGTGCGTCAAAGCTTATGTTATTCTCTCGATAACGACCTGGAGGCTAGAGTTTCATCAAATGCACTTTTCAGGTGTATTATCCATACTTGGGATGAAGATGACGATACCTTACTGTGGTACTTACATGATGATACAATGAAAGAGAAGGAATATAAAGGTAACCAAGCACGTCGAGAGTTAGGTTGGAAATGTATACAAGAAGGCTTTCCCGTTTTTAAGCACCACCTTGTGGCACAAGCTTTCCTAAAAGGTAGATTTCTAGAACTTTGTCGAGATAAAAACGGTGACATTGAACCCGGTTTAGGAAGGTCTATGATGGATATAGACAATTGCATCTTATACTCCGAATGGACGCCGGACCATGATAAGAAAATATTAAATTCTTATAAACAGTTGATGCAAATTTGTAAACACCAAAAAGCTAAGGATTTTCTTAATGGAGAAGATTGGCAACAATTACAACAACAATTCCAGATCAACTTCAAATGTTGTCCTACACAAACGCAGCTCCAAACTCGTCTACGATATCTTCTTAACAATATGAAGCAGTAACTTCAGCGTTACTCCAATCCCCGTGCTTTAAATTTGTATTTCATGTTGTTATTTAGTTTCTCGTTCGAACATAACGTTTAAGTGTATTTCATGTTGTTATGTTGATGATGAATATTCATGTTCGTAATTGTTGCTTAACTTGTAATATGTTATATTAAATTCGCTCGTGTCTTTCAAATCTTTTATTTAAAAAAATTCATTTAATAGTATTATCCTAAGGACGAACTAAATTGCATATGCTAAATACTCAGGTAGAAATGTCATCATCATCAAGGAGCTTATCAATAAAGCGGTCACCGTCAAGGGATTTCCTACATATTATTCCAAGGAAGAAGTTGATCTATGATGGTACAATTCGGTTAACAGAATGTCTGTCGTACCCAAAGGATGAATTCTTGGAGGAGAAATCAAGATCAAATGAATTTTTTCGATGTTGTCTGCATGAATAATCATGGTATGAAGACGATAGTTTATGGGATACATATCATGAAGTTATCAAATGTCGTCATCCCATGTATGTGGATGGAGAAACTATTACTGATTTGGGCTGGCAATTTGTACGACAAAGGTTTAGAGATCATAATGGTCATTTCGCTCCTATAAGTACTTTAAAAACAAGAATTAGTGAAATCACAAAACTAAAGGATGGTTCTGTTGTGGTCAATGTTGAGAATCCAATAACTGATGTTCAACATTGTATTCTGTACAAAGAGTGGCATAATTATCAAGATGCATTTCTATCAGAAATATATCAAGAGCTGAATGTTATAGATGGTAAAAAGAAGAAGGAGTTCTTAAATATCAAAGATTGGCACCAAATCCAAAAGCAGTTCACAGAAAAATTCTTATGTTGTCCTACATTAACCCAAATCCAAGCGCGTATGCGCATTGTACTAAGCCGCTCGTAATTATAATTTCTTATTTCTTCTTATTCTTATGATATGTATTTCATTCTATTGCTAAACTTATCATGTATCTTCAATAACTTGTGTTAGTTAATTCTAGCAATACTCCCATTCCAATCTTCCTACGAAGAAGAAGATGATTAATAAATATTTATTTATCGAATTGTAGAATACTTTGTCGTAATTTCATATATAATTTATTTTAATTTAACATCTAAAATTAATTTCACGTTTCATAATATGTTTATAACAAATTTAATAGAAATACACATATTTTATAATTTGCTCCTATTTTAAAGTTATTTTAATAATTATTTCACCATTTTCTTTCATTTCTCATAAAATCAATCTCAAAATTTACCTAACTTTAAAATTTATTTTAAAGTATATTGATATTAAGGCACACTTGCTTCATCAATAATAACCATAATAACTATAATTACTACCTAAAACTTAAAAGTAACATACAAATTTAATAAAAATCTTGTCTTACCTACTTGCAAATAATTATGGGTTCATTTAAGCCATTGCAATTCAAATTTAAATTTCTTAATTTTTAATTTAAATTAAATTATCTAAAATCTATTAAAATCAGTTTTATACAAATTTAATTTGAGAATTTCAGAATAACTTCTTATATTTAATTTTCAATTCTATGAATGTATAAAATTAGAATTTTCTTTCAGATTAGTGGATCTCATCCCATAAGTAATCCAAAAAATTATTTAAATAAGATAAATAAATTTATTAATTGACATATATAGACTTAAAATTATATAAGAAAAATAGATTAATAAAGTAAAAAAAAAAATTTTCCTATCGGACAAGAATGCACGGAAGTTCACAACATCAAAATGATTGTTTACTAGAATGTCACAACAGCCAAGTGCACAAAAAATCATACAAAGAAATTCAAAAGAAAAAAAAAACAAATTCCTCTCAGCTTTCGGGTCACAGCCAGCGGGACAGAGGAAAAAACAACATAATGCGCCTAACTAAAAAGCGCATTCTATAGAATGCGCTTAATCGAAAAGCGCATTCTATAGAATGCGCTGAACCATTCGGCGCATTCTATGAATGCGCCATTTTATTGCGCGCATTCCTTCAATGTGCTTATCTGTGCGGCGTATTGGCTCCTTCTCAAATTTTCTCGGATTCGCGCTCCTTCAGCTAAATTCCACACGAAATTCGCTCCTTCTGAAAATTTGGCCTAATATATATCATTAGAAGAATAAAATAGTACTAATAAAATATAATTTTAAATTTATAAGGCTGAGATTTCTTATAAAAAATATATCTTTTCCCCATTGTTTTTATTTTTTATTTTATTATATTACTAAAAAAAAGTGATAAGTGATTAGTGAAGCTCCACACAGGCTTCAAATGTTCAAAAATGAAATATCTTATCTTGAGAAAAATTGCCTAAGAAGACAAAAATATTGATGGTTCTCATGAAGTATCTATTCACCCTTCTACTTTCAAGACAAAAAAGCTTTTATCATATCCTAATTTCTTATCTAACTTTACATGGAAGATGAGCCACGTAGGAGAAAAAGCTTCGCTTAACCAGCGAGCTGCACGCACGATCTCTATATTATTTCAACACAAATAGATATTAGATAATCGATATGTGTTAAATTGATCATATTTTGATATGTGTTACACTGATTATGAGGGTGTTGAGATTGGACTGTAGGCCGGTTGGTCAACACGAGCAAAATTCCTCTTGTTCTTGCCCGTGCCCAAAACCCATGATGTCAATATATATATGAGGGGGTTAATTTGGGTGAATGAATAGGATTTGTGTTTGATGTGAAGTTGATCCAACCCAAATTTGACATGTTTATTATATAAGTCAAAAATATTTAAACCCAACTTGATCAGACCAAACCAACAAACTCAAACTCAGCCCATGTAACCCATTAATTATATGAATCATGTAATAATTTAAATCAGAACTATGTAATTAGTCATAATATGATCAATTTAACCCAATTATCCTGACCCAAATTTAACATAACCAAAATCTAGATAGTAATTAGATTAGTTTCAAATTGATTTGGGATTATCTGGCTAAACTAAACACCAACCCAAAAGATAATCGGGCCCTTGATTTAGACATGAACTCAACCCGAATAAGAATCAAGTCTCCAGTTTTTTATAAGACAGTCTTGGGTCGGGTCATTTGCCAACACTCATAATTAATGAGATAAATTAAAAATGATAAAAATATGAATATGTTAAGTATGAATATTCTAATTTTTTATATTCTTAAATTTTATAAATTTTTGACATTATATATATATATATATATATATATATATATATATATATATATATATATATATATATATATATATATATATATATATATATATATATGATACGTCATCTCAAAATTAGCTTGATCAGGCACGAATCTCGAGGCAAAAGCTAGTTAGAAACTTCAAAAATTAATTTTGGGAGCACCCGAACTCCGTTTTCAGCGAGCTTACAGTCAAACTGAGCGTCTCGGAAATACGAACCCAACGACACCAAGATCAACCCAATCCAAGCTCAAATGGGTCCAAATCATGGATCCGAAGCGCTGTTGGAAGGTTCAAACCACTATTTGAGTTACCAAACGGACTCCGATTTTGACGAGCTTATACTCGAATCGAAGGGCTCGACGAGACGAATCCAACGAGCCTAAGATCACTGAATTCCAACATCACTAAGGTATTCAAATGACCAACAAACGGTGCACGATCGTAGGATTCAATATCGACCGTCCATTCAACCACTCCCTATTCGCCCATGATCTCACGCTTATTTACGGGCCATGCCACTCCAGAAAATCTATAAATAGAGCCCTCATTTCTCATAAGAGGGGGACTCAAGCAAGAAGAGAAGGAGGAGGAGAAGGAGGAAGCTCCTCCTCGACGGCCGCCGGACCACCGCAGAAGCACCGCCGGACCTCCGCCGGACCGCTGCAGGAACCTCGCCGGACCACCACCGAAGCCTCGCCGGACCACCGCCGGAGTTTCATTGCACCACTGCCTTAAGGTCTGACGTTCAGGCCCGACGTCCTGCTAAAGACCTGATGTCTTGCTTAAGACCTGACGTCCTGCTTAAGACCCGACGTCCTACTCAATGCCAGACCATCAACATCCGATCTTCCAAGTGACACTGGGACTAACACCTAACTCCTTGTCTCCTACAGCCTACGGTCCTTCAGACCTCCGTCGCCTACTACGGTCCGTCCTACCTCCATCACTAGACAACGGTCTTTCAGACCCCAGTCTCCTACCGCCTACGGTCCTTCAGGCCTTCATCACCTACTACGGTCTGTTCGATCTACATCACCAGACAACGGTCTTTCAGACCCCAGCTTTCTATCGATTACAGTCCTTCAGGCCTTCGTCTCCTACTATGGTCCTTCCGACCTCCATCAACAGACAACGGTCTTTCTGACCGGGGTCTCCTGCCGACTACGGTCTCCTGCCTACTACGGTCCTTCAGGCCAAACAAATCTGTATATGTAACTCCTACCATGTAATGCATCCTATATGATGTACATTTGCTACATCAATCCAAGGCCTTCTCCTAAGGAAGAGCCTCATTTGTAATCGACTACAAATACTAGTGGATTCATTCAAACTGGGCCAGGCCCCGTGGTTTTTCCCCCTTTTCAGGGGTTTTCCACGTAAAAAACTTTGGTGTCTCTTATGAATGCTACACCCTCTCACTTATCTGCTTGTGTGCTGGATCTTCGTACAATGCTAAGACGTTAAACTAAATATTTCTCTACCGCCGCGAATATTCCAGGACGCAACAATATATATATATGATTTGATGTTTATGCTTCATTCTACATAGAATGAAACGCTTTTTGCTTTTTAAATCATTGGTCTTATCATGAAGTTTTTTGCTTCAGGTTTCTTAAGTTTCAATATTTTATTCATCGTTGTTTAGTTTGATTGGTGGGCGAGTACAGTTGGGAACCCCCCAAATCCGTGCTCGATTCCCCTAGAGTGAGTGTCTTTTAAATGGGGCCTAATTAAGTGCGGGCCAAGAGATTTCTGACCAAGTGGGTCCCTCTTCTAGGTCAGTCGAGAATTAATCACATCGCTAAGTGCCTTTTTGAGGGTGGCAACTGGTGGATACTCCGTTACAATTTTTTTTTTTTTCAATATTTAATTTTAATTGTGATTCTATTACTTTTTTATTATAATATAAAATAAAAATAGATTTAATAATTAAAATTCAAATAATAATATGCATGAAACTTGATGATACTCAGACTTCATTTATGATAATTTTTGCCACTATTTTTTTGTTGTTGCCAAACAAAATTTATTAAAAAATAGTTTTAAAAAACAGTAAAAAAAACTATTCTTATTAACATATTCCTACAATAACTCTAATAATTATTAATAGTTTATGTGCAACATTCGATCAATGTCTTATCAATTATATGTGAGATTAAGAAAAACTCTTATTTTAATTTTCTTATTTTAAGATCGTCCTAATTAAATAACTTGATATTACTAATATTAATTTATTTTAAATACACATTTTTTATATTTTTAATTTGATTTAAATATTAAAATAATATATAACTAAATATAAATTTTAAATATTAAATATGCTATGGAAATAAAATATTCATGCTGATATCCCAATATTTCTCCCAGAAAAATTGGATGATTGAGAAACAAGAGGATCATCATGCACGAATTTCCAAAAATCAATAGATTAAGTTTTTTTTATTAATTATTATATTAAATAATAAACTATTACATTTTTATTTTCTAAAAAATAAATATAATTACTATAAAAATATATTCCAAAGAATATCCGCCGTATTTTGCCGCAAAGGTGGACGTCAACGCTGCAGTTACGTAAATCCTCCGCTTCATAAGGAGCCTTTTTTATTATTTTTTATTCTTAAGGAACCATATAATCTCTAAATAATAATAATAATAAATGAAACAATCAATTAATATTTTTTTAATTTTCAAAGCCAAATTCTTCAACGACTGAATTAAATAGCCCTTTCTTTCTCCATCTTAATAATAAATAAATACCTTCTCAGATTTTCTTAAGGGAGAAAAGACTGATGATGAAGGATCCTGCAAGTGCAAGGCAGCTTCTTCCCCTCCTCGTGAAAGTACTGACGGCGGCGGCGGCGGTGGCGGTGGTCTTCGCGGGTTGCGACACCGGCGTGGGAGTTCCGGCTGGGCTCGCCGGAGTTCAGCCGCTGGCGATGATCGCGATCCACATGGCGTCGCTGGAGCTTGACAGGTCAGCCTCCATCAAGGTTTCGCCTAATCTGCTTGGTCCCCAGGTACGGGATTCACCGTTCAAATATCTATATCTATTGATTTTTGGAAATTCGTGCAAAGTCCTCTTGTTTCACATTCATCCAATTTTCTGGAATAAATATTGTGATATCACCTTACATTTTTTATTGGCTTTTTTTTCATATTTATTTATAAATAATTTTAATATTTAAGTAACATTTAAATATAAAAATTTATTTTTTAAATAAATTAATATTAATAATATTTTTAATTTTATTTATAATTATGAAACACCCATTTTATTAATCAGGATGATCATAAAATTATTGACTTTGATTTGAGATTAATATTAAATGAAAAGAATTTCTATTTTATAATCTAAAAATTTAATTAAATTTATTCTAATAAATTTTATATCAGGATATTTTCACATAATTATTTTTATTTTAATTTAAATACTTACTATTATCTTTAAAAATAATTTACAAAAAATTAACTATTTACTAATTATTCGGTTTAATTTCTCTTTCATGGTCATTATTAAGAAAAAAACGACTGTTAATATATATAATAATAAAACTGTAAAACTTTAAATATTAAAAAATAACTAAAAACATAAATACAATTCGATCCAAGTTGAAGATTTAAGATATTGATATAGAAAAAATGTTTTTCAAATAATTGATTAGCATAAAATTAAAAAAGAAATTAATATTTAATCAAATTTGTTAAATTTGATTGCAGAAAGATGATACTGAATGGGTAAAAGTAGAGCTTCATAGTCCAAAACCCAGCTCTGATGATTGGGTTGGAGTGTTCTCCCCAGCAAATTTCAAGTATTTCATCCTTCCTCAAAACACTTAAATAATCATTTTTTTTTATGTGAGAGTATGATTCAATTGATCTTCTAACTTTTTATGAATGATCAAAATATTTTCCGACTATATAAAAGTACCTATAATTTGGTCCTTCGACTCTTTAAATAGAGACTAAGGTAAGGTTTTGTCTGGGACGGTTTTTTTACTGCTTCTTAAAGCAACTTTTTAATAAAAAGAAAGCTGCTTTAAGAAGCACTAAGAAAGTCATCTCAAAAGAAGCTTAAATATCTAATTCCGTGAGATCATATAGGTCCAAATTTAAAAAGTCAAGGGACAAAAAGTCAATGGACTAAAATGAGACATTGAAATAATCGGGGATCAATCATTTTGATCATTCGTAAAGAGCTACAGACCATTTTGATCCTTATATCTTTTTTTTTTTTAAATATTATTTCAGTGCCTCTACTTGTCCAACAGAGGTCGGCAATAGCAGAGAACAAGAACCCTTGATTTGTTCATCGCCAATAAAGGTTGAATAGAATTTTCCATCTTATTTGCAAATCTTTTTAAAATTATTCTGTTACCCAATCAATGGTGATGAGCTTAGCAATATTATATATTTGCAGTACCAATTTGCAAATTATTCAAATGCTGAGTACATCAAGACTGGGAAGACAACTTTGAGATTCCAAATGATCAATCAGCGTTCAGACTTTTCATTTGCACTGTTTAGAGGTGGCCTTGCAAATGTTAGTGTTTACTCCACTAACCATTTTCAGCCATGATTTAGAACTATCTGCATGCCCTAATGATTCTTTTTGTGTTATAAATGGCAGCCAAAGCTCATTGCAGTTTCAAATACTGTTTCCTTTGCAAATCCAAAGGCTCCACTCTATCCAAGGCTGGCTCAAGGAAAGCTGTGGAATGAGGTAAGCTTTAAACTTCATTTGGGACAATTTTTTGTCACTATTTTTTCGTTGATTTCAAGAATCTTTTGTGCTGGAAAACTGCTTTAAAAAGTAGTAAGAAAACTATCCTAAACAAAGCCTTAATTTCACAACTTATCAAGGGATAACTTTTTAGATCCATATGTTGCTTGACTTGTCTAGAATTGATGGAAGTTGGTCCTAGAAGACTTTGGTTGAGGTCAATTTTAACCTTTCAAGCTGGAAACAAACTAGAGGTTATCTATCTCGATTCTCAATGATAGGATTAATTATTCAGTGCGGACGTTGAACGCCGTCCGGAGACCAATCAAAATGCGCCACATCACCCCTGTGCTCGGTACCGCGGCTTGGTACCGTTGACGTGGCGCATTCTGGTTGGTCTCGGACGGTGTTCTACGTCCGGTCTTCCTCAAAATAGGTAGATGACTATAACAATAGAATTAAATCAATAATAACGTTGAAATCCCACACTCACGTTGTTCTTTGATTTGGTAGATGACTATAACATGGACAAGTGGGTATAATATAGATGAAGCATTACCCTTTGTAGAATGGGGTCCAAATGATGGCCATCAGACAAGATCTGCGGCTGGCACATTAACATTCACTCGTAATGACATGTGTGGTATGAAAAATCATCATTTTTCTCATCTCCATTTTCATACACATTACAAAGAAAGTGAAATATATATATATATAATTTGTTTGGCTATATGCAGGTTCTCCAGCAAGAACATTTGGATGGAGACATCCTGGTTATATCCACACTAGTTTCCTTAAAGAATTATGGCCAAACACAATGTATAAATGATTGATTCTTTAATTTGACATACTGGTTTACATTTAACATTTTGTATATGTTAAATAAGATTCCATTGATGTTTCAGGTATACTTACAAGCTTGGTCATCAACTCTTCAATGGAAGTTATGTATGGAGCAAGGCTTATTCGTTTCGAGCATCTCCTTATCCAGGGCAAGATTCGTTACAACGTGTCATCATTTTTGGCGATATGGGAAAGGTTTGGTTTAGTTATAGAAGATGTGTGCTTCATATTAAAGGATTCATGTAATGATGTTGATATTTTCAAATATGCTTCATATAGTTTGAATGTAACTTCATGTAGCTTTGTCGGCCTCTGATAGGAAACACCTGTAGATCTCAAGTATTTCCTATCAATCTTCGGAAAACAACGAGAATTCTGCACAAAATCACAAAAACAGTAGGTAATTTGTATTTTTTTTATGAAAGGGAAACAAAAAATAGCAAGATACAATTGATTCTATATTCGAGAGGAGGATCAATCTCTCCCAAATCTCTAGACGTCGCTAGAGCCCAAAGAAAAACCTAAATATAGGAGATCTCAAATTTCATCCAAATTCAAGATGTCCTAACCCTAGGAAAACAAAGTATTTAATGCATACAAATCAAAAGGAAATCCCTAAACAGTCCCTTCATTCAAATTTCCCTCCCAAATCCCACAAAAATCCTTCCTCAAATGCTTCGTTTTCTTCGGTTACTTTGGCGGCTCACGCAACACCTATAGGAGCGGAAGAGTTCCGCCTCCGTCTCGTGAGTTGGTTACTGGACCGGCTGGACCGGTCTAACAATCACTTAGTGGGATAAAGATATGGTGTATGTCGATGTTGTTGTTGTTGTTGTGCTTTGTATTTGTCCATATAAACATACTTGTAGACATATATATAAACACTTGAGTTGTTCATTGTTGGTAGCCTGTATTGGGTTGAACATAACAAATTTTTTGACATTTTAATGGGTTTCAGGCGGAGCGAGATGGTTCGAATGAGTTTAGCAACTACCAACCAGGCTCACTGAACACAACAGATCAACTAATCAAGGATTTGGATAACATTGATGTTGTCTTCCATATTGGAGACATAACATATGCAAATGGATATTTGTCTCAGTGGGATCAATTTACAGCACAGATAGAGCCCATAGCATCTGCAGTTCCTTATATGATTGCAAGGTTTGCTTCTTGTTTTGTTTGATGATTTCAGAAATTATAAAGTGGATTAATGGTGATCTTAGTATGTGTAATTGCAGTGGTAATCATGAACGTGATTGGCCAAATACAGGTTCTTTTTATAATACTATGGATTCTGGGGGAGAGTGTGGTGTATTGGCTGAAACAATGTTCTATGTTCCAGCTGATAATAGAGCTAAGTTTTGGTATGTCAAAGGAATTGCCATATTTATATAGAAAATTTAGATTTTTTTTTAAATCATTATTTTCATAGAATTTTTTTTTCAGAAATAGTTAAATAATTGTTTTGTTGAAATCATCATACTCTAACAAACATGGTTGTTAAAATCTCCTTCTCAGTACAAATGATTTTAAAAAGCAACAAAAAATTATAGGCAAATAGAAGTATGAGAGCTAGGGGTGTAAGCTCGCAGGCCAGCTTGAGCTTGCCTCGTTTATGGGCTCACGAGTCGAGCTCGAGTTCGAGCTTGAAGTGGCTTTGCTTGTGAGCTCGTTTACAGTGGGACGAGCTCGAGTTTGAGTTCAAGCAGACTTTCTGACCGACGACCTGAGCTCAATAAAGCCACTACTCAACTCGACTTGTTTACACCCCTAATGACAATTTTTTCAAAAATGATATGAAAAAATTATCCCAAATGGTGTGTTTTAAATTTGAATGGCCAAAACTTTTTTTTCCATTTGTTCCATAGGTATTCAACAGATTTTGGTATGTTCAGATTCTGCATAGCAGATACAGAGCATGACTGGAGGAAAGGAACTGAACAGTACAAGTTCATTGAACATTGCTTGTCAACGGCCGACCGGCAGAAACAGCCATGGCTGATCTTCTTAGCACACCGAGTCCTCGGCTACTCATCCGATTACTGGTACGCAAAAGAAGGAACATTTGCAGAACCTATGGGAAGGGAAAGCCTGGAACTTCTATGGCAGAAATATCGAGTGGACATTGCATTATTTGGCCATGTTCACAATTATGAAAGAACATGCCCAGTTTACCAGGTTAGAATAGAACCATTCTAATCTTCTTAATTAGATTAAGGCTTCGTTTGGAACGGCTTTCTTACTGCTTCTTAAAGTAGATTTTTAATATAAAATTTTTTATTTTTATATTAGAAAGTTACTTTAGATGGTTTGGTCACATAAAACGGCGGCCTTCCGATGACCCGGTTAGGAAAGTAGAGGTATTAGATTTGACTTATGTTAAGATAGGTAGAGCCGGACATAAAAAGACTTGGTTAGAAAATATTAGAAACGATCCTTCTTTATTAGATTTAAATAAAAGGATTCATGTAGCCGATCCCACGTGGTGGGATAAAGTCTTGATGTTGTTGTTGTTGTATATTAGAAAGTTGCTTTAGAAAGCAGTAAAAAAATTGTCCCAAACGAAGTTCAAAATTATGATATTTGTTAATAATTTATGAAATTTAAAAATGCAGAGTCAATGTGTTAATAATGAAGAATCGAATTATGTTGGCACAATGAATGGGACAATTCATGTGGTTGTAGGAGGTGGAGGAAGTCATCTTTCAGAATTCAGCAATGTTCAGACTGCTTGGAGCTTGTACAAAGATTATGATCATGGCTTCGTTAAGCTCACTGCATTCAATCATTCTTCTCTTCTATTTGAATATAAGAAGAGTAGTAATGGTGGAGTGTATGATTCTTTTACTATCTCAAGGGAGTATAAAGATGTGTTGGCTTGTGTTCATGATAGTTGCTCACCAACAACATTGGCTTCATAGAAAGATTAAAAAAATAGTTGAAATAAGAGGTTTCATTAGAGATTTGATATCAATATTAGTGTTCATATATGGTTTCATGCACTTTATAGTAGAGATTCTTCTTTGTGGATCAAGGGATGTTACATTGAAAAATTTATTTTGTGCGGACACCGGAGTCCGGAGCCCATTGAAAATACGTCACATCATCAGATACCGATCAGTACCGACTGCGGTACCAAACAATACCGAGCCTCGGTACTCAATACCGACTGACGTGACGTATTTTGATTGGGTTTTAGATGACGTTTAGCATCTGCAATGAATAATTACTCGTTATATTGAGGGAAGTAATTTCAAGAAGCTTGCACTTTAATTTCTTAACAAAAATATATGATTTTGAAATAAATTTTATACAGAAAATTTTGTTCTATAACAGCCTTAAAAAAAAAAAATTATAACTTTATAAAACAATAAGAGAAATGTTCCAAATGAAGCCCAAAAATAAAGGATATAAATGAATAAAAAATGGCTTTTGATCTTTCATGGTCAGGAAATTTGGTGGAAATCTAAATATATATTGGTTGTTGTAAGGGAAGGTAAAAAACTTAGAATAGTGAATGATTTAATGGCATAGTTTTTATCATTTGAATTTCATAAATTTAAATAAAATGCTTCTTAAATAGAAAATTTAAGGCAATATTCACACTTACAAAAAAAAAAAAAAGGCAATATTCACACTTGGGCTTTCTTTAAGACAATTTCTTCTTAAAGTAGCTTTTCAATACAAAAATTTTAATTTTTATATCAGAAAACAAATTTAAAAAACAATAAAAAAATCATCACAAATGAAACCTTAATTAATATGATGTTTCATGATTTAGATTTCATTTGAGACAACTTTTTTTTAACTTCTTAAAACAACTTTCTAGTACAAATATTAAAATTTTTGTACTAAAAAGCTGCTTTAAGAAGCAGTAAAAAGCTGGCCCAAACTATCCCAAACAAACCCTAAACCTAAAACAGTTTCAGTTGATCATATCTTTGCTTTGAGCTCAATCTGCTAGCCCTTAAGCATGGAACTTAAGCCTCGATGGGAATCCAGATTGAAATCAGAAAGATAAAGAGAAAATAAACAACTAGGGTTTGATACACAAAAACGTATATATATATATATATATACAAATTTATTAAATAAATAATAAAATTTAATTAGTAATTAAAAATATCAAGCTAATAAACTTCGATTAAAATTAGCTCCAATATCAAATAAAAAAAGATCATCATTTTGTTACTCTTCAAATTCAGACTTGAATGCATTTACCAAAAAAACCAAAAAAAAATATAACAGCTTATCATTACTGCAAGTAATAAAAACTGGACAACTCCTGACTGTTCAATTTAAGCTGCACTAAACAGCAACTTGTGCATTTCCTTCTTTATAATGGAGAATTGCTGTCTCTAATTAAGATTCATCTTTCAAGCGTGATATAAGTTCATCCTGCAAAATATATGGAACAATTATTAACATCATGATGACGCTTTATTTGGAACAGCTTTCTTACTGCTTTCTAAAGCAGTTTTTTATCATATAAAATTCTCGTTCAAAAAAGTATTGTACTAGAAAACTGCTTTAGAGAAAGCTGTCACAAAAGAAGCCTAACTTTTTAAATTACCAAAAAAAAAAAGAATTTGAACAGTTTATAATCATAGTGCCTTATGTGTGAGTCCACCATTAATGAAAAACTACAAGAAGCATAATCAAAACAAATGTAGAAAAAAAATTTCTTGCCTTCTTTCCTTTAGGTGAAAGTCCTTTATCTTTTAAAATTGCACGTAGCCTTTCCACAGTCATTGTCTGAAGCATTCTCTCAGAAAACCCAGCACTTGATCCCTCTTACCAAAAGTAAAAATGGACAAGGGAATGTTGAAGAAAATGTTAGAATATCATTGAAAATTAAAAATCTGAAATATCAAATATTTGAGGAAGATAATGATTAATGTCAAAACACTGCTGCGAACATTGTAAATAAAATATAGGCACGACTTATCTTATCAGTCTAATTAGTTCTCTCGCTTTGATATTAATAATAATAATAATAAAATGGTCAGGATGACTAAATTTATAAAACACTTAATTGTTTAACATAAAAAATATCATCTTCTGATAACTTCATATTTCCCTTCCACCCAGGTAACCTTCTCAACTCTTTTATCATCGAGGGTTATCGTGGGTTTCGAGATCGCACGTCGCTGGTCATGTCAATGTCCTCCCAGCGAGATCTTATCACGACTTTCTATTCTCTTTTTTCTCGTCAATGGTTTCGTTCGGGACCACAAACACTGTCAATCTAGTCAATGGCATTCTCCAAACGAGATCTTATTGTAACTTCCTCTCTTCTTCGACAGAACTACACAAATTATCAGTCTAATTGATTCCCATATCAGATCCCATCATGACATCCTTACATCTTCTTTCACACATGTGAGACAGAGTTAGTGAAGCGTTACATATGTAAATAGGATAATTTTGAGTGTTAAGTATGTAAATCCCCCAAAAATTAAAAATATATGCTTTTGGACCAAATTTTCTCAGCATTTGGTAAGGCCCTAAAGCTCCAGTATAGAATTTCTTATATGCATTTTATATTTAAAAGAGTTCAAATCAATATGAACTTACACAATTGAATTCTATAGATTTTCATGTTTTCATCCGCTTCTATCACAGTTCTACTAGCTGCATATAAAATGGCATACATACCTACTTTATATTCCATAAGCATTCCGTCTGCATCTCACCTTGAACTATACTGCATTCAACGGAAAAGGAAAAAAAAAAAAAAACTTGTACTAGTTTTTGTTCAACCAGGCCAACAGATAGAAATAACTACATGTGAAAAACACAAGGATGACTAAAAAGCATTTAGAGACTCTTTTGAAAGTCTAATTTTACAGATGTAATTTATCATCATTAGCATTAACCCAACTATTTGAAATAGCTTTATGAATTCTCATTTTTTGCTAATTTATTCTAAGCATTATCTTTATGTGTTAAACCTATTCTTCATAAATTATTTCGCATAACTTCTATCCTTATTAACCTGTAGATCTATCCCTTTCCTTCACAATCCTCTAACAATAAATTTATCTAGTCTCTAATGGAAGATTTCAATCCTTAGTTGTACATATCCAAACTACTAAAATAAATTTTCAATTAAATTATCTTGAATAAATGTAACTTCAATATTTGCTCGAACTCAATCATTCTTCAATTTTTTTCATTCATTGTTTTATCACACATCTATCATAATATTTTTATTTTTGAAAACCTTTTAATAGCATAAGAACAGGATCCATACAATATTATTGGCCTAATTATAGTTTTATAAATTTTATTTTTGTCTCCATAATATCATTAATTACATAAACCTCCCAATTTTCAATAAATTTCTCCAATTTCTTTTGTATAATATATAAAACATACTGAAACTAGTTTCACCCAATGTATGCAAGATATCAACAATAATCCACGTGTTTGATTACAAGACATCTGAAAGTTTCTATACTTTGAAATATCATGCAAATGGAGACATTCATTGCGGAAATTTTGATGCATCTGATTAATGATTAAACAATCTTATAAATTCTTGAAAGCATGTATGGCACTAATTTTAATGATGTAAATATAATAGACGGTTATGATCTTGCATTTGAAGGTGATAATATAGAAATTGAATTGAGAGGAGAATGAAGAATCTCCTCGTAGAAGGAGAATATATATAACCACCCATTTGGTCACCCTATTTATCCAACTTCATCGACTTAATCAACTCAAACAAACCAACAAAACTAGTCCAACCTAGCCAACATGAGCCCAAATGAAAAATGAAATGAAATTTGAGCTTCTTTCAATGTATTGCAAAATAAGAACATTATATGATTGGACTGGTCCAGAAGGGACTGGTTCAGTCAGCCTAAACCGTGGGCCGGCTCTTGCAGTACAGCAGGTACAAGCCTGCTGGTTCGCAGGCTACTGATTCCCCCCCCCCCCCTCCTCTTTTGGGGTGGGATCCGCTATCTAGGGTTAATTGCTTGAGGGTTGTTTAATCATTTGATGTTAATTTTATGTTTGCTTCAATAGGAGTTTGAATTAGGATTAGGGCATCTTTTTTGTGGCTAATTTTCTGAGTGCTTTGGTGTTTTTGGGCTCTAGCGGTGTCTAGAGAGGTTTGGAGAGATTGATCCTCCTCTCGAATAGACAATCGTTTGTATCTTTCTGTTTTCTTTCATTCTATAGCAATCAATCGTGTTTTTCTTGAGTTTTCATCCATAAAAACCCTAAATTTTGGTTGCTCAAACTGCTGAAATTCTTATTTCAGCTATTAAATTCCTATTTTTCCTATTGTTTCCTATCAGAATATCAACGCAATATCTCACCATAGAAGAAAACATCCAGGCTTCTAAAAATGCCATTCCTGAGTTGAAGTCAATAATCTTGAGGATCTATGAAAAAAGCCAACAATTGATATTATTGTTGATGGTATTATTATTTCTCTTGTTTATTTTTTGTGATGGATTTCCTCATCATCTATTCATCTAAATGATTTAGCTAGCTCAAACGTAAAGCCAAGGACTTCTAATTCTTCCTCATCAACCTTTCAACTCTTTATAATAGAGTTGATGCACTAAAAAACACATACTTTAAGTTAATAGATTTTCAATTCAGTATTTTATTTTATACCTTTCATGATGGATATAGATCTTGGTGCAAATATTTATAGTCATTTTACATCATTTGATATTATTTTTTATCATCAATTGCCAGAGTTAAAATGATAATTTGAATTTTGGGCATGCCTGTCATTTCCTTAGTATTCTATGATTAGCTTGTTCATAAAGTTATGTAGTAAGCTGTTAGACCGGTCCAGCTGGTTCGACGGGACCACCTTACGCAAACAGAGGCGGACTCCTGTACGCACCGAACGCACGCCGTGCGTGCGTGAGCTGTTTTAGGAAGGATTTTGAGGGAGTTAGGAGGGAAATTTGAATGTAGGGGCTGTTTATGGATTTCCTTTTGATTTTTATGCATTAAATAGTTTGTTTTCCTAAGGTTAGGGCAGCTTGAATTTGACTGAAATTTGAGACCTCTTAGATTTTTATTGGGCTCTAGTGGCGTCTAGAGATTTGGGAGAGATTGATCCTCTATTCATCCTTTAGAATAGAGGATCAATTGTATCTTGGTATTTTCCGTTTCCTTTTATCAAATAATACAAAATATCTGCAGTTTTCGTGTTTTTGTGTGGATTTTTGTGGAGGACTCTTGCTATTTTCCGAATATTGATAGGTAATACTTGATATCTACAAGTGTTTCCTATCAAATTGGTATCAAAGTTATTTTTGGGACCTTTGGTGGGCTGTTTTGGTGAATTTCAACGTATGTTTTTGGGATTTCAAAGAAGAAAGTTGTTGTACTTGAAGGTCGAAGTCCAGATTTTTATTTCTACAAAAATTTGGGCATTAATGGCGACAAAAAAAATGGATGCATTGGAGGAATGTCTCGAAGTGGAGATTAGACAAATGAAATCTGAAATTTCAAATCTTCAAACTCAAGTTTAAGATTTAACATCCATGATAAGTTCGATTCAAAATTTTTCATCCTGGAGGAGATGTTGAAGAAAGTGCTCGATGGCCAAACCAAAATATCGTCGTCGAAGGTGAGGGAAGGCGCCGACAACCATGTAAATGGGGAAAATCCTAAGCAAATCAGACGAAAAGAAGATCAAGAGGTGGAGATTTTGGAGGGAATAAAAAAAATGCCTCCCCTAGGACCTATTCCTAAGAAGGAGTTCGATAGAGGGTATGTGGAGAGACGTGTGGGGGTTGGACATGAGTGGAGGGATATTGAATTAGAAAGAAGAATGGCTGAATTGGAAAGACGAGAACTTGATTATGATCGAAAATGTGCCGAATTTGAAAGGAGAGGGGTTGAATATGATCGAAGGGGTGCTGAATTTGAAGGAAAGTGGTGGGTTTGCGATTAAAGGTTTGTGGATATGAACGTAGAAGGGATGATTGAGACACTTGGGGGGAACCACCCCTTTTGGGAAGGGGAAACTATGAAGGGAATGGAGGTGATATGAGGGTGTGGAAACTGAAGATGCCTATCTTTAAAGGAGAGGATGCACATTGGTGGATCTACAGGGTGGAAAGGTACTTTACTGTCAAATGATTGACGGAGGAGGAGGAAAAGCTGACGGCATCAGGGATGTGCTTATGGAGGAGGAGATGCTGACAGCATCTGGGATGTGCTTGTGGAGGGATACAAGGCAACCGATAAGGACCTGGAGGGAATTTAAGGACTGTCTGTTGAAACGTTTCCAAACTAACATGTGAGGGGAATTCTCCGAGCAGTTCTTCACTTTGATTCAGGAGGGGATAGTGATGAAATACCGTGAGCAATTTGAGTACCTTGCCAGTCGATTGGATCGGCTTCCAGAGACTGAACTAGAGGGGAACTTTATGAAGGGACTGAAAACAAAAATCCGCGCAGCAGTCAGAGTGATGAGACTTAGGGACTTGGGAGAGTCTATGGAGCTAGCTCAGTTGGAGGATCAGAGGCACTTGAAAAAAAGAGCATGAGGTAGCAGTTCAGGAGGATCGCACAGGATGATCACAACCTTTTTGGCAAGCAAGAAGCCAACATTGGGTACTCTTAGGGAGACTTCAAAAGAGAAGACTGTCAGAGGAAAAACTGGGGACAACTTCAAGAAGCTCACAGAAACATAATTACAGAAGAAGAGGGTGAAGGGCATATGTTTCATATGTGACGAGATGTATATGCCTGTGCTGTGGTGCAAGGACCGAACTTTTCAGGTTCTTACCATTTGTGATGAAGAAGAAATGGAGGAGGGCGTCCTCTTTCCACCTTGCGGACAATGTGGATCTTTGGGAGGGGAGTATTGTTAGATCGATCATAGGCGAACTTCCCCGCCTCCTGTACGCACCGAACGCACACACTGTGTGTGTGAGCTATTTTAGGAAGAATTTTTTTGGGAGTTGGGAGGGAGATTTGAATGTAGGGACTATATAGAAATTTCATTTTGATTTGTATGCATTAAATAGTTAGTTTCCTAGGGTTAGGGCAACTTGAATTTGGCTGAAATTTGAGATCTCTTAGATTTTTCTTGGGCTCTACCAGCATCTATAGATTTGGGAGAGATGGATCCTCCTCTCGAATAGAGGATCAATTGTATCTTGGTATTTTTTCATTTCCTTTTATCAAATAATACAAATTATCTATTGCTTTCGTGATTTTGTGGAGAACTCTCGCTGTTTTTCGAAGATTGATAGGAAATACTTGAGATCTACAAGTGTTTCCTATCATAAGCCTTCAATTATAATTAGAATTATGCTTAATTACTAAATATAATGAAATAGCACCTATTCTATCTCTTTCTCTACTTTCTATCAACAGTTTTTCAAACGATAAATTATATAGACATGCATCCATATATATATATATATATATATATATATATATATATATATATATATATATATATATATATAGAAACTATAAGTTATATGAATTTTCATATTAGATATGCAATTAGCAATTTTTACAAAATATGCCAAAAATATTAAATATAGAGGAACCCAATGCAGCTCTGCGTTTCACATTTAAGCTACCTCCTTGGGTTTATATTTGATCTCATATGCATAGAAAAATAACACAAGAGCAGCTTTAGCATAACGTTTTGCTCCTTAGAAGTTCAAACATGCCAAAGCACCTTTTCCAGATTCCCAACGGCAAGCTTCTGTTTAAAGAATTGGAAAACACTCAAAAGATTGACCTACCTGTCATCCCTGTATATTGCTTTTGTTCTAATGTTAAAATGGTACATTGATGCAGATGATTCAATGTCTTATATTTTTCTCAATGCTTTCCCAAATTTTACAGAAAGCTTGAAATATTACTAAAACCCACACAAAATCGATATCAAGCAAGGAAAAGCAAGCATCACATAAAACATTTTTGTGCTGCTAAATTAGCCAAAGATGCAGCAAGACTTGAAAACTGCAATTAGGACAAATTCTTAAGGTTCTCTTAATATCCAACCATCTTTTAAGAAAAGATGAATTACAGTAACATACCTTGCCTACCACTGCTAGAAGTAGCGCCAGTGTTGGTTCTTTTGGCTGAAGATTTTCCATCCAAAGGTCTTGCAGCAGATCTGGAAAACACATAGAACTCGCAATTAGAATCTCATTAAAAAGGATATTTTGATTGCAACTATTAGCAACCATGGGGAATAGAAGAAGAAGAATTGAGCAATGGAGATTGGTGAAAAGGAGAGAAATAAGAAAAAATAAAATGATTCTCACCAAAATTTGTTGTTTGTCAGCTGTCTATTTAAAGCAAAGCCTCTTTGTTATTTGTCTACTTCATACTTAAAACAAAACCTCACATTTTACCACTAAAGGGAGAAAATCAGCATGCAAACCAAAATTTAGAATATGATATCATTGATAGTGATGCAGTAGACTGGTTAATGAGCATCGATGCTCACAAATAGCAAAACGCAAAGAATAAATTCATTAGAGACCAACTTTTGTTCTTAAAAATCAATAAGCGGATAGATTAATTTGTTGGAAAATTAGTCTAAATAAAAAGGTTACTCAATATAACGAACCGTTAATCAAAAAAACATATAGGACATTAAATTAGGCCTGCAAAATAATGACACATGTTTATGTCAGAAATTTTACCTTTTACCTTTAGTGATCGCCACTGAAGCTTTGGCATCCTTGGAATCGATCCTTAGTTTGTTAATTTGTAGTGATCTGATCAATATGTTTGTCGCATTTGTCTTAATCAACTGCTCCTCTACACCAATAAAAGTTATCATGCATTTCAAAATTCAAGACCAATACCAAAAGAAAATTTCAACAACATTGATCACATTGCTAATAAGCATAAATGAAAACAGGATGACAGCTAATACATATTTTTTTTAGTAAAACAGAAAGATAAAACGATAATAAAGCCTCCATTTAAAAGTGTGAATATTCTTCCTCTGCCAATAAAACAAAATGCATAATCTTAGATAACAAGATGAACTAGCACTATGAAAGTTCAATTCAGGATCTGCCTAAACATGTTAATCACATAGGATTAAGTTCTAAAATATTTTCTCCTGTGTATGCAAGATGCTGCATTGAGATGTATAGATTAATATTTTGATTTCAATTTTATTTTTGTTGACCTTACTTTAATAGTTATATGAATTGTAGCGCTTTTTATTTTAGTTTGAGTAATTCTATGCATGCTAACAATCACTGTCCCTATAGAGAACGGAGTGTGCTCTTTAATTCTTGAGGTTATTTGATTGGGCTCACTGTTAGCATGTTTTTAGATCACTGATCTATGCATTAGTTCACTGCTATTTTGTTGGTTTGCAGAGTCTTTCGTCCAACCGTTGGTTTAATGTTAGTATTTTTTATTAGTGATTTTTTAACACTAGCTAATTCCAGGAATTAGATTGTTACTTCCTCTTTTTTTCACTATCTAATTCCAGGAATTAGATTGTTACTTTCTCTTTTTTCACTATAACTTGTTTCAGGATTTGTTGAAACCATGACTTGGAGTTATGTCACTAATGGCAGATTGCAAGATTTAATGGATTCATGCCTTTTAGTTCTGGAATTGTAGTTGATTCAGAGATTTTTGCATATGGGCTTGGGAGGCTTCTAACTTTCCAGGGTTTTTTTTTTCATAAATAAGTGACCATTGAGGCATATAAAGAACACGAATTCCCAATAGCACTTCCACTTTCCTCTCAAATTTCTATTCTAGTTATATGTGAATTTTTCCCATGGCAACTTCAGGTCAAAGCCATATCTTTGTACCGGCACAAAACGTAGACCTCTTATTTGATGACTTATTTCATTATTCCATTTTGATCTGCATATATTGTGATTGGTTTGTTGGATTTGATTAGATTTGTTCAAAACTCATAATATGAAATTTTGATTATGGTATGATTTATGATCTATATGTATTTCGCATTGATCATAATTTTTTTCATTAAATATTATTTTTGCAACCATTAAATTATCGTTGGGCCATTGGGGCAAGTTCACTTTGGGAGATTTAATACAGAAGCGTTTAAAACTAATGAGAGGAGGATAATTTTAAAACATATTAAATATTAGAGTATTTATATGTAAAATGTGAGTAAGTAATTTATGTTTTGGTAGCTATTGAACTGAAAGAAGTTTCCAAAGAATATGTCTTAGTTTAAGCGTTAAATGATTATAAAGATCTATATCATGATGATCTTTCTAATGAATAGCCACCTGATGAGGACATCCTCAGTGATTTCGACACATGTACCATCGGAGACACCGGAGATCAACGGCCACAATTAGGAGTTTATATTTTGAGTCATTTTATGTAGTAGTTTATTTTATTTTTCAGTTTTTACTGTTTTACCCTTATGAATGGTCATTTGATATTATAGCCCCGAGGGCATTTATGTCTTTTAGTTTTTGTTTCATTTTGGCCTATTTATAGGAGGCCTCATGCATTGTATGAGATGATGAATTATTGAATGAAAAAAGCTTGTGCTTGTTTGATCTCTTAGTGAGTTCATGAGAGGAGAAGCCCGAGGAGGGTGATTTGCAATACCCGTCAATCTTTGGAAGAGTCCAAGGTTCGCGGTTCTTACGATCTCTTTATGAGTTCGTTATTTTATTTTTATCTTATTTGTTTTTCTTTCATCTTCTTTCTTCCCCTCTCCATCCACCACCAAGTGCTTAGCCTCCACCATCCAATCCCTCCACAAGCTCCACCACCGGCTTCACCTCATCCTTCCCCAACCGAATTCTCCCAAACCCCACCACCATGACGCCGGCCCTAGTGCCCATCCACCATTAATGATGGTTAATGTCATCATCATTACCTACCTAAATAACCTCCCTTGATTTAGGAAGAGAACTCCTCAATTTGAAATTCAAAAATTGAAATTTCAAATTCTTGCCTAATTTGTCAAAGCCATATTTGGAAAGTTTTAAATTTCATTCAATTTAATTTTAAATTGAATCGGATTTAATTTTCTTTTTCTTTATTTTGAAAGCTAACTAAACTACTAAAGAAGCTTTTAAATCCTCACCCCTCTCCCCCCTACATGCCGCCGGCGACATGTATGGCTTTTCCCCCATTAATTCTCCAATCAAGGCATTAATGACCACTTAATTTGAAATCAAATTTCAAATTAATTCCCCCCCCCCCCCCCAATTTCCTTCAAATCCTGAAATTAATTTCAGGTTTGGAAATAAAACCCTTCCCCCTCTCTCTTGAACCCATCGGCCCCATGCTTGCCCCCCCCCCCCCCCCCCCATTAATGCTCATTCAAGGCCCTTAATTGCAATTAATTTGAAATCCAAATTTCAAATTAGTTTCCTCCATTTTTACTCAAAACCTGAAATTATTTTCAGATTTTGAGATTAGAACACCTCCACCTTAACTTAACCCAAGCTCCTTCAAACCTAATTCCCCCTCCAACCGCCACCTCCTCTACCTCTTCTATCCATCGGTGCTCCTTCACCTCCTGGCAAGAATGCATGGCGGATCCGGAGCGTGATCACGGATTTGCGTATGACTTTCAAGAAGACATCGACGTTGTCCGTTCGCCATTCTTTGACGTTGGGTTCGGCTTTGACGACACCGTCGAGGATTACTTGAATCGTATTCTTCCCACCCTCGTGGACGTCATCGAAGAGCAACTTCCGGCCGACGATTGGATCATCAACGGGAGTCCACCATCTTCCCCAAATCCGGCTTCTTCCCCGGCGACTAGTCCTCTCGGCATCACTTTTGTGATAGTGGCATCTTTAAGCGTGCTTGCAATTCTCCTCCGCTAACCTCCACTTTCGAGAGATTGAGTGAAGGATCTCAAGGTGAACTATCTAGATTTTAAACTTGTGGCCCTTGTTACATTTGCTATTTGCATTACTATTAGTCATTGGTTGTTATTTTGCAAGTCCTATTAATCTCAAATTGTAATCTATTGCTATTGTTTAATCACTCATGTCACCTTCTTAAACATTCATTTGAGTAAACTAAGAGTTTGTTGGTAGTAAAGCAATGTTTATCACTTCTATTAATATCTTAATTGCAATTCTTGTCTTTTGCATTTAGTATCACATCACCACCACTTAAATACACTAATCATGCTATTGATTTGATCCCAAGATCATCATTTCCTAGTTTGCCAAATTATAAAATGAATCCACTAAATATGCTATAGAAGCTTAAGATGATTTGCTTAAGAAATTATTAGTGAGTGATATGTTGGATATGATAATCATAGTAGTTTTATTTTCAAAAATTGATCTATGTGATTAATATCAAGTAAATTGTGTGAGGGAGATTAGTGGAAAATTACTTTTAAAAAATATGGAGAGATTATATGCATAGTTGATAATGCACATTGTATTGATTAATACACTAAGTACTTTTTTGCGTATAATGAATAATATTCTTCAACCTTTTATCGAAAAAAATTTCTATTTATACTTTCATGATATTCATATTTATGACAAGACTACAAAGGATCATTTATGACATTGACATCTTTAAAAAGTTTCTAAAAATTTGCAAATTAAAAAGCAATATCATCTATAATGTTTTAAGGAAATATTGTACTAAGTAATTGGCTATATGTTGACCATGATAAAATTAAGAAAATAATTAATAAATGATCAACACCTACTAATACATATGAGATTTAAATAATTAATAAATTGTGCTGAAGTTGGAGAATAAGGCTTTTAGCATTCTTCTTTAGGATGCAAGTGAAAGGGGAATATTGGTTAATTTGTGCTCAGTTTTCTCTAATCCATAAGCATAGAAGGTAAATAAACGACGAGAGAGACACGATGAATCTAAGTCCAACTATAAGATACTAACAAATGTTTCAATTTCTCTTGCTTGGCAACAGTATCCCGCACATCCAAAGGCTATAACTCTCAAATCTCCAATGTTCATGCATTTGACCCTAATAATTCCTCTCATGAAAATCCTTGTCTAAATATAGAATTTGATTCTTACAACATCCTAAAAATCACTCTCTATCTCAAATTTGTCTCTAGAAACATCCTACAAAACCCCATCTTGACCAATCACTAGTGTATGTAACCCCATTCCCCTTTTAACATATTTATTAAATCTTTAGCTTCTTTAAATCCCACGCTTCAAGAGTCTCTCTTATTCTATGGCTCTAGTCATAAGAAACATCATAAAAATATGAAACCTCTATTTGCCTCTCCATTTTGCCTTCTATCACGCATGAAACAAGCCCAAAAAGACTCTAGAATTAATACTTTATTTTGGGCCTTCTTGCAATTATCAAGTTTGGGTGACAACCTATACTCCACCCTACCATGCATGATATTTCATGCTCCTTCTGTTAGCAAAATACCTTATCTCCTCTATGAATCTCCTCAATCAAATCTCTTCCCATACTCTTTTGTCTTTTACATAACAAACGGAACAATATTTTCTTCCATTCGACCTTTGGTGCTCTTTTCCTACCTCTTTCCATTTTCTTCTAATTCATATTAAGTGAATGCGGATTAAAGGTAACAAACCCCACAGGTATATTAAAGAAAAAAGTTTCATTCAGGGAATGCTATCTAAATGTTAAAATTTTAGAGGATTGTGAAGCACCTCCTTAGATTAATTCCTTGCAGTAGGGTTTCGAATATGTTAACTAAAAAAGACCCCTGTTTCAAACGCACGTGCATTAAAACCATCATGATAATTATGCTATTGAGGCAAGCTAAGCAAACTTAAAATTTTATTATATGTCAGAAAGAACAAATTAGGGCACAGAAAGAACAAATAATGCAACCTAGCGAAAGGATTTTATGTCACCAAATTCACTAAGTAGGAACTAAAAAACAAAAGAATTAGAAACTTGTTTCGGATTGAAGAAGATGGATCGGCCAGGCGATGTTTGCTGACCTGGGGGAGAAGTGTCGTGATCACAGACGTACACACGCATGCTGCCCTGCAAGGGGGTCTCAAAATGTTAGTTTAACAAGAAAGAAGTGGACGAGGAGCAAGGCAAAGGAAGAGTAAGGCCAGGGGCTTTGGGAAAGATTAGCACCAAATTTGAGGATAGGACGCCAGAGGAGAAGAGTCCACGGGAGGGAAGATTGGTGAGGAACTTGGAAGCGCCTCCAGCTGCCATTTCATCGTCTCCTAATGACGCCTGCTCCGGCTCCCTCGCCGGAGCAGTTGAGTCCGAGTTCTCTGCTTCCATTCTCGCACAATGAAACTAAGGACAAGGAGCTATGGTACGATTTCAACCCTTGAGGGAAATGTAGGAGGGCCTTTATGTGTTGTTGGGGGGAGAGGAGGGGGCATATGGGGATTTACCTAATTGATTGTGCTTTTAAAAATATATAAATTTATTTATTTATTTTTATTTTTAAATTTACTCATCTTAATTATTATATTTATTGGTTATTAGTTTATTGTGATTTATTATCATATCTTTGATAATAATCATATACATAATTTAAATAATAATATTTCTTCAAATAATAAAGAAATTCTAATAATTTATTAAATATTTAATAAATATTATATCAAAACTAAATTGAGATATAAACCATTCATCAATAAATGGTTTTTTTATTATTAGTTCAAAGCATTCGATTCACTCCGATTGATTGGAATGATATTTTTTAAAAGCTAAAGTCATTTTAAAAAACTATGTGGCATCCATCATAGCCATTCAATTATTATTGTAAAAAAATTTAAAATAAGTGACAAGATAACATATTATATACATTTTAATTGGGATGTTAGAAAAGTTGTATCTCAAAGTCGGGATTGCAAAGATCAATATTATGCTAATTGCTTGGACGTCATTACTCAATTTTTATCTACCAAATAATATAATTTAGGCTTTGTTTGGGAAGATTTACTTAATGTTTCTTAAAGCAATTTTCTAGTGTAAATTTTAACATTTTTGCACTAAAACATTGTTTTAAGAAGCTGTAAGAAAGTGATCCCAAACAAAGCCTTAGTCATTAAACAAGCTAGTTGTGAGTATGATTACTCGAGTGGGTACTAGTACTATCATGTATAACTAGTCAACAATATTTGTGTACTATTAATTAATATGTAATTAGCATTAGAGATTAAAAATTACTACTTTGGCATACACTAACTAAACATTCTGCTTGCACAAATATACTCAAAGTATGTAGTTAAGATAATATATGCTTGGATCTACTTTGATATGTTGGCTTCAAGAAGGAAAAGCAATTTAATAAGGTTCAGACATTGAATTAGCTCAAGATTTAAAAGTTGAATATACACATAAATGAAATTTTAGAATAATTGGTCATTATGCTCTTCATTACTTTGAAAATTTTATCTAATGTAACTCCAAAAATCTCACATGTAATGTGAAATCATCGTAGTTCTACATGCGACTCTGTCTAGTCATTATTCAACTCAAATTTCTTTTGTCATTCACCTAGGAGGGATTACTTTTTACAGACACTAGATGCAGAGAACAATCTGGATTTGTTGAGATTTTATTGTCCTTTTGTTGCGCTTTTGCGAAAGGGTTGTAAAATGACATCAAATATTCAATTATAAATACATTTGTACTATCCTTTTACAGTCCAAAAGCGCAGCAAAATCGCAACTAATATTCAGTTGTTTAATAAATATTAAATTTTTGCTGCACTTTTACTGCCCTTTTGCAAAAGCGCAGAAAACGAGCAGTAAAAGGGCAACAAATTCGGATGATTCTCTTTGTCTGGTGTCCGCACATAATAATTAGTCTTCACCTAGGGGGTCATCCTGAGGAGGGGAGATTTTAGTTATCTCCATTGTTTATGCCAACCATGGAACAACTTATGAAACCTCAATTTTTTTATCTAGAACAATCTCACATGGCTCAATCCTCATTAACCATGTCATCCTTCCAACAATGTTAAAGGACACATAGCATGCCACACCTTAATGCCCATGCATGTATCATAAGTCTAGAACATCATGTTATCTCAAAATAGCTCATGAACTGCCACTTTTATTGGCACTACTAAAGCATTTGTCCCACATTATCTTCACCTATTTTAAATCATTGATACCTTACAATGGCATCAACAACACTAACATATTTTCCTGCACAGTAGTTCTTACCTTCATGCGCAATGTCTCAACGTCATTGTAATCTCTGTTACAACAGTGTTCTATACTGATCTGGATTTTGATTGGTAAGTGATCTTGGGTGTTTGTATTTATGTATTTTTTTATGTGAATGTCTATGCATGTTTCTGAATGTATCATTACTATTTAAAAGAGTGGTCAAGGGTTCTATGTGTGAAAGAAATGCATGTGAAAAATTTTGTTGGGAGGGCTGCAGCACTATGTTGGAGAGCGCTACAATGCTTAGCTCTTTGTGTTTTATATTCTGAAAATAATAAAATGTGTTTTTGGGAGAGAACTATGACATCATGTTCTCTATATTTATGGATTTTAAGGTAGTGCTGTGAGTTTGAGAGCTTTGACGTTTTCTGGTTTTTATCCAACTAGAACTTCTTTTGCCATCCACCCGGGGGGTCATCTCGAGAAGGAAAGATTTTAATTATCTCCCTCATTTATGCCAATCATTGAACACCTTAGGGAACCTCAATTTTTTTTTGTTTAAGGGAGCGCTGCAATGTTTAGCTCTTTATATTTTCTATTCTGAAAATGAGAAAATGTGTTTTTGGGAGAGCATTATGGCCTCGTGCTCTCTATATTTCTTAATTTTAAGGTAGCATTGCCACGTTATGGGTTTGAGAGTCATAGCACTATGAAATAAATTTTTATATAAATATTCAAATCCACTAAAATGCCAAAACCAAATCATTTCTTCTCAAAAATTAAGTAGTCTGCTAGAGAGAGATAATAAGAGATTCCTAGAGAGAAATCCATTTTGGGCAGCTTCAGATCATTTTCGTCCATTTGGCTAGTTTCGAAAAGTTCTTGGTATAGGATATTTACTACATCTTAGATTTTAATAATTTAAAGTTTTTTTTAATTTTTTTATTTAAATTCTAAATTTTCAACATAAAAGTGGGTATATTACAACATTTGGTAAATTTTCACCGCATAACTTTTAATATGTTATATATTACAATATTATGTACATTTTAATATGTTATTTGTGAATTTTCACAATGCAATTTTATTTTTTTTTAAATTTAAGTATTCCAAAAATATATATTTTCAAACTGGAAAATGTTTGAAATGTGTAAATTAGAGAAGTTCTGATGATTGACTGGGAATTTTGATGCATTGTGTATTGAGATTTATTAGGGCCTAAAATTTAAACTATATGAGATGATAAGCACTGGAATTAAATGTGTTTGAATTTTGAATTATGTATATATTGGGATGTATAAGGGCTTAAGGGGAATGAATACAACCTGTTTTGAATAATTGATGTGGCGTATTTAAAATTTTGTTATATGTGATTTGGTGTGATATGCTAAATATTTTTATTTGTATTATCTATGAGACATGTACATTTAAATTATTTTAAATTAACACTAAATCCAAAAGTATACATCTATCTACCATTAGATACTATGGACAAGGGTACTGCTCTGAGAAATCTGCTTATAGTTCTATAAGAAAAGTCTTCATTAATGTTTTTGTTCACATACTATTATTTGTGTATTATTAAGAATTTAGATAGGCTTAGTGTAACCCACTAAATCGTGGTTTGCTCATACTTGCTATTGTACATCTATTTTAGGTAAGGGTAAAGGGAGAGGCAGGTTGAGCAAAGAGAGACTACATGTTCTGAAATTTGTGTCTATATAAGTATGTTATGTTCATATATTTTGATAGTTATGATTTTATATTCATGCGTAGCTTTTTTTGTTTCATGAATTTAAATGACACTCTGATTATATGATTTCCTAAGATGAATTCTATTTTATGTGATGCTATTTTAGATGTTGTGTAGTCTATTATAATTAAAAGATAAAGAAAATTTTTAAATAGATATTGGGGATTATCCTATTATAATATGACATGATATAACTCATTCCATATGTAGGTTACATCAGGTCGGGTTATAATAGAATTTTCTGTACCAACAAAGCCTAAGGGCTGATTTGTAGATGAGTGAGAGAGTTCTAGGTACTATAAGGTGTTCATTCCATCTCCTATTTTTAATGTGCATGTACATTCATAATGTGAATTTCGTAACTGTATCAGATGAATCCACAAGAACCATATATGACTAACTAATAAAATTTCAGTCAGGCTTTGTTGGTATAGAGTATAGCATAAGATATTAGTTTTGATTCTATTTCTCAATTTAATAGGTTAATAGCATAGTTAATGGGTGAGGCCTAAAGCAGGATGTCTGTTACGAGATCTGATGATAAAAAGAATATATATATATATATATATATATATATATATATATATATATATATATATATATATATATATATATATATATATATATATATATATATATATATATATTGAAACCGTCAATGTTTGAGGGTGTTGCTGAACCTATTGGAGTAGAAGATTGACTTATGAGATTAGATTTTTTGTTTATTTTTAATAATATGTAATATCTACTTAACATGAAAGTACCTATAAATGTATTTTTGTTTGATGGAGAAGCTCAACGCTGGTGGTTGGGCTAGCAAAAGGGAAATTTTCAAAGAATATTGAATGCTTTGATATTTTGAGAGTAGTTTACTAATACATTATGGTAGTGGTTTGTGCCTCCTTTTGCCTAACAACAAATGCAGGTGCCATTTTTTAGAATGGTGTATGGGAGCATGATGGTTATATAGTATAAGGCTAACTTTATTATTTTAGCTAGGTATGCTTCATAGCTTGTTAACACATATGAAGAAAAGTTTATAGATTTCTGAGAGGGCTCTAAGACAATCTTAGGCTACCTTTGATGCCATTATGCATCTGTGATTTTCTCAGAGTTAATGGCGAAAGCAGATCTAGTCGAGAATAATTTGATAGCTACTCCGTAGTGGTAGATTGGTAGTAGAATGAAATTTGGAGGTGAGACTCTTGGAAGTAGATTAAGTAGAAAGCAGAGTAGGTTTGGGCACAGAGATTCTAGAAAAGGCTCATTTTTATATGCATCTATTAGTGGTAGTGCAACAAGATCTATAGCTTTGGCAATGGAGTACTTGTTTGTTAGAGATGTAAAAGAAGACATGTGGTTCAATGTTATTGAGTGATTGGACAATGCTTCTAATGTGGCCACATGGGGCATAGGGTGGTTGATTATACACAGGTTAGACCTGATAGACATTCTGATGTAAGAGTAAAGAGTTCTAAACATTTAGGAAGACTGAGAGCAATCCCACCCTATACTTTCAGTTGCGGATCCTTTAGTTGAGGTGGTGATTTGTCGAGTGGGAAGCAAGTTACAAGCAATTAGGAAGAGTCTGATGTTTATGTTACTTCTACTTCAGTACAGGCCAAGGTATATAATCTAACTCAACATGACGCCAATGACTCACCTTATGTGGTAACATGTATGGTATGTATTTATGTTATTTCATGTCTAATTATGTTTGATTATGGGGCTAGCCTTTCATTTATAACTAATAAATATTTTGCCTTGTTGAATTTATCCCTTGTATTATTATAATATACTTTTCCTATTATTTTGCCTACTAGTGATTGTATGGTGACTAGTCTTGTTAGCATGTGTGCAATAAAAGTTTTTGATAGGAAATGAAAGTCAAAGCCGATAGTGTTACCTCTTATTGAATTTGATACTATGTTGGGCATGGATTGATTGAGTCAATATGGAGCTCATATTAATTGTTTAAAGAAGTAGGCAACGTTGCTTCTAGATAATGAGAGTTTTTATTTCTAGGGAGTTTAAGGAGGACTGTCATATTTGATATATGCTCTGTAAGTCAATAAACCGTAGAAGAGGAATATGATAGTTATGGCACATATAAGGGATAAAAAATGGTTTCTAAAAAATATCCCTATGATAAAAGAAATTTTTGATATGTTTCATGAAGAATTGGTTAGTTTGCTACCTGACAGGGTAATATAGTTATGTAGTGGTTAGCATCATATAGGATGACACCTAACGAGTCGTAAAGTTTAAAGTGTAATTGTAGGAGTTAGTGGATAAAGCTTTGTGAGATCTAGTGCATCCCTGTCACATGCACCAATTTTATTAATAGAAAAAATGGATGAAATCATAATGATGTTCATAGATTGTATGAAATTAAACAAAGTCACAATTAAGAATAAATATCATCTATCTATGATTGGTGATATAGTTATTTAGTTGGAGACTACTTTTGCATTTTCTACTATTGATTTGAGAAGTGGCTATCACCAACTAAAGGTGAAGAAGTATGTAGCAAAGATTGCTTTGAACATCATGTATAGTCATTATAAGTTTTAGGTCATTATAAGATATTGTTAGATATTATATAAAATTTGTGAAAATATTTGAATTTAATTTAAAATATTTTAATATAAAATAATGTATCAAAATTTGTATGAAAATCTTAAACAAAGAAAATTTGAAAATTATTAGACTCCATATAAATGAAAAAAATAATAAACAAAGAAGTTAAATACTTTCTTGATTGAAGCCGAAATTGACTCCAAATCCACGGATAAGTGAATCCTTCTGGAGCCCACTGCTCTCTCTCTCTCTCTCTTTCTCTCGCACTGTAACCGGAGTTTACAAATTCACCCGAAAGCTCCACTGTGCGTCAATGGCGGGAGAGACATCTCCTGATGGGCACGACAAGGTCATCGCAGCCGCTCATCACATTGTAAATTCGCTCGCCATCTCTTCAGACGCCGCCGAGGACATGATGCGCATTTTCTCTGGATTCGACAATCGCCTCTCCGGTATCTTCCCCTGCTCGGGCAAGGGCAATCCCGAGCCATCTGATGAATCTTTCCTCGCTTCCACTGAGAAAGTTCTCCGTCGCCCAGATGACTCCAGCATTGAGTTCATTTGGGAAGATAGCAGCTCCGTTTTTCTCTCCGCTGTCGACGACGCAATCTCTCTCTCCACTTCTTCATCCTCCGCCGACGTTCGATCCCGCGCTGAGGTGCTGCTTCAGTATGCCATGTCGTACCTTGAGGACCAGTTCCGCCATATCATGATCCGGAATGCCGCTCAGCTTGACGTACGGATTTCAGACGATTATAGCACTAGTGTCTTCCTCTCTGATGCTTTGGACGACCTAAAGGAAATTGCTGATCGGATGATTTTATCTGGGTATGTAAAGGAACTGTGCCAGGTCTACTGCAGTGTCCGTCGTGAGATTTTAGATGATTACATCTATGCTCTGGGAGTTGTTAGGTTAAGCATTGAGGATGTTCGGAATATGGAGTGCGGAACTCTTGATGACAAGATGAAGAAATGGGCTAATGCATTGAGGTTGATGTTAAGGGAGATTCTCGTCCTTGAGAGGAAGCTCTGTGATCATGTCTTTGCTGGTGCTGAGGAGCTTAGAGATGAATGCTTTTTGGAGAGCACAAGAGGCTGCACTGTCCAATTGCTCAACTTTGCGGATGCTGTTGCCATTAGTCAGCCTTCGCTTGAGAAACTGTTTGGAATCCTCGAAATGTATGGTGCTCTCAATAATGTTAAGCCTGAATTGAGTTTTCTGTTCTCTGGCGACTCAGGAAAGCACATACTTGATGAGGCAGATGGTGTTCTAAAGAATCTGCAAGTAATTGCTGTTCGAACTCTTTCACAGTTTGATAATGCTCTTCAGAAGAATTCTCGTGGTAAGCCACTTCATTGTGGTGGGCTTCACGATGTGACCAACTATGTGATGAATTATGTTGGATTATTGGTTGATTATCACAATTTGCTTGATTCTGTTCTTTGTGAAAGCAGAGAGGTTAGTAGTGATAATCTCAAATGTACAGAGGAGATGTCACCATCTGGTCATTACTTGCAAAACTTGTTACTGAATTTGGATTTAGTCATTGTTGAAGACTCTAAGCTCTATGAAAATGATGCACTGCAATATGTATTTTTGATGAATAATATACTCTACATTGCAAAGAAAGTTAAGGATTCTGCCATGAGGAGCTTGTTAGGAGATCAGTGGGTCAAGAAGATGCAGGGACAAGTTCGGCATTATTCTATGAGATATCTCAGAGCTTCCTGGATTAAGGCATTGTCTTATTTGAAAGGTGATGAACTTGGGGGTAGTACTTATAATGCATCAAATGCTGTCATAAAGGACAAGTTCAGGAACTTTAACTTGGCTTTTGAGGAAATATATAGAACTCAGACTACTTGGATAATTCCAGATCCACAGCTCCGGGAAGAACTGAGGATATCCATATCAGAGAAAGTCATTCCAGCTTATCGTGCTTTTTGGGGGAGGTATGGAAGCCGGCTAGAGGGCTTGCGACATGCAGCAAAGCATGTTAAATATACTCCAGACGACATAGAGAACCATTTGGTTAATTTGTTTGAAGGATCACAAGAACTTCCTAGTCATCCAAGGAGATGGTAAACTCTGGTGTGTGATACATGCAAGTTTACTTATTAATCCGTTTTATCTAGAATTTAAGCTATGAACATAATTTTTATACTAGTTTGTCATCTTTTGCCTCATTGCTCTTAGGTAATTCCTAGCTGCAGGACTTACTATTTTCTTTCAACAATGAATATTGATATATACTAAAACAATGAGCTTGTTTGATCGAATATATCAAATGGTTGCTTGTCTGTTTTGTGGATGTTCGCAAAGTTAAATGTTCTTTTGGAAATATTGTATTTGGTTTTGATTTGTTTTTATGTGATTTGTTTGATTTATTTGTTATATGCTACTTCAATTTTAGGGTGAATTGATTAATGAGGTAAACACAAACTAAACCTTGTTCGACCATATTCAAATTGATACTAGCCTGAGTATATTTTTGTATGTATAAAAATGTGCACTTGCACATATACGTATTTGTGTTTGTGCCTATATATGTTCATGTGTATATGCGTGTGTGTATATTTATATTCATATTTATCTATTTATACTTATATGAATATGCATGCATATATGTGGCGAAACGTAAATTCTAAAATTTATATGTATATATGATGCAACTTAAGAAGAAACTTTGCTCTAGGGATGCAAATAAAAAATACCCTTTTTCATTCACATAAATCTTAAATAACATAAACAAACACAACAATTAAGCAATACTAACACCAATTACAACTTCTAACAGAACAAGATACGACACAACTTAAAACTTACAATAATTTTAGAGAAGAAAGATATAGGTGGAATGAAAACCGTGGAGAGAAGAAATAGATAGAAGTCCAAGACGAATTAGTAGAGGGAAGATAGAAGAGGATAGCTCACAAGCTAATCACCCACAGGTTTCACATTCCAAAAATCCATCACAAAACTCTCTTTCACATAGAAAATCAACCCCAATTTATAGGAGAAATAAGATGGAAAAGCATTTCATAGATCACATAAATATCCCCACCAAACGACCACTAAAATCCACCAAAACAGCCACATTTAAAGCCTCATGCATAGGAATCAACAAAGAGGAAATAGAGTAGCCACAATAGAGAAAACAAGTAGCCAACAGCAGGAAAATAGCAGAATAACAACATGGGGAAAAATAGCCAGCATAGGGAAAGCCAACATCACTTAGGGAAGACCAAACAACAGCATGTATACGAGAAGATAACAAATAAAATGAGTGGACAACATGGAAACTGTGAGATAGCTGGGAAACCAAAGGGCCAACAAGGAAAATGAAGGGTCAACAGAAAAAACTGAAAAGTTACTAAAGAAAGAGAGCTAAAAACACAAGTAGAAAATAAAGAAAACATAAAATGGCAACTCTTGACTCCATCAATATATATGACTTTATGTTCGTGAATAGTTATTGTTTGGCTTGATAAGTTAACAAGCAAGCCAAGTAGCACTTAAGCTCGCTCAAACTTGACTTATTTACACCCCTAATGCTTCATATGATGACCATGCCTTGAATACAACTAAAATTGGTTTTGGCAGATATATGCATATATGCAAGTTCTATTAACCACCGACGAATCCAGGCCTTTACCTCTACCTATCTCTTTATAGCACTATATGTGATCAACCTGTGTCCAATTTTCCTTTCCTGAATAACAACTTCTATGCATGCTTTTTTTTTTTAACATTTTGTCTTGACATAATGATAGGAAATACTTGCGAAAAAGCAAATTGTGAAATAATTTTTGAGAAGAAAGTAGATGAATAACAATAGAGAAACTCTTTATTTGATAGTAGATGAAAGAAAGCAAACTGAATACAATGAATCTTCAATTCAAGAGGAAGATCCTGCTCTCTCAATCCCTAGTCGGCAGCTAGAGCCCAAACAAAACTAAGAGAAGAACTAAATTCATCAATCTCATCTATTTAAAGCATACAAATACAACTCTCATTTACTAAACAACCCTCCTTAATTTCAAATCCTTCCTAAATTGCCCCCTTCTTCTTTATTTTTTATTCAAATAGTGGGGCCCACAAGGGGGCAGGCTGCTGCCTTGATCTGCCTGGCATAAACAAGTGGCCCGCCCTTATACTCGGTTGGTTGCACCGGTCTGACAATACCTCCCTCCCAAAGAATCACCTTGTCCTCACGGTGAAAGGAATAAGAATTGATGCTTCACTCTCTCATATGGCTCCCATGAGACATCATAATCTGGTAGGTTCCTCCATTTGATCAACACCTCCTTTATTCTCTCTTTACCCTGTCATACCCCTTTTAACTCTAGCGGTTCCGACCCCACCTCCAAATCCTCAGTTAGTTTCACTGATAACTCTGGACTAGCTGCATGATCCCCAATAGCTCTCCTCAGTTGTGACACGAGGAACACCGGATGTATGGTAGCAGTCGAGGGTAATAAACCACTGCTCCAAACCTCTTCAATACCTCATAAGGGCCAAAGTACCTTGGGGCCAGCATCTCATTCCTCCTGTTGGCTACTGTCTTCTGTCTGTAGGGTCGCATCTTTAAGAACACCCTATATCCCCAACTGCGAGCTAGATATCCTTCCTATGCCCGTCCACCTGCTTCATAATTTTTTGAGCCCTCAACATGTGCCTTTTTAATTCGTCCAACATTCTATCCCTTTCCTCCAAATACCGCTCTATTGAAAAGATTGGTGTGCTACTCAGCCCAAAATGCATCAAGTGTGGAGGATCTCTTCCATACAACACTTTGAAAGGAGCCATCTAGAAAGCATAGTAGTACGACGTGTTGTACCAGTACTTCGCCCATGCTAGCCACTTGGGCCCACATCCGAGGTGTCTTTGAAGCAAAGCATCGCAGATAAGTCTCCAGACTCATGTTTACCACCTTCATCTACCCATATGTCTGAGGGTGGTAAGCAGTGCTCCTTTTCAGCACTGTTCTCTGCAACCTGAACAACTCTCTCCAAAAATGATTAAGGAACAATGTATCTCGGTCTGAAACTATCGACTACGGTATCCCATGCAACCTGACCACCTCTTTGATGGATACTGCTGCCATTATAACTGTTGTGTAAGGGTGTTGTAAGGAAATGAAGTGAGCATACTTGTTCAATATGTCGACCATCAGTCAAATCACTATAAACACTCAGATAGGAGCAGCACATCTATGAAATCGATAGTGACCTCCTCCCAAACTCTGTATGGAAGAGTCAGGGGTTCAAGTAATTCCCTTGGAGCCATAGTCATATACTTGTTTCTCTAGCATACCTCACACATAGACACCATCTCCTCCACATCCTTGTGCATCCCCTTCTAATATAATTTTGCTCCTGTATGCCTTCCACACACCAAAATGGCCTCCAATAGCGCTCCTATGGAATTCTTGCATCAGGTGGGGAATATGAACAGAGGTCTGTGGCAGCACAAACCTCTCTTGGTATAATAGTCTCTCTCCCTCTAGGGAATGGTCTGGGTGGCTACTCTCATCTCTCAGTAAATCCATCATAATCTTCCTCAGCTCCTCATCCTGCACATTTTCCTCTTTGATAGCCTCCTAATCTACCATCAGTGATACCAAAATGGCCATCTCCTGGAGCTCCCCCATACATGTAAATAAGGCATCAGTAGCCTTGTTCTCTAATCCTGGCCTATACTGGATCTCAAAATCATAGCCCAGCAGCTTTAATGGCCACCTTTGATGCTCCTCAGCCACCCTACTTTGCTCTAACAAGTATTTCAAGCTCCTCTGATTTGTCCTGACGATGAAATGTCGGCCCAATAAGTAAGTTCGCCGCTTATTAATCGCTAAAATGATAGCCATCAACTCTGTCTCAGAAACTGACATTAGTCTAACTCTGACTGTTAATACTTCACTAAAGTAGGTTATGGGTTTGTGATTCTACATAAGCAACTCCTCCAATCCGTACCCTGAGGCATCAATCTCCACTATAAAAACCTGGCTGATATGTAGTAGGGTCAACCCTAGGAAACCCCTCAACTCTCTAAGTTCCTAGGTATAAGCCATTTCAGCATTGCCTCAATCTTGGCTTGATCGGTGACTATCCCTCCCGAGATATCATGTGCCCCAAGTACTCTGGACACTTGCCTGTGCAAAACAACACCTCTTCAGGCTGGCCCTTAGATGCTGCTCTTATCACACCCCTTAGACCACTCTCAAGTGCTCCAAATGTTCCTCTGACTTGTTGTATACTATGATGTCGTCAAAGAAAATCAATACAAACTTTCAAAGGTTTGGTCAAAATAACATGTTCATAAGGGGTTGGAAAGTAGCTCGGGCATTGGTGAGGCCGAAAGGCATCATTAAGAACTCGTAGTGTCTCTCATGTGTCATAAATGCAATCTTCTGGACATCCTCCTCTCGCATCCTGATTTTATGGTATCCCAACTTCAGATCCATCTGGGTGAACAACACTGCACTAAGCTCATCCCGTAGATCATCGATCACTGGAATGATAAATTTGTTCGACACAGTCTCCTTATTTAAGGTTCGGTAGTTCATACATAATCTTCAACTCCCATCATTCTTTTTGACCAGTAAGGCTGGGCTAAAAAAAGGGCTCACACTTGGCCTGATGATCCCCATCTCCAACATCTCTTAGATCAACTTTTCAATCTCGTCCTTCTAAATCTGAGGGTAGTAGTAAGGTCGGACACTAATCGGTGACACCCCATTCCTCAAGATGATGACATGCTCCTACGCCCTCGGTGGTGGTAAGCCTTTGAGGTGGTTGAAAGACCTCATTGAATTGATGTATGAGTTGATGTACTAAAAGAGGAATGTCCACCCTTCTTCCAGTTTGATCACCTCTAAGCTCTGTAGCTCCATCAAGAATCCCTCGCCCACCTCATGTATGGTCCTTACCATGGTCTTGAGAGACACTATGGTTTTGGACAACCCTGCAGCTCCCCTGATCACCACCTTTTTGCCCTCCACCATCAGCTCAATCATCAGTACTCCCCAATTGACTTTGGTATCCCCCAAGGTCTGTAGTCATTTCATCACCAAGATTACATCAGTACTCCCTAGTTCCAATGGGAGGAAATCCTCCCTTATCTGGACCTCATGTATAGTCAATACCACTCCCCTGCACATTCCTCTACTCATCTCCTACTATCCAGTGCATATCATCACCCCAAAACACCCTGTGTCCACCAATTTCACCCTAATTGGTCTATGACATGGTTGGAGATGAAATTGTGGATAGCCCCACTATCTATCAGTACCACCACCTTTCTGTCTGCTATTTCTCCCTTCACTTTCATGGCGTGATTCGAAGTGAATCACACCACTGAGTTCAAGGAGACTTTCGCCATATCAAGATGCAGCTCTTCCTCCCCTTCTACTAGCCTAATTCCCACATCCTCAACTTCCTCATCATCGCAGACGGTGAGAACCTGAAGAATTCGGTCCTTGCACTTGTGCCCCGACGTATATTTTTCATCACATCTAAAGCACACCCCCTTAGTCATCTTCTCTTGCATCTCTTTCTCAATGACACTACAGGAAAACCTGTTATTACCGGCGGACGGAATCCGCCGGAACAAATGTAAATTCCGACGGTACCGGTATTTTCCGGCGCATGTACCGGCGCAAATATCTCCGCCGGTTTTGAGTGCGTCGATAAATTTGTTCCGACGCATATTTCACGCCGGAACCAGTTCCGGCGTTGTTTCCGACGCATTACCGGTGCATTAAACGGTTTGTTTGCCGACGTGAAAAACGTGAAACTTCCGGCGCTTATTGCGCCGGTGTTTACCGTCGCAGTATACGACGTTAATTACTGGCGGATTAAGCATCGGAATTTCGCCAGCAAGATTCTACGCTTATTTGCGACGCAATTGTTGCGCCGGTAATTAACGGCGGGATATTCGCCGGTACTGACGCTCGATACATTCGTTGTATCGTAGTTTCCGGCGCATAATCCGCCGGAAACCTGTAGCATTGACAAAAAAAAAATTGCCATCCCAGCCAACAATCCCATTTCCACACCTGCAAACCTATCAATTCTAACAGATACAAATTTTCCCAAAAGCAAGCAGTTCACAACTTCACAATAATTTAACAGTTTCACAACAGTTTAGTACTAAAAATCAATCATGACTAAAGCAAAAAGATATGGACTAATGTTGATTTCCATAATTCAAGTTTACCTTCAAATCCCTCTCTAGTCTTATCAACAAGAACAATATCATCAACAAAAAGCATGCACCAAACTATCCTCTAGCAAATGTCTAGTGATAACAATCATGACTATAGCAAAAAGATATGAACTTAAGGCTAATCCTATATGTAATCCAACCGAAATAGCAAAAAAAATTGAAAACAAAAATCAAACCTTCGGTTCTCCTCGGCGGCGCGCGACTAGGCAGTGCGATTCGGAAGGAGGCTCGGCGCGACTAGGCAGGAAATGCGCGCGACCCGAAGTCCGGTGACCGTCGACGGCGAAGTCCGGTGACCGTCGGCGATGTCTAACCACGGCGAGCGACGAACGGCGACGGAGGGCGACGGGCGAAGCAGTCGAAGTGAGAGAATGTAAGGAAACAAATGACGGCCAGACGGGTTCGGGGTCGCGAAATAGGGCTTTTACCGGCGGACGTTCCGCCGGTAATTGCATTAGTGACGTCGGTATAATTACCGACGTCTCATCCGTCGGTTATATTTCGTTGAGTTTAAATACGCCGGCGCAATTTCCGCCGGTAACATACGCCGTAATAGTTCCGCCGTAACGTGCGACGGAAATGGTTCAGACGTCCCAATAGCGTCGAACGTTCCGGCCGAAAATGCGTCGGTAAAGTTACGGCGGATTTTGCGCCGGAAAGTTTGACGCAAACTTTACGTTGGACAAAGCCGCCGGAAACTGCGCCGCTTACTACCGTCCATAATTTTCCGCCGGAAAATCCGACGGTATTTGCGTGTTTTCCCGTAGTGTGAGCTTCTTAAAATTTCCCCTGATTCCTCCTCCTATGGGCTTCTCCTTTGGGACCTCTCACAGACCACCAGGTGTCGGCCCCTTAGGTGCTAAAAATGTGGTGGTCGTCCTGTACAAGTTTCTTGAGCTGCTGCCCTTGGCCTCCCTCTCTAGGTGCTTTTGGTCCTCCACCAATTGTGCTAGTTCCATATCCTCTCCGAAGTCACGAGGCCTCATCACTTTAGCTATCATCCGGATCTTTAGTTTGAGACTCTTCATGAAGTTTCCCTCAAACACTGTCTCAAAAAGTCGATCCAGTCGGCTAGCAAGGTACTCGAACCTCTCCTGATACTCTACCACTGATCCCTCCTGTGCCAGGGCGAAAAATTGTTCATATAAGGCCCCTCCCCTGCTGGTTCGAAAATATTCTAACAAGCGGTCGTTGAACTCCCTCAAATTCCATATGTGTCATCTCATATCCCTCCACTAGTACCAAGCCAAAGCCTTGCATTCCAAACATAGGCCAACTGTCGTCAACCTCTCCTCCTCTGTCAATCCATTGGCGGTGAAATACCTCTACACCTTGTAGATCCACCCATGTGCATCCTCTCCCTCAAAGATAGGCATCTTCAGCTTCCTTACTCTTGGATCTCCTCCGTTTCCCCTGAATCCTCCATAACCTCTCTTTCCACGAAGGGGTGGTCCTCCTCACGTGTCCCGATCCTCTCTTCTTCGCTCGTACCCAAACCCCTCTTCAACATCACCTCTCTTTTTGTCCCAATTCTCACCCCTACGCTCAAAATCAATCCATCTTCTTACAAAATTAGCACCCATCCTTTCATACATGCTACTCATCTTCTCACTAGAAATAGACTCTAGGAGAGGCATCCCATCTTCCCCCTCCAAGATCTCCACTTGGTTTTCCCCTCTGCTTGGCAGATTAGGGTTACCACCACTTCCTTAGCCGTTGATGGCTCCCTTTGCCCGCAGCTTCCTCAACATTTCTTCCACAATGGCAAATTTTCCATCCATCTTTTCATGAACAAATGAAAATTGATTCTTGAATTTTGATATTTTCTCCACAAAATCTGATTTTAATTGGCTTAATTCCCCTTCCAAAACTTATACTTTCTTTCCAACCATTGGTACTTTTGATCGAAGATCTCTAATACCAATTTGACAAGAAATACTGGTGAAAATATAAGAAATCTTGTGCTTAAATCAAAATTCAGCAAATTGTGAAACAAATTGAGAAGAAAGCAATGAATAACAATAGGGAAACTCTTTATTTGATAGTAGATGAAAGAAAACAAACAAGATACAATGGATCTTCAATTCGAGAAGAAGATCCAGCTCTCCCAATCCTTAGCCGACGTCTAGAGCCCAAACAAACCTAAGAGAAGAACTAGGTTCAGCAAAATCCAAGATAGCCCTAAGATAGCCCTAATCCTAAGCAATCTCATATATTTAAAGCATACAAATACAACTCCAATTTATTAAACAGCCCTCTTTATTTTTTATTCAAACAGTGGACCCCACAAGGGGGCAGACTGTTGCCTTGATGTGGCCTTGATCCGCATAGCATAAACAAGGGGCCGGCCCTTATACTGGGCCGGCTGAATCGGTTATCCTTGGACCAGTCTAACACATATCCTTAAAGGTGGGGGAGTCAACTTATTGTGTGCATTTTGCAAGCATGTTTATTAAAAATATATTTAATGATTGATAAGTGACTTGATTGACAATTGCATATGAACTGATTAAGTCACTCCCCATGTAATATATTTGTAAGTTTGTGTTACGCCGGCCCAGGAGGGGCCGGCTGGACCGGTCCAGGTTTACTCGCGACGGAACCGCGAGCGGGAGGCGGAACCGAGCGGGCGAAGCTAAGCCGACGGGGGCCAGGGAAGATTTTTGGGAGGGAAATTTTGAATGCGAGGGGCTGTTTAGACATTTTGTAAAACTCCTTTATGGTTAATTAGGGGTTTTGGGGTGTGAAGGGGGGATTATCTTGAATTTGTATTCTCTTGGAGTTCTAGGGTTTCTTGTTTGGGCTCTTGGCGTTGCCAGAGATTGTTGGAGAGTTGTTCTTCCTCTCGAATCGAAGAACATTGTATCTTTCTTATAGTTTTTGCTTCTACTATTGAAATACAATAGTTTTGTGCAATTTCTTCTCAGATTTCTCGCGTTTTCTTCTTGTCTTTCCCTGTTTCCTGGCTGATTTCCACTGTGGACAGCAGTTTGGCATTGGTTCTTCTTGGTTTTGGGTAAGTGTTTCCAAGTGTTTCCTATCAGTTTGTTTAAGCATGCGCTGGTTTATGGTTATATTTCACTTGTCAATTCACTCAAGGACGTTAAATTGTTTGACAGATTTGATTTCAATGCAGTCTGGATCAGGTTGAATGAAAAAAGACTTAACAGCACTAAAACATATGCAAGCTGAATCTTAGGCTTTGTTTAGGACGGTTTTCTTACTGCTTTTTAGAGCAGCTTTTTAGTGTAAAACTACTTTAAGAAACAGTAAAAAAAACTGCCCCAAATGAAGCCTTAAACGATCCTTCATTCTTGCATTTCCAGCAGTTAAATTGAAAGGATAAGCTATTGTTTCTAAGTGCTTAAACTAAGCTATCTGTGAAGCTTATTTTAACCATCAAGCCCAATTAACTGCAGAAGTAATGACATTACAGGCAAAAAAAAAAGAAAAGCATCTTAGGCTTTGTGACCTATTTCGGAAGAATCAAATATTGCCACAGTATACTTGCAGAGAAAGCTTAGGAATGCTAAAATATTAAGGTTTTAAAGTGGTTGAAGTAATTCCTGTATCTTTCTCATGGTTTTGGTAGCTAAAGATTTCTGGTTTTTTTGTTTTGGTTTCCAAAACTACTAATTGCTTGATCATGCAGTATTGGATGACTATAATGTGACATAATGTGATGATTCTATGACATGCCAAATCTTTTTCAGTCTGTTATCATGTTTGCATAATGATATTAGGATATGCTACATGATGATGCACACAACCAAATTATTTCCAATGAAAATTAGCTTTCTGATATTCTAATAACTCTTCACTTTTGTTTTATCAAGTACCAACCCACTCTGCCCTGTAGAATTAAATCTCATGGAGGTTGTAAAGGACATGAGATATATTCAACCTATATATAGCACAAGCACCGCAACGGTCGAGATATGGTGCCATAACGATCAAGAAAAAGACTAAGCACTGCAACACTTTGTATTTGAGCGCTACAGTATTGTCAAATAGAGACTGAGCGTTATAGCGCCCCAAAACTGACGCCACAGGATTGCGAGACAAACTGAACAGTTATTTTTCTCAAATGTTGTCCCTTGAGGGTTATAACTTGGCTTTCTCTTGTATTTTTAGTTAGGACAAGATTGAAAACGGTGCAAGTGAGAAAAGAAGCAATGAGAGAGTGAAAGAGAATATATATCCATACTTATTTTTTCCCAATTTTCATAATGAATTTCTTGATGTGACGTAACTCCATGATTATTTCCCCTATTTTGAATTTTTTTCATGTTAAATTTTGATGTCTTTTATTTTTTCACTTCTTTTATTTTCTTGCTTGTTTCATTATTATGATGTTTTACTCCGCATCTTCAGATGCCCAACAGTGACTGTGTCGAACACATTTAAATGTAGCTCTTATTTTTGTCAACCCATCAATATATATTTTTTTAATTACTTAGGCGATATTTCATTTTTTTCCTGAGAAGAATATTTCATGCGTATTTTTTGGAATGAAATTAGTATCTATTTTAAATGCTGAATGTTATTTAATTTTCTAAAACTATTTAAATTGTCTGTCATGGTTTAAGAATTCATCTTTTGCGAGTATTAATTAATTTAATTCAATATTTTAAAAATTATTATACCTTGAAATTAAATTGTATTCACAATAATTTTATATATTATCAGTCAACGATTAAAAAAAACAATAATTCACATTTATTGACATATTTAGCTGTGTTATGTACTAAATAGCAAAGATCAATAAAATTATACACTGTAATATATATTACAAAATAAATATAAATAATATATCACTTTTAATGAATATAAATTTTATTATTTTAGTGTTCTTTTTTCAATTAAAGAACTTTACATCATCGAAGTGATAAAACCGCTAAAAAATTATCTCGTACACACCCAAAACTTAGAAAAATTATTACGTGCGGAGTCTGGATAAGAGAACCGTCCAAATTCTATGAGGGTACACAACAAATACATAACGGAAAATAAAATTATATAGTTGTTGCGTATTTACTATGTATCATCGTAAAATTCAGATGGTTCTCTCGCCCGAACTCCGCATGTAATATGCCGCGCTACACTTGGCAGGATAAGCTGAAAATTTCTTAGAGATTATTGACTGAAAATGAATAAATAAAAAGTCAGATAAAAAGAAGGAATTGCTGACTAGTTCTCAGTATCCTGCTGGTAATTGTTACCAACTAGATGGCCCTCTTGTATTGGATGACCTAACCTCAACAGAATGCTTACTTGATTGATATTAGAAGCAGCCTTCAAAATCTCTCTCTCGGCTTCTCTTGCCATATTGATTGCATCTCTGTAGCCAATTTGAAAAGGTGGAAATTAAAATAAATAATCATATCCACAGCGAAATCCAGAGGACGAAGTTGAACCAGAAATGCAATGAATGGATAATTACTGGATCATCATTTCTGGAGGCATAGAGACTTGAACCTGCAGCAATACATTCCCTCCAAATTTGTGGAGAGTGATGTGCTCAGCGGTCATTTTCTGTAACATTCATCAAGAAAGCATGCTTTCAGAAGTGCTGGTACATTTATAATTCAATATTACTAATGATATATCATCAAAATTTTATATTGATCAAGTACGAATATCGAGACAAATTTGAATTAGAAATTTCGAAAATTAAATATGGGAACATCAGAACTCCGATCTCAACAAACTTATAGCTGAACTGAACGTTTCAAAAAGACAAACGAAATGACATTGATTTGACCCAATCCGAGCCCAAATGGGTCCAACCCGAAGTGCATTTGGAAGGTTCAGACCATAAATTGGATGACCAAATCATCTCCAAATGTGACATGCTTATAGTCGAATCGAATGGCTTGACGAGATAAATCCAACAAGCCCAATATCACCAAATTCTGACATCATTAAGACACTTAAATACTCGATAAACGATCCATAATCAAGGGAATCGATATCATCCCTCTATTTGAACCACTCCAAATGTGTCTTGATCTTCTCCCTATTTACTGATCATGTCAAAAACAACATCAAGCCTTTGTCCCACTACGTGGGGTCAGCTACATGAATCCTTTTTCGTCATTGTGTCCGGTTAAAAGTCAAATTCTCATCTAAATCTAATAAAGAAATATCATTTCTAATATTTTCTAACCAAGTCTTTTTAGGTCTACTTCTACCTTTCTTAACATAAGCCAAATCTAATACATCAACTTTCCTAACCGGGTCATCGGAAGGCCTCCGTTTAATGTGACCAAACCATCTAAGGAGACTCTCTAATCTTATCTTTCACTTGAGCTACTCCAACCTTTTCACGTATATGCTCATTTCGTACCCTATCTCTAAGGGTCAAGCCACTCATCCACCTAAGCATCCTCATCTCTGCAACACTTAACTTAGTATTATGCTTCTCTTTTAATGGCCAACATTCGGCACCATAAAGCATTGCAGGTCTCACCACCATCTTGTAGAATTTTCCCTTAAGTTTGAGGGGGACTTTTCTATCCCACAATAAGCCCGATGCATTCCTCCACTTCAACCATCCAACTTGAATTTTGTTGATAATATCCCCATCAATTTCACCATCACTCTGAACAATAGATCCAAGATATCTAAAACGTGTACTCTTATTAATGACTTGATCGCCCAAAATCACAATCCCCTCACTAGGTCTATTTCCACTAAAATTACACTCCATATATTCAGTTTTAGATCTACTCAAGCGAAAACCTTTATACTCTAAAGTTGACCTCCATAATTCAAGTTTACCTTCAACTCCCTCTCTAGTCTTATCAACAAGAATAATATCATCAGCAAAAAGCATGCACCAAGGTACATCCTCTTGCAAATATCTAGTGAGAACATCTATGACTAAAGCAAAAAGATATAGACTTAAGGCTGATCCTTGATGTAATCCAACCGAAATAGGAAAATACTTGGTCAAACCACCTTGTGCTTGAACACAAGTAATAGCTCCTGCATACATATCTTTAATGATTTGAATATAAGCATTATTAACTCCTTTCTTTTCAAGAACTTTCCATATTACTTCTCTTGGAACTTTATCATATGCTTTCTCTAAATCAATAAATATCATATGTAGATCCTCCTTATTCTCTCTATATTTCTCCATCAAACCTCTCAATAAATGTACGGCTTCCATAGTAGACCTACCCGGCATGAATCCAAATTGATTTTGAGAAACATTAGTATCACGCCTCAACCTATGCTCCATAACTCGCTCCTATAGTTTTAAAGTATGACACATTAACTTAATTCCTCTATAATTCGCACACTCATGTGCATCACCTTTATTCATAAAAATAAGAATTAACACACTCATTCTCCACTGATCTGACATCTTTTTAGTCTTCAAAATAATATTAAAAAGTTTAATAAGCCAAAAAATTCCTTCATCTCCTAAGCATTTCCACATCTCTATTGGAATATCATCAGGTCCAACAGCTTTTCCACACTTCATTTTCTTTAAACTTTCTCTAACTTCGGTTTTACTTATACGCCGATAAAAAAAAATCTTTATTTTCATTTAGGGTGATAAAGTCACTAAAGTCAATAATATTTTCACATTCTTCATTAAAAAGTTTAGCAAAATTTCTCATTCACCTTTGTTGAATATCATCTTCTAAGAAAAGTACTTTTTGATCTTCACCCTTAATACACTTCACTTGAACTAAATCCTTACTACTCTTATCTGTTTGTTTGGCTAACTTATACATATATTTTTCTCTCTCCTTAGTATCTAATCTATTATATAAATCATTAAAAGTTAAACTCTTTGCATCGCAAATAGCTTTCTTAGATTCCTTACGAGCCTCTTTATAGCTTTCCCAATTATCAGAATTTTTACATATAAACCAATTTTTATAACAAATCTTCTTATTTTTTTATCTTTTCTTGCACATTTGGATTCCACCACCAACTATTTTTACTATTAAGAGCTTTTCCCTCTGAAACTCCAAACATATCTTTTGCAATATTCTTAATATCACAAGCCACTTTTTCCCAGATAATATTGACATCCTCATGCATAGACAGAATTTTAAGATCTAAAATCTTACTCTAAAAAATATTTTTGTTAATATTCTTTAAATGCCCCCATCTAATCTTAGAATATCATTTACTTTATTTTTTATTATCTGCCCCTTTATCTTAAAGTTCAAAACTAATAATCGATGTTTGGTACATAAATTTTCACTTAGAAAACTTTACAATCTTTGCAATCTAAACGATCTAATTTTCTTATAAGAAAATAGTCAATTTGGGTTGTACTATATCTATTTTTATAAGTGATGAGATGCTCATTCATTTTCTTAAATAAGGTATTAGCAATTGAAAAATTATAAGCTAAATAAAAATCTAATATGGTCTTGCCACCTTCATTTATTGTTCCAAAACCATAGCCACCATGAATGCTTTTAAAATCATCTACCTTTCTACCAACATGTCCATTTAAATCTTCTCCAATAAAAATTCTTTCTTCTATAGGTATCCTTTGTAATAATTCTTCTAAGTTATACCAAAAATTTAATTTAGAACTCATATCCAAACTTATTTGTGGAGCATATGCACTTATAATATTAACAATTTTATCATCAACAACAATCTTTAAAGCTATAATTGTATCTCCAATCCTATTAATTTTTATAACATTATCCTTAAAACTCTTATCTATAATAACACCTACACCATTTCTAGTATGACTCCTACCCGAATACCAAAGTTTAAATCCTAAACTATCAATTTCCTTAGCCTTCTCTCCAACCCATTTAATTTCTTGAATGCACAAAATATTTATCTTCCTATGAATCATAATATATATTAATTCCATTAATTTTACTGTAAGGGAACCTATATTCCAAGTTCCTATCCTAATTTTAGTTTCATGGACTAGCTTCTTTGCCCACATCCGACCTTGATGTGGGAACCCTTGCCTATTTAACACTGCACCCGGGCGGCGGTGCAGCGGCCCTTGCACACTTGTCACTGTATCCAGGTCATACAGCGCGTCGCTTCCAGGGGACGCCCTAGCATTAACACAATTTCTTAAAGGATTCATGTTATTATTATTTGACAAGTTTTACGATTGTTGTCGACTACCTAACGCAACCCTCCACTTTACTGATCATGTCACTCACAAAAAAATATAAATAGGGCCCTCATTCTTCAATGAAGGGGGACACGAGAAAGGAAGAAAAAGAAGAGGGGAGAGGAAGAAAAATTTAGACTATTTAACTAAGACATGTCGCTGAAACCATCGAATAACAATGCTCGACTGGAGGAATAGTGGCATGAGATGTAAGAATCAAACCAAATACTAAGAATCCGATGAGGAACCCCTGAAGCTTCAAAATTGACTTCAGTGACTATAAGAACGGCTACAGGAAGGGCAGAACTCTGCTAGGCACTAAAATATTGCCACAGGAATAAGTTCGCTACAGACCAAACTCAGTTACAGGGCTGGATGCGTAGAGTCGCATGAAACACGAAACAGGAAAGTGTTTTCAAAGGGAAAGAGTCGGTTCGGCATCAAGTAGCATTATTGGTAACAGTAGGAAATATTTGCCTAAGCAACTATAAGCCTAGGAAAATGGTTACCCTGTGCACAACTCTACTCAATGATTATTATATTAGCATTTCTATTTTTGCAGATTTTAGAGCAAAAGAAGATTGTTTAGAGAGAAGTTGAGTGGCAGATCTTTTACCTCCCGAAACAGTGATGAAATTACTTGGGAAACAATAGCTTCTGCTTCTTGTTGCTTGGAGATGTTGGAATTCTGATTTTCTAATTTCTTTGAAGTCGTTCTTGCGTCCAACATGGAGTGTGAATACGAAGGATCTAAAATAGACATTTTCGAATTAAAAAAAAAAGACAATGGTTGCCAACAATCCAATTTTCAATGAAAATTGTCAAGGAAAATAAAATAATTTGACAGCACCATCTATTCAACCTTATAAATCATAAGAGAAATCTTAAGAAGTTATGATCAACATGGGAATGGTTGTTATTAATTAGAATTCCCATCAGAAAGAACTAGTAACAGGAAAAGAGTTCATAATATTAAATAAGCTTGCTCTAAATGGCAAAGAAGGAATTAAAAAAAATTTAGCTGCAAAAGTTCTAGAATTATGTCAAAAAAATATCTAAAAGAAGAGAAATGATCGTAGGATACCTATGTGTACAAAAACTTCTGCAACTTGTTTGTGAGATCTCTGTATAAGTTGACGAACATTCTCACCAATGTCATGCGCGGCACTAACACTCAAGAAAGGATCTACCTGAAATAGCATCCAGCTGTTAAATCTCTTCGATAAACATAAATAATTTTGAGTTTAAACTACCCTTGAAGGAATGCAACTTGAATTTCTAGGATATACCAAAAAAGTAGCAAGGCTTAACTACGCTGTAAAGTATCTACTGCCATTCACTAAGGTAGCAAAGGAACTGTGAATTTAACCAAATAAAAAAAATAAAAAAAAAAACCTAACAAGCGTGAAAATTTATAAGCTAGTGATAAACCAAGTTTAATACTCTAAAGTTGGAAATAAATTAGCCTATGGACTATGTAGTTAGAATTTTGCAAGGCTAGCTTGGCTTTATGAAACATTTTATTAAGGCAAAAAGGCTCTTCTTTCTAAATTCAATTCAACTAAATATTAAAGTCCAACTAAAAAATTTCAGATAAAATATCAAAAGCACATTTCAAATAATCCATTTTAATAATGGAATTTTGATTTATTTCAAATATATCCCTAAGTTAGTTACATGCTTATGTTGAATTCTACATTTTACAATCAAGTCATCGATGTAACACTATCGTTTGTGTAAATGCAAGTCATAACCCTTTGGTGTTTGACTCCAACATTTTCAAGCCTAAAGATATCACCATGTAGTAGCAACTACATACAGGAGTACAAAAGGATATATGTTTCTCATCCTCTAGCGTCATCTTCATTTGGTTATATGCTGATGAACTATTTATGAACGAGACTATATCATAGTTTGAGATGCTGTAGAGCATAAGATCTGTCGTGGGCAAAAAAAATTTATCTTTTGAACAAATGTTATTCATGTCTTAGAAGCCAATAAATTCATGCATTTTGCCATTCTTTTTCTTCACGTGGACGATATTTGTTCACGTGAACGATATTTGTAATTCAATAGACATATTTTTCTTCTCGGATGAAACCATCTTCAATAAGTTTATTGATTTAACTAACATTTGTTCCTCAAGCTCAATTCTCATTCATTTTGGTGCTTACTTGATAGATGATACCTTAGATTAATGGAGAGTTTATGAACTGCCACATTATGAGAAGTAATATTTTTAGTTCTTTGACATTTACACATAATTCCAAGCAAATTAGTGTTTATACTCAAGAAGTAATATTTTTAGTTCTTCAATTTCCACATGTAAGAGAAGCACTAACAAAACATGGCTTGGACAAATTGTTTTTCTCATCATAAAAAATTCCCTATATCTGATCTTAACATCTATTTTAAAATTTTGAAACTAATAAAAACTATGCTTTGAATTATTAATTGCTTTTTTTTTAAATAACTGAAACTGAATACCAAAACTATCACACAATTAAAGTTGCCAAAATCAAAACTTCTGCAATCAGAATGGAACCGATTATAAAACCTCAGCACTTCTGCCCAACGACCTTTTTCAATAGACAATTGGCAATGAATTGAATCAAGACAAGCTCTCCATTCATCCATGATGAGTCAGATCAATCACCTTGACCTAAACTCCGAATGTCATTATTGACCTAATCGAATGATTGATTTGGGCTCAACTACTTCCTTGCTAGTGCAAGAACGGCTTGCATGAGCCCAATTGGATGCCCAGCGCTTTGGCTAACCATACCAAAGCACAGAGTCACTAACACACACAATTTGTTGAGTCAGGCCATAGTTAACCCAGTCATATGGTCAAGGTATAACTGAATTACAGCCTTGTGGATCCACTATGGCTTAGGGCTCATGGGATGGGTTCAATTTAATGCCTAAGAGCTTTGGGTCCAATGATGAACCTGAGCCTGAATAGCCATAACTCAAAATCCATTTATCATTCCCTTTTATTGCAAATGCAACAGTTCAATTCAACGATACCACTCTAAATCTCATCGGACCTCATATTTTATTAAAGGTAGAATAATTTCAGTCAAAGAAGATATGCAAAGAAATTATATTAAAAAAAAAAGGCAAAGAAATTTAAAAAAAAAATGATATGCAAATAAATTTTTAAAAAAATAACAAAGGCAGAGGAAAGAAGTTCAGTACCTCAATATGAACATCGAGATATAAGAATGACCCCGCCTTCCTTCCTCTTAAACGATGGCAACCCTGTAGCGATAATTAAGCATATTTCAACAAGAAGATGAAGCACTATATCAGTAAATGAGACAAGAAAATGCAACATACTTATTGACAGGCCCAAAATGCTGTTACGAGTGGACTGGTCACGGGACCGGTCCGATGCTATGCCAGGCGGAACAACAAAAAGGGGCGGAACTCCCCTATGGACCCCACACATGCTTAAATTGAATTTGGGAGGGAGATTTTTGAATGAGGGGGATGTTTTAGGAAGTCCATTATTGTCCTTTATGATTAATTTGTATAATTAGGAGTTTGGGGGGAATTGGGAGGCATCTTGAATTTGAATTCTATTTGAGATCTAGGGTTTGTGTTCTTGGGCTCTTGACTTTGCTGGAGATCGTTGGAGAGTTGTTCTTCCTCTCGGATTGAAGAACAAAGTGTATCTTTGCTGTTTTCTTTGGTTTCTAGTGAAATACAAGCATAATCTTGTGTTTTTCTTCCCGTTTCCCTATTTCCTGCTGTATTTTTGCTGAATTTCTGTTGTTTTACTGCTGGGCAAACTGCTGTAATTTTACTGGTTTGGGTTAGGAATACTTGAGAACTCAAGTATTACCTATCAAATGCTAATAGAAATTTTCAGGACTAAAACTTGAATTGCAAACAAAAAATTATAAAAAATTTAACTGAAAGCATGCACAGAAGAAGCCAAGCAATGGCAAGGAAGATCCAGTAGACCCTTAAATTGTCAACAAAAAACTTAAAATTGCATCATATATATATATATATATATATATATATATATATATATATATATATATATATATATATATATATATATATATATATATATATATATATATATATATATATATATATATATATATATATATATATATATATATATATATAATAAAAATGAGCCTAAACCTTATCCTTGATCCATTAGACCCACAAACTGTCCCAATTCAGGCATTTCTAAAACTCAACCAATTTAACCTAAGCTGGTTCAGCCAAGAAATTCCTAATTAACCCTATGTGATCTCAGGCAACCCTATGATATCTCAAGCATCTCAATAACCACTTAGGTTCAATTTGACTCAAGCACAAATCAACTTGATCAGATTAGCTTCAATAATAAGTGGATTAGCCCAAAGACCTTGTTCAATGGACAATTGGTGATGAATTCAATCAAGACTAGCTCTCCATTCTTCCATGATGTGAGTTAGTCAGATCAATCACCTTGACCTAAACTCCAAATGTCATATTGACCTAACTGAATGATGGATTGAGGCTCAACTACTTGCTAGTGCAAGAATGGCTTGCATGAGCCCAATTGGAAGCCCACAGGTTTGGTAACCATACCAAAGCATAGCTTCACTAACAAACACAATTTATAGAGTCAGATCATAATTAACAGTCATATGGTCAAGGTATAACAGAATTACAGCCTTATGGATCCACTTTGGCTCAGGGCTCAATCGGCTCATGGGATGGGTTCAATTTAATGCCTAAAAGCTTTGGGTCCAATGAACCTGAGCCAAAATGTCTATATAACCCAAAATCCCTCTTAATTGGCCAAGCCAAGTCAATATTGACTTGGCCGTAAGATGAGGAATGGGTCATATTGTAGAATTTGACTTTAATTTAGCACCAACATCATCAGGGTCATCAGATTAAACACTCCTAGTCATGAACTGTGTTAATCCGAGCCCATAGTGTCAGGTATATTGGGATTGTTGAAATTATATCCAATGTGAATCGTATTAGAACAACTATAATTGTTGATCACACATCCAAATGCTTAACTTCCTTTGATTCTCCTCTGAAGGTAGGTCATAGTACAAGCTTCAATGCTTACTTTCCAATTGCGTAAGACAAAGTTGGTGAACAAAGAAAGGCCAGTAATAGCAACCTCTTACTAAATAATCTTCTTCATTGTTGTAGAAGTGATAGTGGTAAGTGGCACTTGAAAAGATTGAGGGTCTTTTAGGTGATGCCCAAGCATTAAGTGAGACCTTAAATTGTTGAAAAACTACATTTTGGCACATTCACTTTCTTTAGGCCATCATATTAGAACTTCTCCATTAGGTTGGGAGACAAACTAAAGCTATTAGAATTTCATTGGTTTCAATCGAGCCCCTCCGAATAAGAACTTGATGTGGTAACATCACCTTCTAGGCATTAGTATCAAGAAGTATGTCATCTTGTGGGAGTTGGCAAACTGCATGATAGGTCCAATAATAAAAGCATTGACAATGTTTGAGGAGTTGTTCAATTGACCCCTATTCAAGCTTGGCATGTGATTGCTTAGTTTATGGAAGACATTGATGTCGCACACAACCTTTAGGAGGAATCAGTTAATGCTTTACATGTATCACTTGACGCCATGTGTGATAGGCAGAATATTGTGCTCTCTTTAGATAACTCAAACTCAACACCATATAACCATGGTAACCTCATTCAGCATAATCCCTCTTAATAAGTATTTTTGTCAGTCAAAGTGAAGGGAAATAGAAGCCTGAACAAGAGATATACTCAAACATATCAGATATATTTGAGGAAGGAAGAATTAGTTAAAGAAGTTATCCCAATGTTAGACAGGCAAAATCTTGGGTAAAAAAACAAGTCTTGATTAAATATCATTTCAATGAAGTAAAGCAAGATTCCTAAATAAACTTCTATCTTGCTCTTTTGAGTTCGAAAATTCCCCAATCAAGTGAGGGGTTTAAATAGGCTAATCAAACAAGCTAAGCAATTAACGTATTAAGGATCAACATAATTAATCATGAGTCATGTAACTCACAAAATCCAACTTATATAAACGATGTGTCACATATTAAGAGAGAGCAATCTAAGAAGTTATATTGAAAAAAGAGGAAGTTCAAGGACATGCCAAGATTTTGCAAGGTACTGATGACCATTAACTTTGAAGAGTCACTACGTAACTGAGTGAGTGACTCATTATAAATCAAGTTTGTCTTAGCAAAGCTAAACATAGTCACGGATATAGGTCATCGGTGACCTAACATAGAATAGTTTCAGGTAAATGCAAAGTATTCTACTTGAATTCCAAACCATATAACCTTCAGGTTGGATCTATATGAGAATCCAAAAGCCATTGGTATCCTCAATAAGTTATGGAGTGGACACATATTAGTTTCATACTTGCCATAATAGTTCAGTGATTTTGAAGTCTACATCTCTCTAAGGACTATAGATGTGATTAGTTTTTAGGAATGATTACCATTTGAGGCTATTTATGATGCTCCCTTTATCATTAAGGATGTTGAAGGGTGTCTGACATCTATTGGGGATCATGATGGAGGGTGTAGGAGTGGTGATTCAGTAGTAAGCAAAGCTGTGAGCACCACATATTCTTATATACTCGTTGGCTTATAATGGTGTGAGGGTTAGGGTCATTAAAAGGAGGATGTATTTTACAAAGACTTGAGGTCATCTGACCTCTTTCGAGTGCTCTATGTTTCACCCTCCCAATTTTTCTATCTCAACACACTCTACAATGATATGTTGAGGGATTTTTATAAGCCCTCTAGATGTTTACAGTTGATGAAAAGCTAAAATATGGTTTGCTATAATCATGGTGCAAACAAATGTGGGTCTCTGTTTCTCTAAGATTTTCTAAGGCTTTACATCATCTTTCTCTTCAACCAAGACATTTGAGCTCACTGTGTAGTGTAGAATGATTGTTATTATGGCAAATGTTGAATAATTCAAAAGATAGCCAACAAACACTAAAATGTGTCATTAATGAAGGAAAGTAGACAATAAAAAAATAAAACATGACTCACTCCTCAACCTCATAGGCATAGACACGTGGAACCCTTATGCTGCCCTTTTATCCAATGCTCATGTGGGGACACATCTTCTAGCCCTCGCACTTGTATAAGAGGCTGCCTTCTTGTCTTGTCCCTATTCAAAGGCATGTTCTCTTATTTGGCTTGTTCCAGCATGCTCGTATATAGGGATGTGTGTGGCTCATGCAATTTTTCTGCAACTATGTGCCGCATATGGCTGCTATCAATCCTTTAGGGCGACAACCCATCGCTCCCCCCTTTGGATGTGGCCCTCTTTTAACCATTATGAATATATTATGTTTGTCTCCTACCTATTTTGGGCTACTCATCTCAGCTTTCCTTCTCTTTGCTCCCCACTTATGCTCAATCACCACCCTCCCTGAAAGTTCCAAGGGTTTTGGTGGTCCCTTTTTATCCACCTTTGACGTCCCCTGCTCAGATCATTCAATCATCTATGAGGATCCTCCTTTCGTTCAAAGGGTTTCGGTGGTCTACTCTAATCCTCCTTCACCACTCCATGCTCCAATCTCTCCACGAATCTCTGAGGCTCCTTAGCCTTTTGCTCGTACGTCTCGCTCTTTTGCTAATGTGGTGCATTGCTTGTTGGGTTCAGCATCCATGCAATCATCAATCTACGTACATAAGACAACTTCTTTCCAAGGCAAGCCTACACTTATTTTCAATGATGTTGAGATCTCTGAAATTGCTCGGCCATTCACTTTAAATATTACTAAAAAATTCTCTTTGGGTCTCTCAACATGGACATCATTCGCAAATTTATAGCATATTAGCAATTAATTCAATTGGTCTCTTTAATCACCATCATATTATTATCAGATTTTCTTTGGAGTTAATTATAACAAGCTTTTATCTTTTCATTCGTGCTACAGTAGCGGCTTTCTAATTAGAATGTTAAAGTGCCTCCCCATTTTGATGCCTCCAAGGAACCACCAATCACCCTCATTTGGGTGGCTTTTTTTAGGCTGCATATACATTCATTCAATCAATCAACTTTATATTTGCTTGGATCTATTTTTGGTAAAACTTTGCAAATTGATGCCGCTACTGCCCGCCTCTCTAGCCCTTTTCTAATCAAGGTCCTGATGGAATTGGATGATCTCTCTCCTCTTCATAAGGTGTCAATTGGTAGATCTTCTTGTTGTCATGGGTAGAAGATTGAAATTTAAGAAATATCCTAGTACTACTATTTCAATAAGATCATTTGACGATTGAATTTAAAGAAACCTCCTTGTACTGTTGTAGGCCTTTTGCAGTCAAGGTCCTGGTTGAATTGGAAGTTACCTCTCTGATTCATAAGATGTGGATTGCTATATCATCTTATTGTTACTGGTAGAAGATTGAATTCAAAGAAATCTCCTAACAATGCTCTTTTGTAAGATCATTGGCCACATTCTCTCTAGTTGCTTCAAGAATCATCCAAATTTACAAAAATAAAATGTTCAGGATAATGTGGTTCATTCAAATGATCATAATACCCCTTTCTTCAATAACTACAACTCCTCCATCAATAGAGGTTTATTTGCAAAATCTTGGACCAACTGATCATTTGGAAGCCACATTTAGTGTGCCTATCCCTACTATTCCTCCGCCTCCAACATCTACATCTCTTACAATATTGATCTCTTGCTCTTGAAGTTTCTCCCTTCTATTGATGAAGACCTAGAAGCTCATAATTCATTGCATCCTCCTGATTTTGATGGAGACATTCTAAGTGAAGATGTGTTGGTGTATAGGAGGTTTCATATCCTATTTACCAGAGGGCCATAATAAGAAAAAATTGATTGTCACTCTCCATTTTTTGCGGAGGTTCAATTAAGCTTGTGTTCCACATTACATTTATTTTGCCCTACATATTTTTTAGGGCAATTCTTGTTCCCATTGTGTACTCCTATCATTTGCCTATTATAAAATTGTGCTTTAAAAAAGTGGATAATAAAGAAATACATCAATATAGAAAACTAATGTGATGTCAACATAGGAATAATCAATTTTCTTAGTAATTCTCTCAATAGCTCTAATTTTAATGAGACAAAAGAAAGCTCAAAGATTCATATGATCAATGATGAGCAGCATAGCATGAAGTTATGAATAGGGGCTAGCAGTGCACTTTAGCCATAAAAGATCCAAAATAAAAGTTTGGAACTTACCTTCACATCTTCCACTTGGTTGATTGTTCGTCTAATTGGTGCTAACACTGCTGGTGGGGCACCAGCGTCAACTAATTCCATAACACTGCAAATAAAAAAGCTAGGACTAAGAATACATAACTAATGTGAATGTTTATAATTCAAAGCTTGGAAATATCTTAAAACCCTAAAAACTAATATAGGGGAGGATTAATTGGGAAAAAATATATTGGATAACTAATTTTCCCACTGTCCTTAGGACATCATAAAAACAACCATTACCTTTGATAACCAGTCTCTATTCCAGCTTTCAAAATCATCCCCGCAACAACAATTCCAGCAAGTGGATCCACAAATGGTAATCCTAACAAAGATCCTCCTGCAATAAAATGCAAAAGAAAAACTCAGAATTTTGTAATCCCACCGGAGTAGAGAGTTAAATATCATACAGCATGATACACAACTCAAGTCATTCAAAAAGTTCAAAAGAGAAAACAGACCATGACAGGCACTTCATGTTTAGTAATATGAGGAAAAAGGAAAATAGAAGACTGTATTGTTTATTATGCTTTCAATAGACTTCAATATGGTTATAAGCTTCTGATCAAATGAGAGTCAACAATTCTCTCTTTAAATATTGATTTGCCATCATTAATTTATCCAGCTACAGAAAAAAAGAGGCATTGCAATAGATTTATCAAGATCAGGAAGAACAAGACGTATAACTGCAATATGGACAAATTCAAAAAAAAAAAAAAAAACTTACTAAATACATGGAGCTCCTGCCAATGCAAGGTCTGGGGAGAAATTGATGTGCATGACCTTACCACTGTATGTACGGAGCTACTTTTTCAGTGACTCAAATTTGAGACATATATATTACAGAATGCATGGAGCTCCTGCCAATGCAAGCCCACCCACCCTCTTAGCATGGACAAACACTTTCATATAACCCGCAGGAGTTGTAATAGCATCAGATATAGTCTATTGGGAAAGATTTTTTGCAGTGGTAAACCCCGACTCATTATTAGTAGGGGATAATATAAGGAAATTGATATATTAAAACCAAAAGAAAGATGAATGGACTATCATAATGTTGCATCGCAAAGCTTTTTGGAAGGCTCAAGCACATATTTTCAGACTTCAAGAATTTCGACGTCCAAAAATAAGGGGTCAACTGATACATAATTGAAAATCACCTTAATTAGGCACAAATCTCGAGGTATATTTGAATTGAAAACTTCTCAAACTAAATCCAAAATCATCCGAACTCCAATTTAAACAAACTTAAAATCAACCTAAACCTCTTGACGAGACAAACCCAACGACACCAAAAATGGTCTAATTCGAGTCTAAATCAAAAGCCTGAAGTGTGATTGAAAACTTCAAAATATTAATTGGATGACTAAATGATCTCCAAATTTAGCATGCTTGCAGCTGAATCGAGCTGTTCAACGAGATATATCTAAAGAGTCCAAAATCACTTAATTCTAGCTTCATTAAGACATTTAAGCATTAACTAAACATTTTATAATCAAGATAATCAATACGAGCTATCTCATTTAGTGTTTCAAATTTTCTCAATAATTACGAGCAAGCCACCCTTAAAAATCTATAAATAAGCTCCACTCTTTACATGAAAGAGTGAGCTTCAAGCTAAAGCTTTGAGGTTCTAAGGATCCCGGAGCAACATCAAAGTACCATCGTTAGGCCATCACCTGACTATCATCTTCAGGCCTTCATCGGCTGACCATCACAATCCTTGGACCACTATCACCCGACTATATTCCTTCCGACTTCCATCACTCACCAAATACAATCCTCAGACCACCATTGCCCGACTACGGTCCTTAGACCACTGTTGTCAAACTACAGTCCTCCAACCTTCGTCGCCTACCAACTATAATCCTTCCGACCTTTATTGCCTGTAAACTATGGTCCTCAAACCACTATCGCTCGATTATGATACTCTGACCACCATTGCCTGATTATGGTCATCCCACTCCCATCACCCACCAACTATGATCCTCAAACCACCATTGTCCGATTATGATCCTCAAACCATCATCGTGAGACTAGGATCCTTATACCACTATTGTCCTACTATGATTCTCAAACCACTGTTGCCCTGCTATGACCCTTTGATATCCGCCGCCCTGCTATGGCCCTTTGATCTCCATCACCCAATTATGGCCCTTCCAAGCTCCATTGTCAGCTAACTATGATCCTCCGACCACCATCATCTGACTGCAGTTCTTCCAACCTCCATCGCCTGTCAGCTACAACCTTGAACCACTGTCGCCCGACAACAGCCCTTGGACCACCATCATCCGACTAGGGTCCTCAGACCTCTGTCGCTCAACTATGGTCCTTCCAACCTCAATTGCCCACTGACTACGATCCTCGAACCACTGTCACCCGACTACGGTCATTGGGTCACCGTTGCCTTAGTACGATCCTCCAACTACCAACACCCCAATAAGATTCTCCAACCTCCATCACCCGTCGAATACGGTCCTCCAACAACCATCACCCGATTACAATCCTCTGACCACCATCGCTCGACTATGATCATCCGAACACCATTGCCCTACTACGAACCCTTCAACCTCTGTCACCCGCAACTATGGTCCGCTGACCATTGTAGCTCGACTACGATCCTTCAAACATCCTTTGCCTGTTAATTACGACCCTTGTACCGTTGTGCCCAACTACAGTCCTTCGCCATTGTCGTCGAACTACGATCCTCCGACCTAAGTCACCCTGATTATGATTCTTCTAACCACTACTGCTAGCTAACTACAACCCTCAAACCACTATCGCTCGTCGACTACGATCCTTGGACAGCCATCGCATTACGATACGATCCTCATACCATCGTCGCCGATTATAATCTTTTGACCATTGTCACTCAATTGCGCTCTTTAAAGCTCCATTGCCCGTCAATTACAGCCCTTCTGACCTAAGTCACCTGCCAACTACGATTTTTTCAACTTCCATCACTTGTTGACTATGACCCTCAAATTATTATCGTCCAACTACAATCCTCCAACCTTTGTCACCCGCCAAATATGATCACTCGAGTACAATCTTCAAACCACCGAAGTCTTACTATAATTCTTTTGAACTCCATCACTGGCAACTATAGTCCTTCGACCTCCATCACCTGTCAACTACTACATTCCTCCAAGCTATAATATTTTGGTTATTATCACATGGCTACTCTAACGTTTATAGCTTCATCACTTATCATTTCTAATAATGTCAATATATGTCATCACTTACAAGATCAATGCACACCATCAATATCAACTTTGACTCCCAACTTCATTATGTTGGATTCTTGCCAAAAGTTTATTCCAACTTCAATCGCATAATATATTCTTTGTACTGTATTAATATCTTCTCTCAAAGAAAGGCACCATTAGTAATAAATGACAAATACTAGTTGAATCATTTTAACTGGGCCAAGCCCTAAGGTTTCTTGCATCTTCTCACTTATCTATGTGTGTATTGGGCTTTTGTGCAAAGTTAGGACATTAAACCTTCTATGCCACTCTAGCACCGTGAATGTTCCAACACATAACAACTCCATATCACTATTTTTTTAATACTTTTTTGAATAGATTTTCCAATTTGCCTAAATGTTCCTAGTTTTTAACTAAGTTCTTACTATACCCATTCATCATACATTTAATTTGATTAAAATCTTTTGATCTCCTTTCGTGAGCATTATCTATTTTATATGCTTCTTTTCGAGTTTCGACAATGTCTAGTCTTTTTTTTTCTCTTTTTTTGGTGCCTAGAAAACTCAATAAATCATCAAAAGTTTCAACAATAACTTTGATTACAACCTTCTTTGTGGAATTTCTAGTTTTCATATAATTATTGTATGCTCCAAACTTTTTTGTTTGCACCAACCCAACAATTAAAAAATAAAATAAAATCTAAAAAATTTCTATTCCAAGGAAAAATAACATTTTTTGCACACATTTCTCTCATGCCACAAGGATTATTTCATTAACGAGGATAAAATTGCACTCATTTGCTGGCAAAGGTAGATTTAGGAGGAGGCATGTACCCTGTAAATTTTAATATGTCATCATATATCATAAATATATATTAATAAGTCCTCGATATTTGAAGTTTTAATAGTAAGCATTCAATTTGTGCACCCTCCCCCCCCCCCCCCCCCCCCCCCCCCCCTCCTAAATAATAAATGTTTATACACCCCCGTTAAGAAGAATTATTTAGATTAGGTCAAGAATTAACGTGTAGCACTTCTATTTGTTATGGCATATAAGGAGCTAGTAGAATGATGTAGAAAAGCAGCATAAAATACAATATAATGCAATAGAACATAAGAAAGAAATGACCAACCAGAAATCAAGCACATGGTGAGGATTGATGCAAATTTCATTCTAGATTCTTAATAAGAAATTAACACATTTCTTCTTCTTTTTTTTATTAATGAAGGCTAGAGCAAATATTGCCCCCTTATCTGATGTAGAGAACTAGCTTGTATTTGAGTCCCACAAAAGAAAAAATCACGGCTTGAATAAGATATTAAGTAGCTTGTCTTTTAATTCCAAACTGCCCCATTATGTCATATATGCCTATCTCATGAATATTTTTCAAGGGTAGAACTAATGATTTTTTATATGTTACCAAAAAATTCATCTAAACAAACACGAATCTTGATACAATGTTTAAACTAAAACTTATAAAATTAAATTCAAGACCCTTTGAATTCAAGTTTCAACAAATTTATAGTCAAAATAAACATTATAATGAGACCAAACTACAACATCAAATGTACCTTGATCTTAGTCTAATTGATATTAAATCAAGTACTCAAAGCATATTTGAAAACTTCATAACTCCAATGTGCCCAAGTTCATTAAGTTCCAATGTCATTAAGGTACTTAAATGATTAAATAATGGCTATGATCAAGTGAATTAACATGAACCATTTGGTGGAGTTCTCGGCTAATAAAATTAAAATGTAATTAATAAAATATATAACTAAGCCCCCACTCTACACATGAGGGTGGAGAGCTAGACTTGGATTGGACCTTGATCTGGAATTGGCAAGGGTTATTGCCTACGATCAACGCCAATAAGTGTCGTCACCTAACTATCATCACTAACTGACCACAGTCATCCAACTATTATCATGCGACCATTGTCACCCGACCATTGTCACCCGACCATTGTATAGTAACTACCAAACAACATTGACACATGTCATCTCTAATCAAGATGATGCGCGTCATTGACATCAGTGTAGACTTGCACCATCACAAACAAGACCAACGTATGTTGTTGACACCAATGTCAGTGCACATCATCCCCAACAATACTGATGCATGTAATCATCAATAAGGATGATGCAAATCTTTGATACACCAATGCCAACAATATCAATGTATGTCTTCGATACTATTATCGATGAAAGTCATCACCAATAAGACCAATGCACATCTTAAATAGCAACATTGACATATGTTATTGCCAAAAAGACCAATCCATATTATCAATACTAATGCTTAGTGCCAACAAGCCCAATGCCTAATGTCCACATCAACTTCATTGCCACCATAGACATTAACCCCAACAGTTGATGTCACCAAGAAGGCCAATGCACATCAACGACACCAATGTCTATGCACGCCATCGCTAACAAGGAAGACGCCCAGTGTTGAAACCAAGGCATATGCTAGGCTTCTTGATATTTGGTCTCCCCTCTTCTAAAGAGACCAACCAACCAAACAACCAATAATCTCTTGAAGAGAACTCTTAATGCCACAAAGCTCCATCAATTACCAACATGAAATCCATTCTCCAAGTTCTTGTCTATAGCATTGCATCAACGCCTTCCCTAATTGCAGGGAAGAGAATCATTTGTAACATATAATATCCACAAGTAAAACCATTTTAACTTCGCCAAGCTCCATAGTTTTTCGCCTTCTTGGGTTTTCAAATAAAGAAACTTGTGTCTCTTATAAGCTGCTCACGACGCATGTAAGATCTTCATATAATATTAAGATGATAAACTCTCTCTCCTACTGTGAATGTTCTAGCAAACAATAACTTTAATTTAATATGACTAACAATAGAATACTACCCAGACGCATTTCTAGAGAAGAAACCTGTTCTGAGTTGTCTTCAGTGAATGCCACGATTGATCATATCCAAGAATCACTAAAAAGCCAGCAAGCTCATTTTAACAAAACCATATATCTCATTTCAATAAAACCAAAAAAAAAAAATCAACTAAACAAGCATAATTTTTTCAGCTTACTACACTCAATGATGCTCTAATTCATGACAGAACATCAAGATAATTAAATCTAAAGTCATGGTATCTGGGCACGAGTAAAGAAAACCCCATGCAAATTTCAACGGCTTAAAAACAACTTCACATTTGGTCATCTGGTGCGTTTGACAAGAATCTTACTATTACTAAATATCTAACAATTACCATCTGCAGCACTTAAATCCCAACTACTTCCCCATCACAACCCCCGACCGTAAATAACGCTTCATTCCCTGCAGGCGATGAGTGTATGTGACATAACATCCTCAAAAAAATGGAATGTAAATATGTGATCGACCAACTTCCAACAGCCTCACTCCCCAAACAACCAAAAAAATACCAGGATGTGTTATGTTAACATATACAAAAAAAAAAGGTTTGATGCTCTGATAATATTAAGTAATTAATATATATGGAGACTGATGATTCATTGAAAGAAGTGGGTTCGTTCACTCAGCCCGTCCTCTGAACACCAACCATACAAAAACCTTTGGATTTGCAAAAAGACACATTTAAATCACCCACACAAACGCTCATACGGGAGAAATCAAATAAATGAACGTGCATGCTGCAAAAAGAGCTAAGAAACAACAAATGAATACAGAAGCAAGCAATAATGTATCAGATAGTCATACAAAAGGCACTCTGATGATTTACTAAAATGGTTAATGAAGAAGCACAATTTGACAGCATGAAATAGCAAATCGTCAATGGTTTTTTTCAGAAAACAACTTAAGTTATGAGCCACTTACCAACACCAACTAGTGCAACAACAGATGAAATGGCATCAGAACGATGGTGCCATGCATTTGCCTTCATCAAACCGCTTCCTTGCTTTTCTCCAGCTCTCTTTGTTATCCAGTAAAGCCTAAATTCAAAAAGTAGAAGCAATTCTTTTGGTCAAGCTCACTGCTCCCTATCCACTATCCAAACCCTTAAGAAAATATAACAGGACACATGGAGCTATGAATTCCAATAATGCAGTTTAGTTCAAGTTCTAGATATGACAAATTAAAGTAATAAAACATGCATTCTTAAAGCACTCGCAGTAGATTATAGAATTTATTTTCATAAGCCTGTTTTCCACATGGAGACATTGAAAGAATATTGTACAAGTTAATTACTAAGCATTCCACCTTTGTGATTTCTACACATGAATCCTTAATTTTACGCTGAAGGATGGTATTGAAGCTCTAGCTTTCAATTTTCCAACATAACATGCAAAACAACAGAGAACAAAGAAACAACCTACATACCCTTCTTTAACAGAAATAGATAAAATAGTCATGCTCAAAGCCAGGATAGGGTGATCCAAATCGAATCCATGATGATGGCCACCATGGCCATGATTATGATTATGATGATCCAGGGTATGATTAATCATATCTGGTGTTGACGTCAAAACCCCCTGAAAGTGAACAGGCACAAACCATATGGGAAGATGTGTGGCAAACATACTTCAGAATATCAAAGATACACAAACAAACCGTCAGATGTCCACAATTTTTCCTACGTTTATGTTACAAAACCCCACATGCACAGTCTATGAAAGAGTCCTAAAACATTAAAATTTTGCTAAGAGCCTATACCTGCAGAACATCAAAGGCATGCCAGGCAATACCACCAGCAGTTCCAAAAAGCATACAAGAAATACCAAGAGCTCCTAGGGACTCAAATTTTCCATGCCCTGGAACAAACACAAGTAATGCATCACAGTGAAAGAAAATTCAAGTATGTCCATGAAATGATAACTGCAAGAGCACATGCATAGCCAAGTGTTAATGTTCTCAAATTCTCAACAAGGACTCTAAATGATGAGCCAATAGCAAGTGTGCATGACCAATCAACCATTCAGCCTTTGCGCACTTCTCAGGTTTAGCAAAAGAGCTACGTTATGCTCGCAAAAAAAATGTACAAACAGAACTATTTGAACATCACTTTTATAGGGTGAACCAAATAAATATTAGAGTATAATCTATATTTGATTTGGATGAGCTTTTATTAATCCATCTAATCAGGCACTTATGTGGCATGAGTTTTCATGTAGATTTTTGGGTATAACATTTCTCTTAGAATAAATAAAATCTTCACAAATAATTCTCACAAATCACATAAAAATTAAAGCTTCACAATGCTATAAATTTCATTTCATTAAAAAAAATGTTAGCCTATGGCTTTTGTTCCACATTTAATAGAACTATGATGTCATAACGTACATCTTTTGGTTAGTGTACCCAGCTTAAAGCCGAAGTATGTAAAAAAAAAATCATATACCATTTCATAGTGGGATTCATGTTAAGCTCATAACATATTCCCTCCAACTTATTAACGAATAAGGCTCTTAGAGTTATAATATTGAGTAATAGAGATTTTTTCAGCGCTGTGATCAGTGAAAATCCATCGTTTATAAAATATGGGCACAGTAAAGTAATACATATGTGATTTGAATCTGATTGAATGCACCAAAAATATTGAGAAAATAGATTATGGATATGGCTTGTCGCACAAATATAATGCTAATATAAGTATTTGCATGTAAGTATAACGTTTTTTTGCACAAAGGAGGATATCATAGTTGCATACTTTTTCAATTTACAAGTGGAGGAAATAGGGATTAACTCCAGCACCTTCAAACTAAATTATGATCTATTAAACACAGATGTTATGAACACATTAACAAGCAGGAAGATGATCAAACCAAAGTATTGAAACAACTTCTACACTAAATAATGAAATGATATAAAACACTTAACAAAGTAACATCCTATTCTCCTAGCGAGTGAATCAAGCAAATCATAAGCAAATATGGTATCCACCTTTCACCCACATTGGGCATGTATTAGTTATACATTTAGCATGCAATGCCATGCATCTTGATTAGCTAAATGAAAGATGGTATCATCCTATTCTCCTAAGGCAGTTACTTTTATGACCTAATATTCAGATATATCAAACGGCATAATAACAAGCATCAGTGCTAACTATGATAAGTAGGAAAAGGATAAGTTGAACCCTCAAAATTATTTGTGCTTCTTAGCCTCCAATATTTAGAACTACTATGTCATAAACTATGACTATTAGCGCTAGCATTATCCAACCATCTGAGGTTGGACTTTTGAATCTTTTTTTTTTTTTTCACCTTTCATGTTGTGCTGAGCACCATGATACCAAGGACTTTAGTCGGCTGTTTGGCTCATTATAAATGGAATGTAATCTAAAATATATACTTGTAAATGAACAAGGGATGAAACTAACTTTAATGCACTTCATCGAAATTTGCAGAGAATCACGCAAAATTTTGTATTTTATTTGCAAACATTTTACCTACAACAATTTCTCACTATGCAAAACAGCAATTATATGGAAAAGGGAGGAGTTCAGGTATAGAAGCAAAATTAACCATATGGGTGTTCTTTGTCCTTCGGAGCCTTGGCAGCCCTATAAGACAACAACGCAATGCTGCTGAGAACCTGCAGAATCACAAGGTTAAAGATGACAAACAACAGCAGGTTCTCTTAACCTTCAAAAAACATGAATACGCTTGAACAGTTTTTGTAAATTATCTCGACCAAAAAGCACATTATAAAGATTTCAATATTATCTCCACTTAGTTATCATCCATTTACCTTAAACGACAATAATTTGTGCAATTTTTTTTATCAATGAAAATTTTTCTTATATCTGCGAAGTAATGTCATGTTCTTGATGTCAGCTATTTGGCTCTTCAACGCGTTAAAATAACAATTTTATTCATAAAATTTAATTCATATTTTAAAAACACAATTCCTTGGTATCTAGATTATAGGTCATCTAACTACTAAAATAAATTATTACAAAAGTAAAGGGCAGCAATAATCTAATTACTATAGATTCAGTCCACTAAGATCCCAGCAAACAAGGGGGAAAAACAATCTCAACAGCCAATAAATCAGCCGCCCAATATTCACGCTATACTTACGACATCAGAGGCCGAATGCGCGGCATCCGCAATGATGGCGGTGCTTCCGCAGATGTAACCGGTGAGGGCTTTCCCAACGGAGAGGGATACATCAGCAGCGAGTCCAAGCCGGAATATTCCCTCCGCCTTCTCCCTCTCTTTATCAAAATCGCTATGGTGGTGGCTATCGTTGGTGTGACCGCCGTGCCACCTCCGGCTTATGAGAATGTAATCCTGGTGCTCCCAAAGAGGAAGCACAATCGGGAGGCGAACAGTTGGGAGTAATAGCCTGTTGTGGTGCCATGGAACAGATCGGCCGGCGCAGCATGCTCGCCGGAGAGCGGCGAGGTTTGGCTGCCGGAATCCCATCTCCTTATTATCAAAAATATTTTTTTCCTTGCTCGCCGCTTAAATCGGTGCCGCCAAAGTATTCTGGACTATATAGAAAATAAGTTGAAAGCTATTAATATTATTAATATCTATGCTGAAATTATTTTTTAAAAGTTTATCTATTACTAGATTTAAAAAAATAAAAATCTTTAATTTGATAGTGGCTATATAGGGCATAAATATTTTACTATGAGATACTATTTTTATTCTTAACTTGATATGATTTGTATACTTATAATTACGGCAATATTGATCTCTCGTAATATTTTTATATAATTTCAGTGCTTTTTTTTAATGATGATTTTAAAAACATCTCTCATCTCTACTTTGAATGAGATTATACTTTTGACATACTCAAATTTTTTGTTCATCAAGCTTTTGCTTTCGTGCTTGGATCAAAATTCTCTGAAAAAAAATTGGTATATTGTTGAATTTCAAAATTTGATTGAAAAAAAAATAAATACTTGGCATTTATCTCTATTTGTTGTGTGATTTATTTTGTCTAAAGAGAAAGAAATGAGAAGAGATTTGATAGTTGCATTAATTGCCTAAAAACTATAACTTGTATTTTTTCTCATGATATTAAATCTAAATATGTTGCTTGGAGGACTAAATATGTTTGCTAGTTATTTTTTAATTTCAATATAGGAGCCACTGGTTCCTCTTTGTGCTCTTTTTGGTGGTGGGTGGCAGTGGCTTCAACTTTTTGACTTTGGCTATGATGAAGAGGGATTCTCCCCTTTTTTTCTCAAATCTCACTTAAAATATTTATTTCTGATACGTCATGCGAAAATTAACTTGATCAGGCACGAATCTCGAGGCAAAAATCAAGTTGGAAACTTCAAAAATTAAATCCAGGAGCACCTGAACTCCGATTTCAGCGAGCTTACAGTCAAACTGAGCGTCTCGGAAATACGAATCCAACGACACCAAATTCGGCCCAATCCGAGTCCAAATGGGTCCGAATCAAGGACCCGAAGCTCTTTTGGAAGGTTCAAACCGCAATTTGAGTTACCAAACGGTCTCCGATTTTAACGAGCTTATACTCGAATCGAACGGCTCGACGAGACAAATCCAACGAGCCCAAGATAGCTGAATTCTTACATCATTAAGACCTCCAAATGTCGAACGAACGGTGCACGATCGTAGGATTCTCTATCGGTCGTCCATTCAAACCACTCCCTATTCACCCTTGATCTCACACCTATTTACGGGTCATGTCACTCCAGAAAATCTATAAATAGAGCCCTCATTCTTCATAAGAATGGACTCAAGGAAGAAGAGAAGGAAGAGGAGAAGGAAGAGGAGAAGGAAGAGAAGGAAGAAGATCCTTCTCGACCACCGCCGGAACCTCGCCGGACCACCGCCGGACTACCACCGGAGCCTCGCCGGATCACCGCTGGAGCCTCGCCGGACCACCGCCGGAGTTTCACCGCACCACCATCTCAAGGCCCGACGTTCAGCCCCGATGTTCAGGCCCGATGTGCTACTGAAGGCCTGACATTCAGGCCCAACGTTCTGCTCAAGGCCTGACTTTCAGGCCTGACTTCTTCATCTGAGGCCCTCACCTTCTCCAGAAGCCCTCACCTTCGCCAAAGGACCTCTCCTCCGCTAAACTACCACATGACGTCGTTGCTTTGTCGGAACACCACCTGAGGCCTGAACTTCTGCTGGGCCACTACCTGACGTCCAGAGTTCTACCAAAGTACCGCCCTACTACGGTCCATCCGACCTCCATCAACAGACAACGGTTTTTCTGACCCCTGTCTCCTACCGACTACGGTCCTTCAAGCCTTCGCCGCCTACTACGGTCCATCCGACCTCCATCACCAGACCACGGTCTCATGCCGACTACGATCCTTCCGACCAGACAAACATGTATATGTAATTCCTATTATGTAATGCAATCTATATGATGTATATTTGCTACATCAATCCAATGCCTTCTCCCAAGGAAGAGCCTCATTTGTAACGACTACAAATACTAGTGGATTCATTCAAACTGGGCCAGGCCCCGTGGTTTTTCCCCCTTTTCAGGGGTTTTTCACGTAAAAACTCTGGTGTCTCTTATGAATATTTCACCCCTTCACTTATCTGCTTGTGTGCTGGATCTTCGTACAATGCTAAGACGTTAAACCATATATTTCTCTACCGCCGCGAATATTCCAGGACGCAACAATTTCATATGCTTTATATATAATTGAATAAATATACTTTGCAATGATTTATAGTTATATATATATATATATATATATATATATATATATATATATATATATATATATATATATATATATATATATATATATATATATATATATATATATAGCATGCATATATGTGATGTTAAGTTCGCACACATAAACACTCAATTCAAATCAATCATCAGTTGGGTCATTATTTAATATTAGTTACCCATTAGTGCCTTCTAATATTCCACATTTATCGTCATTATCAATCACTTGTCATGATCATATCTTTTAAACACTGATATTATGATGCATGTCACCCCAATTGTTTTATCTCTCTTTGCTCTAAGGCAACAATGAAGTTGATAGATATATTTCACCCAACATTTCATATTTCTCATCAATCTCATTATACACCTTCTATTAATTGACATTTATCAAGCATTGGTGTCAAATTTTCTAGTTGTTAGGTCTTCCCCTCTAATGATAAAGCTAACAGACCACTATCACCTGATGTTTACCAATAGCCAACATCCTATAATTGAAACAACTATTCTTGGTTTCTTGAATCCCCTCTAATCAGGAGGATAACCAAGCCAAATGCATATTATTAGTTGACCTTTGATGTTCCATAACAAATAAGTTAACCATCTACTATAGTTAAACTTGTGATGTTCCTTATCTATCATCTATTTATTTATAGTAATGATCAATATTTAACATTTTTCAACTGTTGACCTACGATGTTTGAACTCTTCACTATCATAAGTATAACTATATCGACCACCTATTGACAGATAAAATTCATGAGCTAAAAAATGACAACAACATTAGTATGTCAACAAATTTGGAGTGTTGGAGAGAGAGAGAGAGAGAGAGAGAGAGAGAGAGAGAGAGAGAGAGAGAGAGAGAGAGAGAGAGAGAGAGAGAGAGAGAGAGAGAGAGAGAGAGAGAGAGAGAGAGAGAGAGAGAGAGAGAGAAATGAAAATCATTACCTTGCAATGTTGACATATTGAGGAGGCAGTGGGATTATGCCTGGTTAGAATCAATCAAGAGATTAAAAATAAAAAGAAAGAATGAGAGAGTATTCATATATATTTTATAATGATTCGGCTGAGATGGTCTATCTACACTATAATGTTGGTCAAATGATTAACAAATCATAAGAATTACAGGGATGTATTTCTTTAGATGGGCAGGGTCCTAAATGCTATTTTATTTGAGCCACAAACAAGGATAAACTATCCAACTAGATGGAACATAAAAAAGAAAAGTGTCTCCTTCTTTTTCCTTGTTGAATATTTAGGAAACTTAAACTACTATGCTTCTACTTTTTTTTTCTCCACCTCTATATCTATTGGTATATCTATCTCTTCATCTTTTTATCCCTCTATGTGCTTATTTATCTTACTTTTTTCACAACTATGATTTATCTTTACATTTATCAAGTGTGATTCTTAATAAATGACATGATCTCCTTGTCTAGGCAAGGCATGCATGATCATGATGAGGCATGGCACGCGGAGGTTGGCGTTATCGCTTGAAACAAGCTGTTAGGACTATATCATAACAATGCTAGAGAATAGTGATATATACTAGATAAAAGTTGTAGTGGTGGAGACTTTAACAATGTCGAAATAAGTGGCAATTTAGGTAATGTTATAATACGTTGTATTAGACTTGTGATTTGGATAAGGGCTGATGAAGTCCCTTGCTATATGCCTATCGATGATAATGCCATTATACATATTAGTCATGTAGACTATTTGGGCACATAGACTAAGATCCCTAAAGGTATCACATGATTGGTGGCAACTAGGAAGATGGTTAAGGTTTCAATCTTTTTCAAGCGTACATAAAGATTTTATAAAGCAAATTATTTTAATTGTTTGTTTCTTTATCTCGAAAACAGTTAAAAAGTTATCTCAAACAAATGCTAAGAATTCATTTGAGAAGCTTATTTATAGTTTTGCTTTCCAGATAGTTATGCTATTTCTATTTGGTTATAATAATTTTGTTATTTTTTTTCAAAATTATTTTATGTTAGAAGCAAATTTTAATGACCAAATCTATTAATAGAGTGAGGTGGTTATAAGAGAAGTGTTTGAATAGTTTAAAACATAGAAAGCCTGTAATTCCTATAACATTTTTCAAAACAGCTAGTTGTTCTACTATTGTTTTGGAGTTATTTCATTTGCTTGTAAATATAACTGTAGAGTTAGGAGATATTATGAATTCTTTTACTTTCCTGAGCTAAATTGGCTCGCATCACCCCAAATCAAACAATTTAAGAGCAAATTAGTTCAAATTATTAATTTTAACTATATTCATTTTTTGTTTTCTTGTCATTTCATCAATATGAACTCTCTCCAATTAATTTGGGTCTACCTAATTCTTTATCTTTGATATATCATAAAAAAATTATCTTGATCGGGCACGAATGTCAAGACAAAAATTTGACATTCTCTTGAGAGGGGGATCAAAGCAAGAAACAAGTAGAAAAAGAGAAGAAAAAGAAAAGGATAGGTGGGAAGAAACTCCTCGACCACCGCTGGAGTTATGTTCGACGCCCGAGTGACGCCGGAATTCTACCCGACGCCCAAGTGATGCCGGAATTTTGCCCAACGCCCAAGTGACGTCAGAACTTTGCACGATCTCCAAGTGACTCTAGAGTTTTGCCCGAATACCATCTAATGCCAGAGTTCTCCCCGCCCGCTGACTGAATTCGAACTTCTACCCAACAACGGACCTCTGCTCGTCGCCATATTTCTACCCGACGTCGAACTTATGCCCATTGTCAGGTTTTCGTCGGACATCTATTCGATGCTGGATTTCTGTTTATTGTTGGATTTCTACCTGACACAGTCATTTCGATCTCCATCGCCCACTAACTACGATCCTTCTGAATTACGTCGCCCACCGACTATAGTCCTTCCGACCTCCGTCGCCAACCGACTACGATCCTTCTAACTTAAGTCGCCTACCGACTACAGTACGTCGAATCAGACAAACACATTAACAGTGATTCTTTGTATTCACATCATGTAATGTACTCTATAAGATGTATATCAAACTAAGGCCTTCCCCCAAGGAAGGGCCTCATTTGTAATCAACCGTAACGCTAGTATATTCATTCAAACTGGGCTAGGCCCCATGATTTTTCCCCCTTTCAGAGGTTTTCTACGTTAAAATTTTGGTGTCTCATATGAATGCTACACCCTCTCTCTTATTTGATTGCGTGCCAGTTTTTCTTACAATGCTAAGATGTTAAACTTCATATTTCTTTACAGCTACGAATATTTCAGGACGCAACAATCTTTTTATAAACTTAGCAAAATCATGAATCAAAATAAAGTCTTAAGAAATTTGCATAAATATATCCCGACGTACTTGAAGTAAATATGAGTTTTAAAGTTCTTAAGTTTACACTGAGGTTAGTGATACATTTAAGAGCTTTGAAGTTAAGTATGACATAAAATGCATAAATGCTTTCAAACTGCTTTGACTTTCATATAGCAACCACAATTTTATTTGCATAATATTTTTTTGTTGTGGTAAGATGCTTTTTGCAATTAAGGCTTACAAAAATAAAAATTTTTGTACTAAAACGGAAAAAGCCGTCCCAAACGAAGCCTAAATATAACATGAGAGCTATACTGATTTTTTGGTTTAACTTTTAAAAAAAAAACTTATTTATAATAACCATAACAATTTTAAAGGAATTATTTTTTATACAATAACTTTACTCGCATCTTTATAAAAAAACTATAGTCGCACCAAAATATTCTTAGGATATGTTTAGGACGTCCGTAACTTTCTATAAAGATGATAACTAAGTTGTTGTAGAGAAAATAGTCATTTTGTGTTATAAAAATTTTCTAGTTTTTGAAAAATGAGATAGAATATTTTTTATAGTTCCCTTACATAAATAGATCTTATTACAAAATGTAAATTTGCATGACAAAAAAATTCTGAAAATAACTAAAAAGTAGAAGAAAAAAGATTAAATGGAAGTATGATTATGATCTAAAAAAATGGGTCAGATTTCTTTCTTTGGGCCTAATACCAATTTACGAGCCCATATCTCTTTAGTCAACTAGCACGATAGTTGAACGGCCGTGATCTAATCTTCGCTAGGCCTAAACCAACCTAGATCCTAGTCACCGTTCGATCTTCGGCGTTTGCTGCGATCGCTATGTTAACGGTTCAGATGTTTCTTTCATAGATCCTACGGTCTGCAATTACTAACCTTTCGATAAATAATCTAATCTTAGGGCTTCGATTTCAGTCTGTCGCCTCTCTCAAGCTTCAAAAGGCTCGGGAAGAAAGCCGCCTAATTAGGGTTTCCGAGCTCTTCAAGCCTTTCAACAAAGATGGTAAGCATCTTCTTTTCATCTGTTATCATAACTGTTATCGTTAGGATCTGATCTCTTTTGTGATTGTCTTACAAAGCTCCTTCATTTTTGCTGTGATTTCATTTTTCTTCCAATGTCCGGTTTATATTGTTAGAATCTTGCCTACTATTGCTTCATCTTACTAAAGTTTTTTGTGGCCCGTTGAACTCAGTTAGATTTCTTCACTTTCATTTACTACTTATTTCCTAAATCTATGTGTTTTCTCTTTCAATTTTGTCTTGATTTATTTTCTGTCTTTGAATGTTTTATGACATTTCAAATTTTTTTTCTTTTATTAATGTTAATGTCTTAAATTAAATATTTGAAGCTAAGCCCATTTTTTGTAGAACAACCATATTTTTTGAAAGATTTTATAGGAATTACAGGCTTTCTATGTTCTAAACAATTCAAACACTTCTCGTATAGCTACCTAACTCTAATAGATTCGGTGATTAAAAATTGCTTCTAACTTAAAAAAATTTCAAAAACACATGCCAAAGCCTAAATATTGGGGGGAGGGGATAGTTGAACTCGCCTCTTGTGCTCCTTAGGAGGATCCTTGCTGGACTTCTTGATTGTTGGATCAGCACGAATAGCAGCATGAGCCTTTTTGTACATCTTTGTCATTCCGTCAGGTTCAATTCCCTTCTTAATATAATCGCTGAATTGTGCTTGATATTTCTCATGTTCATCCTCCGTCAGAATCTGAGCAAAATGAAAAAGAAAATTCAAATATTGATGTAAAGTTTTCTTCAGATTTTGATGTGCATGGAGGGGGAAGAATGAGAACAGTTTATCGAGAAATAAGGGGAAAAAGAACAGTACGCCATTCAAACCCTCTGAGATCATAAAGAAGACATCATGCATAAATTATCCAAATTGATGACCCTATAAAGCCTACAAGACTCTAATGAAATTGTTGCAAAACACTTCCAATGAGAAAAAAGGTATTTTTAAGGAGGATATATTTAAATGATAACTACTAAAATATATCATTTATTAATTCAAAATATGAAATTAGATGTGAAAAAGATGCATCAATGAATGGCTTTAGAGATCCATATGATATACATATCAAAATTTAAGGGAGATGCTACAAGAATAATGAACAAATGAAAGATCTTCATGACATCAAAGAAGCCCCAGCAACTTTCCACACAGCCACACTACCTAGAATAATTCTCCTGCTTTGTTCGAAAATTACAGCTGCTGTTGCAATCACTATCTCTGCAATTAAATCCAACCTTCCGTTACTAACCACCTCTCAATCTACCATTGGTGCTAGGGAAAGCAGATGTTTAACTAAGTATTTATACAACTGTACTGAGTCTGTAAAGTGTTGATACATACTTTTTATATACAAAAATTCTTCATCTTAGTTTAGTCTTTTATTTTATGCACCTATATTTTTCTGCACATCTTTTTAGTTGTTTGTTTTGTTGTGTCATCTATTTTTTCCCCTATTGCCAGTAATGTAATTGTGTCAATGTTTGTGGTGCTTATTACTCAGTGATTTAAATTGTAAGTTTTATTATCATTCTTGGCGAGTAAGAGGGTGTTTTTGAGTTTATTTATTTGATATTTCCACATATAGATAGTTTTGTTTGTCCCACATCTGTATTCTTTTCTTTTGATAATGAATTTTTTTAATTTGCTTTCAGGTTTTTGTGAAAGCCCAGAAGTCAAAAGCTTACTTTAAGCGTTTTCAAGTCAAATATAAGAGAAGAAGAGGTACTTTTATTCCAGTGAAAGTGACCTTATTCAGCATTTGAGGAATTTCTTCATTTTGTTGTGTGGAAGTCACATTTTCTTTACATGATTTATTCTCCTGACTTGTAGAGGGAAAGACGGATTACCGTGCTAGAATTCGCCTGATTAATCAGGATAAGAACAAGTATAACACTCCAAAGTACCGATTTGTTGTGCGATTTGTATCCAAACTGACCCATTAACCTTTTTTTCTATAAAATAATTATCTCTTGTTGAATAAGTCTATCACTTGTTTATTTCTTAATAAAGTTATTGTCCAGACGAATAGGGATATTATTGCACAAATAGCATCTGCTAGTATTGCCGGTGATATTGTTCTTGCAGCAGCTTATGCCCATGAGCTACCTCATTTTGGTCTCGAAGTTGGTCTCACTAATTATGCTGCAGGTATTGAGATTCCTTCATAAATGAACTTTCCCTTATAATCGTATTTATTTACAATGTGCTAGGTTTTAATGTACTTGTCTGTCATTAGCCTATTGCACTGGACTCCTTTTAGCGCGCCGTGTTTTGAAGAATCTTGAGATGGATGAGGAATATCAGGGGAATGTTGAGGTATATATTGTTATGTTCAATTTTAAAATAATTTCTACATAAAAGAATAACTTTTCCAACTTACTGAGCAGGCTACTGGAGAAGACTTCTCAGTTGAACCAGCAGAAAGCAGGAGGCCATTCCGTGCTCTCCTTGATGTTGGCCTTGTTAGGACGACAACCGGAAACCGTGTTTTTGGTGCTCTCAAGGTTTCTTTTTTTTTTTTGCCAAGGATTGCTAATGAACTATATAGCATTGGGTCTTCTATTTAAGTGATAACACCGTGCTTTTATTTTAGTGGATGATTACATTTTTATCTATTTGTTGTTAATTAATAATGTAGAGCTTTTGAACATATTTGAAAGACACGTGTAATGGTATGTGTTGGTGGAGATCTCATATGAAAGCAGGGAATATATTCATATTGTAGTACACAAAGAATTGCCTCTAGAGCCTTTCTACATGCATATATACCATACATGATTCTACTCAAAGAGTAAGAGTATCTTTATTCATTTCATTCATAAATTTGGCATTTAATGCTCAGGAAAAGCAGCCCTTGAGAATGAGAAATTTCATAGTATTTTTTTTTTCTAAATGTGGAACATTAAGTTTATTTTGAATGAATTTTCACTGATGAAGACATAAGGATTTATTTATATATGGGGTTGAGGTTTCTTGTGAGCATAAACCTCTATTGTTAACTATCCTTCCCCTATGGGATAGCACTATCTATTGAGGATGTTGATTGTGCTTTTTTATGTATATATTGGTTTTTAGATTTTGAGTTAATTATTGGGGAATGTTTTGGGGTTTTGAGGTTGGCCCGATTATGATCGTATGGTTTGTTATCTTGTGCTTATCAAACTTGGCTGTCAACTTCAAAGGGCGAGTGGATGAGTAGCTTTACCCTTAGAAAAAGGATACGGAATGAGCATATACGTGAAAAGACTAGAGTAGCTCTAGTGGAAGATAAGATTAGAGAGAGTTGCCTTAGATGGTTTGGTTACATTAAACAGAGGCCTTCCAATGACCCGGTTAGGAAAGTTGAGGTTTTAGATTTGTCTTATGTTAAGAAAGGTAGAGTTAGATACTTAGATCTACAAAGATTTGGTTAGAAAATATTAGAAATGATTTTTCTTTATTAGATTTAAATGAGAATTTGACTTTTAACAGGACACAACGGCGAAAAAGGATTAATGTAGTCGACCCCACGTAGTGGGACAAAGGTTTGATGTTGTTATCAACTTAGGGTTTTGAGTTGTAACGGCTAGGAAACTTGATAAGGAACAAAGGGTTGCCTCAAGTATATTGGGTAGACTAAGGTGGAAGTTTGTCTTAAAGGTTTGCTTTTAAGGTGGACGATAACTTGTTTATTAGTAGTGTGCTAGTTGTACTAGTTTCATTGAATAGTTTAGAGGAATATTACATGGCCTCGAGTGGTTTAAAGGTATTGGGCATGATCCATAAGGGCTCATAAGTATGTTATGATTTATAAGGATGGGTGTGATAACCTTGCCCTTCAGGCAAAAAGTGCCTTGCTTGGTGGTGTTGCTTGCAATGGCTGAAATGAATTTATTTCCTTTATTTTTAAATTGCAAACTCTAGTCAACTTTGGATAGGTTTTTTGCAAAGTCAAATGATGAATATTTAGTTGTTGCACATGTGCTAGGATTAAGTAATCATTTATTGTATATTTGTATCCAATATATTTGTGGATATGTGTGGCATTTGTTCAATTTCATCTTTTTTGTTAAAAATTTTTAAAGTAATTTTGAGGCTAATTTCATAGCATTGCATATTATTTTTGACGAATTATTCTACAAATTAAAGGTACGTTTGTGGATTGTCTTTATTTCCTTCGTACCGGAAGGTGAGATGACAAGGTTGATTAAAGTTACTCTCCGACAATAGGATTGTGATATTTAGCATATCGATGATGTTAAAATCACTTAACAAATTTTTTGACCTCCTCTTTAGGTTACTTAAAAATTATTGTTGAGTTTTAATTTAATATATGTACCTATGATTAACAAATCAGTCATTATAAGGATAAAAGATCAATAGAGGAAGGAAAAAACTTGTGCTTGAGTAGTGATTAATGATATAAGGGCATATGGTCTTCAGTTTAGTTGTAAAAAAGATCTATGACTACTCAATTATTAACTTGAATTCTCTTAAGCTTTTTTTATTATTTTTATCTTTTCTTCTTTTTATATTTTCAGCTTATTTTCTTATATTTCTTGATAGTCTATACAAGACTGATGAGGACAACAATCAATTCTCATATGGTGATCATGTGGAGAGATCAGATGCACTAATGAACTTAGATCCTTTAAAAATCACAATGAAAATTATCTGAAAACTGATTGAGTCGTTAATGATTTTTAATGATGTGCAGCTATTAGTGAATGATTTATTATTCCTCTTATGTTTGGAGCAAAGATCAATAAAGATAGGAGAGATTTCACATTAGATCAAGATTGATGATTCCCTCTTTTATGCACATGACTTAGTTGTCAAGAACAAGAAGACCAAAATTGTAGTTATTTTTGATTAAGCAGAGCATTCCGTGGTAATCATTGATCTAATTAAATATGGAGTTAAAATTTGGATAGCAGAATTAAGCGGATAAAGTATTATCAATGTTTTATAATGATTATCCAGAATAAATTCATTAATTAGTTAATTAGGGATGTTCATTAGTACTTAATCAATGTTAAAATATTTAGCTTTTATTATTATATTAATTAGAATTATTACCACTTTCCTTCTCCTTCCCCTTCTCCCATTTCCCTCTTTCATCCAATCTAGAGCATCCGGATCCATCAAAACCCTCAGCCATGTTCATTTAGCTGTTGATTTGTGCCACTAAATAAACTATTTAGTAACTTTACCTCATCAATTTTACCTAAAACCAAACATATTGAATTCTCATTTCATCTAAACATTTCATCTTCATGTTTTACCTAAACAAACAACTCTTTACTTAAAAAAAGTTTTGGGCTTGTATACTTTAACTAATATTGTGTAGCAGTAGCTTACTTCTGGTATCAACAACAGGAAATTATCGATAGAAAGCTTTTTTTGACTGAAGATAGGGTGTGAAGGTTAGGTGCTATAGTAATTTAGTTTATATAACCTTTTTTTATAAAATTACTTGTTTTACTCTCACCGCCAATATATGACAGATGGTTTCTAGTGTTTCTTTATTCATTTTGTTGTAATGATGAGGCGTGTTTAATCAACCTGATAATATTTCTTATCATTTTGATAATATCATTTTCAGTATTGATATGCTTGTTTATTTTTTAACCAACATGATTTTAATTGAACTTCAGGGGGCATTGGATGGTGGCCTTGACATTCCTCATAGCGACAAGAGGTTTGCTGGCTTTAAAAAGGATGACAAGCAGCTTGATGCTGAACTTCACAGGAAGTATATCTTTGGTGGTCATGTTGCTGATTACATGAGGGTTAGTGATATAGCTATATCACTATTTTCATTATAACTAGCCTTATCTCAATCTGCATTTTTCATTCATTTATCTTGAATATGTCTATTCCTAATTTTTTTACATAAATTGTATCAAGTTGTCGGGCTGTCAAAATCGGGTCACGGTTCAGGTTCGGGTCCAATCAGTCCAATCTGGAATTGACCTAGCACTGTTCGACCAGACCCGTTTTTTGCAAATGGGTTAGTTTTTTGGACTCAAACCTGACATGCTTCGGGTCCGGGTCAACCCAAACCCGACCAGGTCAACCCGAACACAAAATTTTTGGGTCAGGTTCGGGTATTTTACACCCCTAAATGGGTCTATTTTCTTACATCTTAAGCCACATAAGTTTATGTTCAAGCACCTTATTTTTCATAGTGGTTACTCCAAATTTTCATCTAATATTATTTAATTTATTATTTCTAATTTTGTCTCACATCCATCTCATTTCTTTTGCTCAATTAAGATGTCAATATTTTTTTGCAATCAAACATTTAGGGTCATGCAACATTATATAAGCCTAGTTGGAGTTTTATAAAATCTATTTTTAAGCTTTAATGACATTCTCTTTTCACATAAACTCTTGAGAGTGCTCCGTTATCTTGAAATCTTTTACTCCCCATCTATTTTTAATACTAATCAGTGCTCCATTATACGTACTTTTAGTAACATTAACATATCTTTTACACAATTTTCTAGTTTGAAACAAGTCTTTAATTGATTGAAGTTCTTTCTTTTGTTCTTTATTCTTGTAGCATCTCTCTTAAATTTTATTATGTATATCATATGGATCTCTGAAGCCATTCATCGATGCATCTTTTTCACATCTGAATTCATATTTTGAATTAATCAATGATATATTTTAATAGATATCTTGTAAAATATATCATCCATAAAAATATATTTTCTCACTGAAAGTATTTTGCAACAATTTCATTAGCGTCTTGTAGGCTATGTAGGGTCATCAATTTGGATAACTTACGCATAATGCCTGCTTTATGCTCTTAGAGGGAATGAATGGCGTACTGTTCTTTTTTCCTCTTATTTCTTAAAAAACTGTTCTCATTCTTCCCCCACCATGCGCATCTGAAATATACTTCAAAATCTGAAGAAAACTTCACATCAATATTTGAATTTTCTTTTTCATTTTGCTCAGATTCTGACGGAGGATGAACCTGAGAAATATCAAGCACAATTCAGCGATTATATTAAGAAGGGAATTGAACCTGATGGAATCACTGAGATGTACAAAAAGGTTCATGCTGCTATTCGCGCTGATCCAACAATCAAGAAGTCCGCCAAGGAGCCTCCCAAGGAGCACAAGAGGTGAGTTCAACTATTTCTTTTTTCCCCATTTTTCTATATTTGTTGTTAATTTTTTTAAAAATTATTTTTTCAAGCGCCAATACGGTATTTATAAAGTAACTATTTTTTGGGAAGATTAGTAAAAACAAATCGTAGACTTTTTTTTTATCTTGACACATTTTTTGTTGTTTGTTTTTCTATCTTGAAAACAGTTAAAGAGTTATCTTAAACAAATACTAAGAATTCTTTTGAGAAGCTTATTTATTGTTTTGCTTTCCAGATAGTTATGCTATTTCTATTTGGTTATAATCATTTTGTTATTTTTTTGAAATTTTTTATCTTAGAAGCAGTTTTTAATGACCAAATATATTAGAGTGAGGAAGTTATAAGAAGAGTGTTTGGTTTGTTTAGAACATAGAATTCCTGTAATTCCTATAACATCTTTCAAAAAAGATTTGTTTTGGACTTATTTCAGTGCTTGTAAATAACTGTAGAGTGTGGAGATATTATAAATTATTTTATTTAGAGAAGTAAAAAAATTGGATTATCTTTTTATCACTATCACATTCTAGCTGATTTAGGTTTTGTTTGAGACGACTTTCTTACTACTTGTAAAAACAGTTATATAATACAAATATAAATTTTCTGTACTAGAAAGTTGGTTCAATAAGCTATAAAAAAGCCGTCACAAATGAAGCCTTAGTTGCAAAAAATTGCTTCTTTTTCTAATTTTTTTATAAATAGCAGGAAAACAACAGCTAAATAGTAATTTAATTTTTATTTGAAAATTCAAATTGTGTTAAAGCTATTTGCTCCAAACGCAACTTAAATCACTATCCATTTATGACTTGTTCTATAAGGTATTGGCTGCTGCAAGCTCAAGCACATCTTCCTTACATTTATGTCTTGAATCGGAATTGGCTACCAAATCCAAAAGCTTCTTAGCTTGTTCTGTTACATTTTTTTTACTTATTTCTTGTTTTTACTTGTCAGGTACAATTTGAAGAAGTTGACTTATGAGGAGAGAAAGGCTAAGCTTATTGAGCGGTTGAATGCTCTTAACAATACTGCCAATGCTGATGAAGACGATGAGGACGACGATTAATGTGTTTATGATGTCATTTAGATTTCAGTGGAGAGTATTATCTCCTAATGTTGAAGTTTTTTGTGGCCCATTGAACTCAGCTAGACTTCCTCTCTTTCATTTACCATTGAACTCAGTACTTTTGACGCCCCAAATGTATTTTCTCTTTCAATTTTGGCTTGATTTGTTTTCTGTGTTTGAATGTTCTATGATGTTTCAGATTTTTTTTTTTCTTTTATTTATGTTAATGTGTTAAATTAAATCTTTGATGCTAAGCCTACTTTTTTAAGAGCTTTTTTTTTTGCAATATATTTGTTTGTGATGAATAACTGAATGTCATATATATTTGCAACCATATATACATAGAGTTTTGTACTCTTTTACTCAAATTAATGTCATGCATCGAATCTAGAATGTTCTTGATTGCTTTGGTTAAGGTTTTGTTTGGGATGGTTTTTTTACTGCTTGTTAAAGCAGTTTTTTAGTATATAAATTTTAATTTTTATATAAAAAAAATTGTTTTGAGAAGCAATAATAAAGAAGTCCCAAACTTTGCCTAAGTAACAATGGATATCTTCTCAGCAAGAACTTTAAAAAGTTGATTGTTTATGCAATTGAAAGAATGCAGCAGAGTTTTCATTGTTTAAATTTGTTAAAATTGCGGTTGTGGCAGCTACAAAGCAAGCAGTTGTTTACAATGAAAAAAAAATTAGTTAAGTATAAGGTTTCGTTTGGGATTGTTTTTTTGCTGTTTTTTTGAAGTATTTTTCAAGTACAATTTTTTTTTGGGGGAATTGGTAGTATCGGCCGTTGTCACGTTAGCTTATGACGTGCTTGGCGATGTCCACTAGTCTCCTTGGCTGACCTAGACGAGCGACCCACACCCTTGTTATTCGTGGCCAGCACTTATTGGATCCCCCCCTAGAGGGGCGATTGCCGCCTGAGGAAATCAAACTCGGGATGGGGGGTTCTCAATCGAGCACACCAACAAACCAAGTTAAGATCTTTGTACTAAATAGTTAATTTAAAAAGTAATAACAAATTGTTCCAAATGAAACTTAATTCTCAATACATTGCAAAAGTTGGAGTGGTGCACAATGCAGTTTAGCCTTCATCAATGATAATAAGAATGAGTAATTGAGTATAGCATGATGAAACATGTATGATATGGTTCCTTACTTCTACAGGGTGCAAATATCTAAAAGGCGAAATTGAGATACTTGTATTCATTTTTATGAAATGATGCATGAATTAGATATATTATGGTCAATTCTTCTGATGATTTTTTCATAATGGACTTCGATAAGTGAGATTTCGAGTCAATGATTATATAATCTTCTTCCATCCGAAAAAATGATTCATCAAAATAATGAGTCACCCATTCCATTTATTTGGGCACATCTAAGAACAACAAATGCTCGGGAGTTCCTCTATTTCATATTTTTCCTTCTTGCTGTTGGATATCTCATTCATAAACATCTTGTCTTTATTTCTCGAGCCTCTAGTGAGTTATAGACAGAGTTAGTTTAGCCTTCATCAATGAGAATAGCAGGATGAAAGCTCCATTAAAAGAACGCGCAGATTGTCTTGACTCTATTGTCAGTACAACTAATTAAATTAGGGAATGCAATCATTTATGTTGAAATTATGTGAACTGGCCTTATATTATATGAAGATCCAACACTAGTACAAATAGAAAGAACATAACAAGCACTGGATTTTTTACATAGAGAACCTAATAAAAGAAAAAAAAATCACAGGATTTGACTTAGTTAAAATGATTTTTCTAGTATTGATCATTTATTATAAATGATGACCCCCTTTATCGAAGAAAGACATTGGTAAAACATAAAAAATATACATTATATATAGAGCATATTACATGGTTGGATTTGGAAGAACCGAAATGACATAAGAGTTATTTTTAATATATTGTTGGCCTATTTGTTTGATTGAGAGGATCGTAGTCAGATAACGGTGGTTAAAAGTATTCAAAACATTGACATTCATAAAAGAAAAAAAAAATTTGAAACATCGTAAACAGCTAAGATCCACAAAATAAATCAAATCAAAATTGAAAAAAAAAAAAAAAAGACAATAGGGTTCAACAATAGAGCATACTTTTAGAAAAAAAAAAAGAAGATAAATGAAAGAGAAAGTCTAACTGGGTTGAATGGGCCACAAAAAAACTTCAACATTAGGAGAGAATATATATATTTTTTTAAATATATATATATTTTTTAAACTGGAGTATCTATCCTCTATCACTCTAAATGGAGCGTTTGACTGCGTAACTAATATTTCGGCGGAACCTAGCGAGGCCACCGACTAGTATCGGACCCACACTTGCTTTGCCCCACTGAAGAAGCGAGGTCGTAGTAGAGGGGATTCGAACCCGAGATAGTAGGTTCTCAACCCTGCTCGCCCACTAACCATCCTAAGCCTTAGTGGGTGAGATAATAATCTCAACTGAACTCTAAACGACATCCTGAACACATTAATCATCGTTGTCCTCATCGTCTTCATCAGCACCTTTCTCTCCTCATAAGTCAACTTCTTCAAATTGTACCTGACAAGTAAAGAGAAGAACGCAGTAAATAAAAGTAAATAACAGAACGAACTAAGAAGCTTTTGGTAGCCAATTCCGATTCAAGCCACAAATGAAGGAAGATGTGCTTTAAACTTGCAGCAGCCAATACCTTATAGAACAATTCAAATGGAAGATAGTAATTTAAGTTGCGTTTGGAGCAGCTTTAACACAGTTTGACTTTTCAAATAAAAATTAAATTTCTATTTAGCTATTGTTTTCCTGCTATTTAAAAAATTTTAGTAAAAAAGCAATTATATATATATATATATATATATATATATATATATATATATATATATATATATATATATATATATATATATATTATATATATATATATATATATATATATAGGAGCTCTTTGTTTCAGCATTATTCTATTCAATGAATTTTGAATTCAATTCTTGCCTTTACGTTTCTTTCTGTTTCCTAGTTTTGCATTAGTTTCTAAACTTGCAGGTTTTCATGGTATCAGAGCAGGTCTCCTAAGAGCTGTTCTTTGTTGTTATTTCTTCTTCGTTCCCTCCCGTCAGCATGAATCCATCAGTTGATTCTCCCATTGTTCAATCTACAACAACAACAGAGGATGGCTTTCCTCCAGAAAACATGTTATCCCATCTCAACTCAAATTCTTGATGACAAATGCCAAGAATATCATTGTCACTCCTCTAACAGAGGATAATCATCCGACTTGGAGATCTCAAGTTCTCAAAATTTTTCGTTCCAATTGCTTCCTCTGTTTATTGGATGGTTCATGTGTATGTCCAGCCCAATATGTTACTAATGCTGCTGGTTTAACTATGTTAAATTATCAATACACCACTTGGTTGCTGATTGATCAAAATTTCCCTGCTGCCCTGTACTTAGTTATTTCTCCAGTTATCCTAGCGTATGTGCTCTCTCTTGATCATTGTGCGGATATATGACTACCCTTGGACGGCGTCTTCAATCTACCACTAGAACCAAGATCAGTCAGCTTAAAAATGAGATTCATCATTGCTCTATGAAAGATCAGTCTATGACACAATATTTACTAGAGATTTAGTCCAAAGTCGATGCTCTTGCTATAGTTGGTTCACCACTTGATTCTGAGGACATTATTCACTATATGCTAAATAGACTACCCGCCTCTTATCAGGCGTTTAAAACTGCTATCAGGACAAACTTGCAACCTCTGTATTTAGATGATTTCTATACTATACTGTATAACAAAGAGTTAAATTTTGCGCATGAAGTTACTTGTGATTTAGAAACCCTTCAGAATTCTGGCAACACAGTTGCGCTTGCTGCTCCCCAGAGGTTGTGGTCGCGGTCGATTTCATCCAAATCGTGGTCACTCATCACCTTCTACCAAGTCCAATCCGGCTCCTGCTACTCCTCGTCGGGTTCGAGTCGGATTTTCATGTCTTGTCAAATCTTGACACCCCTACTCAATGAAGGGTTGCTTTTAGTGAGCATTAAATGCCAAATTTAAGTATGAAAATGGCTAAAGATGCTATAACTCTTTGAGTAGAGAAAGGCTGTAGAGGCAATTCTGTCTACTGCAATATGAATCTATTCCCTGCATTCATACGAGATCTCCACCAACACATACTATTACACATGTCTTTCAACTATGTTAAAAAGCTCTACATTATTAATTAACAACAAATAGATAAAAATGTAATCATCCTCTAAAATAAAAGCACGACGTTATCACTTAAAAAGAAGACCCAAGCCTATATAGTTCATTAACAATCTTTGGCAAAAAGTAAAAAGAAATCTTGAGAGCACCAAAAACATGGTTTCCGGTTGTCGTCCTAACCGATCATCGTCGAATTTCTGCCCAACCACCGAACATCGTTGAACTTTTCCTCGACCACCGGCCATCGCCGGATTTCTGCTTGATCACCGACCGCCGTCAAACTTCTGCCAATTTCCTAAAGTACTATAATTTTACCATTTCCAAATTAAAAGGACAAATCAAGTTTTATAACTCACTCAAATTTAGTGGAATCATTTCGACTATGCGTGACCTATGATTTATTTCATTTTCTAGGGTTTTCCACATAAAAGATTATGGTGTTTTATCTTATCTGTTTGTGTGCTAAATATCAATGCAATATTTAGACGAAAAAAACACTTACTCTATTGATGCATTAGAGATTTATAAATTAAAGATACTGAAGTAAATTATTATTTTAAATAAATATCATTAAAAAAGTAAACAGAAATACAGCAAAAAAAAATTGTTAAATAGCTATTCAATTAAATAAATAATAAAATTCAAACTAAAAAAATAACTTAACTTAAAATTATTCATTTAAAATAGTAAAGTTAATAAGTCGTTAGTTTTTTTTTTTTTTTTTTTTTTTTTTTTTTTTTTTTTTTTTTTTTTTTTTTTTTAATTGTAGGTTGACACACTGTGGGCGCGTGTTGCTATTGTCCTACCACAAGACACGTAGATGCGGCGATCTCCATCTCCTTAGCTTCCAGCTTGAATCAATAAGCTTCCTTGAACCCTAATCGAACATCACATCCAGAGAGGAGTTATCGAACCAGATTCTGCTGATTTTCATGGCGTCGGAGATGGTGGGATTTCCTCCTTTTTGGTTGTAGTTAGCTAAAAAGTTGTGAGGTGGGAAAATGGGGCAGGCTCTACGGCGAGCTATGGGTCGGATTCCGAGCTCGGCGAGGACCCGGCCGTCGCCGCGCCCTCCTCAAAATGTTTCCTGTAACCCTGAGCAGGTTCCTCGGTTGCCACATGATGGCGCGGCTGCCATCCGGGAGCGTCTGGACGTTTCTCCGCCGGGTGAATGATTTTTGCTTGCTGTATCTTGTTATCTTAATTTTTTGTTGTGCTGAATTTGAAGACTAACTGACCCTTTTCCCTGTTAACACTTCATCTGGATGATAACTATGGGATTTATGAACTAAATTGACGATGCTTGGAAAGCTATTTATGGGGTGAAGAATATATATATATATATATATATATATATATATATATATATATATATATATATATATATATATATATATATATATATATTTTTGCGTCATTAGAAAGCAGTGGCTGATTTTATCTTGGTTATTTGTGATGTTATGATGTTGCTACTGAACTTGAAGTTGCGATTCATACATCTCGTATGCGCTTCGTGGTTTGGAGCTGAGTGTTTTGTTTAATTTAATTTTCCAATGCCTGTATGTTTAATTTTTTTATGGAAAAGATGGTCACAATTAAAAATTTTAATTGTTTATTACCCACAAATTGATGGGCAAACTTACTGTTGTAGTTAATAGGAATTTTGGTAGTTAGTTTTTTTGTATAATCTTGGAGGTGATAAGAACAAAAATGATTACTAACTCTTTATGAAGGAGTAAAATGCTCCCGGACTATTTTTAAAATCCCATTTTTGTAGCTTGACCTTTTAAATAGGGACCTAAATGATTCCACATAATGATTAATTTGATCCCTATTTAACGAGTCTAATGATCACATTGGTACTTTTATAAAGTCGGAGACTATTTTGATCATTCATTAAAAAGTTAGGGAACCAATTTGGTCATTTTCTGTTTTCTCAAATTTTGAGCATGTATTTGGGTGGAATTTGATATTTCCTATGATTGAGCTTGCACATGATTTGTCGATAACTAAGTCCATTGGAAGTTGTTATAAGATTTTAACCTAGAAAACCTACTAAATTTGTTGTACTTCTATCGAGTTTGCACAATTATTTACACAACTGTTAGGCCGGTTCACCCTGAATCGGCCCAGCCAGCCCAACGGCCGGCTCAGGTTTATAGGATGCGGAACATGCCCGCCTCCCTTGCTCTTGAGTCTTGCCCGCCCACATGGTGGGCCCCAACTTGCCTAATGGATTTCAAATTCAAAAGGAGGGGGCGGCTAGGTCTTGCGAGGGAGATTAGATCAGGGAAGTGTTTGTATTAAGAGCAAGAGATGTTTAAGGAATGATTATGTTTTGATTGGTTCTCAATTAGGGTTTCTTGTCGACTGGGCTCTTGACTCTTTTATCTAGAGATTTGGGAGAGACGATCCTCCTTTGGAATTGAGGATCTCTTGTATCTTGTTTTTCTTATTGTTTGGCTTTGATTTTACTAACGCAATATATTGTTTTGGGTTGTTTTCACCCAGATTTCACATTATTCTTGCTATTTTTCATCAATTGGAGATAGATTTGCTTGCGAACTCAAGTATTACCCTTAGGGTTACTTGCGAACTCAAGTATTTCCTATCAACAATATGTGCATAACTTGTGTGAACTGTGAAGATATTTGCAAGAATTTAACAACTTATTATGATGATTAAAGTTTTCTACTGATGCGAACATTTTCTTTGTTGATTTTAAACCAAGTTATAAGGTAGTGGTGCTCTTGACTCCAAAAAGGTTTTTACATTAGACTTTAAGTTATTAAATGCAAGAAATGCATGGTCATTTAAATTTATGCAGCTTAAATTTGAAAATTGAAATTTTATGGATATCTAGCATTAGAGTAATCTTGAAAGCAACTGATTTTATTTTAGTTTATGAACCCATTACAAATGTCTTGAATTTTTCATAACTTTGATCTCCTCGTAAGTTTATATCCAACATCATGCCACAATTGCACATTTCTTGTTTATGAAGCTATAGAGATGATGAAATTGTGCCCCAAACTGTTGGTGGATTCCAAATACATCATATGTACTGATGTGAAATACTTCTTTATGATGATTCTTGATTACATCACAACAAGCACGAAGTTTATGTCATGATCTGTTTGGTAATATAAAACTCTACATTTGTTAGGCTAAGTTTTGCCATATCATGTTGATTAGATGGAGATGTGAGGGTCTCACTCATTAAAGTGTAAACCTTGTGTGCTATGATAGTTTGATACCTTAATTGTTGGTTTTGTTTTTGCTTAGTGTTTGAATCCCGAGTCTGGCTATTATAGTGACTTGCAATATTTATCATGGTTTCAAATCTTGTAGCAACTTGCATGTTTATCCTAAGGGCTAGATGATGCCTGCGTTTACCGAGAACCGTGACTTCACCTATTTCATTATACACATGAATTGAACAATTAATTTGAGCTATGATCAACTTTTGATGTTGCGAACTTTAGAGTTTTTATTTTTACATGTAAATATAATAATTTGGGGTATGAAAAAATATATATATTTTAATTTAATATAATTTTTAGGTTACTTTTAATCTTATGTGTTTGGTTGTATGTGAATGCTTTTGAGTACCATGTAAAGACAATTATCAATATCAAGGGTATGTCTTCTCCTTGTACTGGTCGAAGGCTTGAACTTTCTATGCTTAGTGATGTCTCGTGTTGTTCCCTTCTCTTCTACATAATTTGATATTAGTTTTTGGGAACTTGCTTGGTTTTAGGAATATTTGTTAAAACTTTGTCTCTATTTTTGGCGATGTTAACCTTAATAATCTAGTGATTTTTTATGGCTTTCAAATTTTTTTTGAATTTCTTTGATTTTATTGATCATTAAATTATTATCTGGACAGATTTCTCATATTTTATTGTTTACATTACAAGGGAATGAATTATATTTTTATTGGGGGTCATTGGAACTACAGATTCCTAAAATTGTTTCTTGTGTTTCATAAATTGAATCAATTTGATGATAGAATCTGTACACCCTAAAATTATTTGCATCAATAGCCATATAATTGATTGGTGTGGCAACATTGTTAGGACGTAAAGACCATGACAAAATATTTTTATCACCACAGTTCTCTGTTTAATTCATGAAGTTCATGAAGGTCAACCTCTACCGACATCAATTTACAAGCAACCTTCTGTTCAATGATTCTGCTAATATACATGAGCTCTAATTATTACATCATATTCTTTTTGCTTAAATTATAATGCCTTTAATGTTTCAGAGTATATCTCAGAGACAAAAATTGAAAGCAATATTCTTGAAGAACGTGATCCAGAATATGATGCCATGCTTAAAAAGATGGCTGGAACAATCAGATCAAAACCCGGAGGGAAGCTAGAAATGGGTGAGGTGAGTAAGTAAAATTTTGTTTATTAAGCATTGACAAAAATGATGTATGAAATGCAAAAATACCTCAGTGTATTAAATTGTTTATCAATATAACCCCATGGACAAACAAAATCATGAATATCATCACAAAATTATACATAACATACATTTAGGTCCTTCCATAGTGAGCAAAAAATAGAAATGTGAAAGAAATGAAGCAGCTTTTTATAAAATAGCTAATATACCATTTTTGCATGTGGAGAACATATCGATCATAAAGTGACGAGGGGCTATAGGCCTATAGCACTTTATGATCGGAACTATAGCTGTTCTATCACTAGGACTGGATCAGTTCCCTGTTAGTATTTTTTGTTTCCAGGTATTGATGGGTTTCCATGGGCTATTGCAGTACTACGCGAGCGATATTGCCATATGAGCATTTCTACTGGCTTGCATGTTACCTTCCACTACTGGACTTGATTTTTTCTATTATCTAGTGCTGCAACTTGTGGATTTCTGTTTTGTGAGATTTGCCTTTCTGATCTGGCTCATGTTTAAACAATTTATCTCTTGTCTGATTTAACTTTGAATTTTAATCTGATTAAGATTTAATTTTTTGATAGTTATTTGGAATTACGTAGCGCTAATCTAGTGCCAAGCATAGTAACTAAGCTAGGTATGAGGGGCCTATAACTTTGATCAAAGATTTTTTTTTTTTAAACCTTTAATCTTGTGCGTGCAAGCCTGATGTGTGATTCCCTTTTGGAATGGTAAAAGTGAGACTATCTAATTTTAGGGGTAATCGCTCTTTTTACTAATCTAAATTGCTTACTTGGTGAAATATTTTATTGGCCTGATTTCCTCTAGCTTGTTATTGTCTTATTAGTATTTTTATTTTGTTTTAATGCAGCCTAAAAGAAATCCTAATTTTGATGAATAAATTGCAATTACTCGCTTGTTTTTGCTTGGTTTACATTTCTCATCGATTTATGTGGATTTATTCTATCATCGTATATGTCCTGGGTTCTAATTCTTGTATTTAATTGTTTGCATCTTAGAAAAGCAAGTTGTTATATATTTAATTGTCTGTGAGATGCAAATATTTAATTCTTTTGTGATCTTCATACTCACATCAGTTTAATTGCGTTATCATAATCCTAAATCATCACACATCATAAATTTCAGATCTCATTTTTAATTGTTTAAAACTTACATCTAACCTTTTGGACGTGCATGGCAAACTATCCTGGTGCATGCAAGTTTCTTAAACATAGTACCTTGAGTATCATTGTTTAATCTGTGAGCTCCGAAAATTTGCGCCCCGGCCTCCCCTCTCCTCTCTTTTTGGGAGAGTTTTAACGATGTTTTTGATGTGAATCAAAGTAGGAATTGCGATTAGAAATTAAAATGAAGATGATTCAAAGCTTTGTCAACACAAATTATATTACCAACAAAATAAAGGAATAAATCGTTCTAGATCATTAACTTGCTTAGGCGAAGACTTGCTTTGAGATAACCAAACAATTCATAACATTCAAAAGATAAAAGAAATACTTAAATGCTCGTCACAAAAATCCCGCAATTAATAATAAAGAAGTTCACCTTGAGTACCCTTTTTCTCTCTCTCTCTCTCTCGTTCACTCTTGGGCTTTACCGGAGGAGAAAGAACCATGCGAGGATGAGGAGCACCACTACGAGGAAGGTGTTAGGCCGGTCCAGCCTGGACCGGCCCAACCTGGACCGGCTCAGCCGGTCCGGGTCTTCTCCAGGCGGAAACGAGACAGGGGGGAGGCGGAAGAGGGAAAGGGCCAAGGGGTGGGGTCCACTTGCATTTCAAACATGGTTTAAGTGTTTTTGGAGGGAGAAGGAAGGGTAGAGTAGTCCTTTTGCTTTTAATTTGAATTAGATTGTTTTAATAGGGAGTTATGAGGGGATTAGGGTTTCATCTGGATTTTGAAAAGAGACTTGTCTTCTAGGTTTTCTTGCGTGGGCTCTTGGCGTTGCCGGAGATTGTTGGAGAGTTTTTCCTTCCTCTCGGATTGAAGGAAACTTGTATCTTTATTTTCTTTGCATCGACTAGTGAAATTTCTATCGTTTGCAATTGTTCTCCTATTCTCTCTACGAATTCTTCTCAGATTTTTCCACTGTTTTTGTGCTTGGTGGCTGTTTTCCATAGAAAACAGCGGATTATTAGTGATTTGGCTTAGATCCGATAGGAATCACTTGAAATACTCAAGTGGTACCTATCAAATTGGTATCAGAGCCAAGATCCGGACGGTGGGGGGCTGTTTTCCACTGTTTCGCTACAGATTTTTGCTTTTTGGAAGGGATCCGGAGACCATTTTTGGGTTCCCATGGCATCTAAACGTGTAGAAGTCTTGGAGACCGAAGTGGGTCAATTTAAGGCGGATCTGGAGGAGAAGATGGCGACGTTGAGTGAGAATATGGAAGGAAAATTCATGGCATTGGAGGAGATGATGAAAAAGTTGTTGGAAGGGCAAGCAAGAGCTGTGCCAGCGGAGGAAAGAGGAGAAGGTAGTGGGAGCAAGGGTAAGGAGAAGGAAAATCCGGAAGGGGAAGAGGAGGTGGAACTGCTTGGTAGCAACGGAAGAATGCTACATCGGGAGTCCATCAGGAGGGAAGAGCAGGAAAGAAGGAGAGACTTCAGGGAAGAAAGAGAGGATGATTGGCGTCGTCAGAGGCCCGACCCAGTGGACCGGCCATGGGGGATTCATAACCACCATGGCGGAGCGCGAGGGGAAGATGGCTATCGACGACCGAGGAGGGAGGATGTGCCCCGATATGGAGAAAGAGGAACTTGGGAAGACCCCATTGCCTGGGACAGAGGAGGCCATGGGGGGAACAGAGCAAAGAGGAGGCATACGGGATGGACACGAGGGCCAGGAAGCTGAAAATGCCTGTTTTCGAAGAGGGAAATGTGGATGAGTGGATCCACAAGGTGGAAAGGTACTTTGCAGTGAATGGCCTTATGGAGGAGGAGAGATTGATGGCTGCTAGCATGTGCTTGGAAGGGGCGGCTTTTGCCTGGTTCAAGTACATGGATAAGTGGGATCCGGTGAGAACGTGGAGGGATTTCAAGGAGGCCATCAGAGAGAGATTCAGGGGGGCAGCCCATGGGAGATCTCCGAGCAGTTCTATGCCCTCACTCAGGAGGGGACAGTGGAGGAATACAGAAAGAAATTCGAGAGTCTGGTGGGCGACATGGAGGGCTTATCGAACAGCACGTTGGGGGGAAACTTTATGAAGGGGCTCAAGCCAGAAATTAGGGATGCTGTGAAGGTCATGAGACCGAGAGACCTGAGGGAGGCAATGGAGTTGGCTCAGCTGGTGGAGAACCAGAAGACCAACGCTCGAAGTTGGCGGAACAACCACTCAGGAGGTCCCACCAGGACTACTACCACTTACTTGGCTCCAAAAGGGCCAAGCCCTAGTGTCCCTAGAGAGAGTGGAAAGGAGAAGAGCGGGGTGACTAAAACTGCTGGAAGCTTCAAGAAATTGACTGAGGAGGAGATGCAGGAGAAGAGGGCCAAGGGCCTTTGTTTCAGATGTGAGGAGAAGTTTGTTCCAGGGCACAGATGCAAGGATCGCGCTCTTCGGGCTCTCACCGTCTATATAGACGAGGCGCCTGAGGAGGGTGATGACTCTGATGAGGAGCAGATTGATCCACAGTTGGAGGTAGCCGAGGTCTCCCTCAATTCTGTGATGGGATTCACTCCTAGCCATACGATGAAGGTGAAGGGGGAGATTCGGGGGAGAGAGGTTGTAGTTCTGATTGACAGTGGGGCAACCCACAATTTCATATCCACCCAGGTGGCGGAGGAGTTAGGGATGGAGTCTACTGAGACAGGCAGCTACGGGGTGATGATGGGGACAGGGAAGATTGAGTCCAGCACCGGGATCTGCAAAGGGGTGGAGATGAGGCTACAGGAGATCAGGGTGGTAGAGGATTTTCTGCCCCTGAAGTTGGGTAGCACAGATGTCATTTTGGGCATGAAGTGGCTACAGACCTTGGGTGAAACCAAGGTGAATTGGGGGACCATGGTGATGGAGCTGAGCGTAGAGGGGAAGCAGGTGAAGCTGAGGGGAGAACCAGGATTGTCCAGAGCTGGAGTGTCACTCCGATCCATGGTGAAAATCATACAGGAGGAAGGAGGAGGATTCTTGGTGGAATTGCAGAGCTTGGAGGAGCAGGAGGAGGGGGAGGGAAGACCCATCCCCGCTTTGGTTCAACCCCTGTTGCAGGAATTTGAGGATGTGTTCCAACCTCCAGTTGGACTACCACCTGACAGAGAGCAGGAGGACCAGATTATTCTAAAAGAAGGAGCATCTCCTATCAGTGTGAGACCTTACAGATATCCTCAGGTGCAGAAAGATGAGATTGAAAGGTTGGTGGGAGAAATGCTAGAAGGAGGGATCATTCAGCCCAGTGTGAGTCCTTTCTCTAGTCCAGTGCTGCTTGTGAAGAAGAAGGATGGGAGTTGGAGGTTCTGTGTAGATTATAGAGCTCTCAACAAGGAAACTGTGCCTGATAAGTTTCCTATCCCTGTGATTGATGAGTTGATGGATGAGCTACATGGAGCAGCTTTGTTCACCAAGGTCGATCTGAAATCAGGCTATCACCAGATCAGGATGAGGAAGGAAGATGTGCAGAAAACGGCCTTCAGGACTCATGAGGGTCACTACGAGTTTCTGGTGATGCCTTTTGGCCTCACCAACGCTCCGGCAACATTCCAAGCTTTGATGAACCGGATCTTCAAGCCACACCTCCGCAGGTTTGTGTTGGTATTTTTTTATGACATCCTAATTTATAGCAGGACTGAGGAGGAACACCTAGAGCACCTGAGGGTGGTGTTGGGTGTACTGAAGGAGCATCAGTTGAAGGCCAACTTCAAGAAGTGTGACTTCGCTCAGGCACGGGTGGAGTACCTGGGGCACGTGATATCCCAGGAGGGAGTGGCTGCAGATCAATCCAAGATAGAGGCAATGCTGGCTTGGCCTCAACCCAAGACCTTGAAGGGACTCAGAGGGTTTTTTGGGACTGACAGGCTATTACAGAAGGTTCGTGAGAGGATACAGCACCATAGCATGGCCTCTGATAGAGCAGTTGAAGAAGGACGGGTTTTTATGGGGAGAAGCAGCTTCGGAGGCCTTTGAGAAGCTAAAGAAGGCCATGACGACGGTGCCAGTGCTTGCTCTGCCAGACTTCAGTCAGGTGTTTGTGGTGGAGACAGATGCTTCAGGCTATGGATTGGGAGCAGTGTTGATGCAGAGGCACAGGCCCATAGCTTACTTCAGTCAAGTCCTGTCATCCCGGGCTAGGCTGAAATCAGTCTACGAGAGAGAGTTGATGGCGATTGTACTGGCCATCCAGAAGTGGAGACCTTACTTATTGGGCAGACACTTATTGTCAGAACTGATCAGAGGAGCCTGAAGTACTTGTTAGAGCAGAGGATGGTCACAGAGGAGCACCAGAGGTGGTTGTCCAAGCTGTTGGGATATGATTTCGAGATCCACTACCGACCAGGGCTAGAGAATAAGGCAGCGGATGCCTTATCACGCTGTATGGGGGAGCTCCAGGGGATTGCTGTATCAGTACCAGTATTGATAGATTGGGGAGCCATCAAAGAGGAGAGCATTCAGAATGAGGAGTTGAGGAAAATCAAAGAAGAGATGTTATCAGATGAGAACAGCCACCCGGGCTATTCAGTTGTGGGAGAAAGACTGTTCTATCAGGGAAGGAGTGTGATTCCTAGGTCTTCCATCCATATTCCCCAACTATTACAGGAGTTTCATGAGAGTGCCATAGGAGGGCATTCAGGAGTGCAGAAAAACTTATAGCCGGTTAGCTGCTGAATTGTACTGGAGGGGTATGAGGAAAGACATAGAGGAGATGGTGGCTAAGTGTGATACTTGCCAGCGGAGCAAGTACATGACAATGGCACCAGGGGGATTACTGCAGCCTCTGGCCCTACCAGAGAAAGTGTGGGAGGAGATTACTATGGATTTCATTGATGGACTCCCAAAATCAGAAGGCTACACAGTTATACTGGTGGTGGTCGACAGGATGAGTAAATATGCTCATTTCATTCCTTTGAGACACCCGTACACAGCAGTGTCGGTAGCAGCAGCGTTTGTGAGGGAGATAGTCCGCCTGCGGATGGTACAGGTACCAGAGTCCATTGTTTCTGATAGGGACAAGGTGTTCCTGAGCCATTTTTGGAGGGAACTGTTTAGGATGCAGGGCACCGTATTGAAGAGGAGCACAGCCTATCATCCACAGACTGATGGGCAGACGGAGGTGAGGATTGGTTGGGAGACACTTGTGCTTGTGTGATATACCGAAGCAGTGGGAAATGGCTAGCCTGGGCAGAATACTAGTACGACACCTCGTCTCATTCGGCTACTAAGATGACCTTTCAAGGTGTTATATGGTAGGGAACCCCCACATAGTACACTACAGCCATAACCATATAGTCCAGTATCTGCAGTGGATCAGCATTTGAAGGAAAGAGAGAGTCAAGAGTCGGCCTGAGCAGAGGCAGCTACTTAGAGCAACACTATAGAGAAGAAGAAGCAGGCGGACAACAAAAGGAGAGATATACAGTTTGCAGTTGGGGACAAGGTCTACTTGAAGCTCCGACCATACCGACAGAGAACTATGGCCCAAAGGAGAAATGAGAAGCTCGCAGCAAGATATTTTGGCCCTTTTGAAGTGGAGGAGAGAATTGGAGAGGTGGCCTATAGATTGAGGCTTCCTCCAACATCCAGAATACACCCCGTTTTTCATGTCTCACAGTTGAGGAGAGTGGTGGGGAGCATGCAGTAAGCCCAGAGCTGCCCAGCACATTGAGGGAGGACATGGAAGTGACATTGGAGCCTCTAGCGGTAGAAGGGAGTGCGCATCAATGAGAAAAGGGGAAAAGGAAGTGAAGATCAGGTGGAGCGGCCTCCCAGACTATGAGGCCACCTGGGAGTCACAGGAGAGGATTGCAGAGCAGTTTCCCGCTTTCCACCTTGAGGACAAGGTGGTACTTTGGGAGGGGGGTAATGTTAGGCCGGTCCAGCCTGGACCGGCCCAACCTGGACCGGCTCAGCCGGTCCGGGTCTTCTCCAGGCGGAAACGAGACAGGGGGGAGGCGGAAGAGGGAAAGGGCCAAGGGGTGGGGTCCACTTGCATTTCAAACATTTAAGTGTTTTTGGAGGAGAAGAAGGAAGGTAGAGTAGTCCTTTTGCTTTTAATTTGAATTAGATTGTTTTAATAGGGAGTTATGAGGGGATTAGGGTTTCATCTGGATTTTGAAAAGAGATTTGTCTTCTAGGTTTTCTTGCGTGGGCTCTTGGCGTTGCCGGAGATTGTTGGAGAGCTTTTCCTTCCTCTCGGATTGAAGGAAACTTGTATCTTTATTTTCTTTGCATCGACTAGTGAAATTTCTATCGTTTGCAATTGTTCTCCTATTCTCTCTACGAATTCTTCTCAGATTTTTCCACTGTTTTTGTGCTTGGTGGCTGTTTTCCATAGAAAACAGCGGATTATTAGTGATTTGGCTTAGATCCGATAGGAATCACTTGAAATACTCAAGTGGTACCTATCAGAAGGCGACGAAAGACTTTGTTACCGGAGAGGTATTCACCGGAGAAGGTGGTGGCGGATGGCGTCCAATGATCGTCCAAGTGTAACCACGAAATTGTCGGTCGAAAATACTTGCGAGGATCGGGACGACTCGCTCCAAGTACTCTTCGATTGTGGCGTCGTCTTCAAATCCTATGTCGAAGCAAGGAGAGCGTAGGATATCAATGCTCCCGTCGGCGTGGAAAACTAATCCCCACTCAAGCTCCGGATCCGCCATTCAACATCGAGGAGGGGCGGGGAGATGACTAGGGGATGTTGGTTGGACCGTGAGCTAGAGGAGAACAAGAAGAAAATCTGAATTTGAATTTCAGATTTTTGTCTTGGGTTGGAGGGAGATTAATTGCTATGAAACCTCCCAAAATTTGAATTAGGAGGGGCGGTTATTATGGGAGAATTAAGATGGGGATTAATGGTTGCTTATGTGGCAAGTAGAGAGAGAAAAGATTGAGAGGGGTGGCCGGCCAAGCAAGTAGGAGGGAGAAGGTTGTGGTTAATTAGTGGGGCCCAAGAGATTAAATCAAATATGATGTGTAAATTTCAGATTTAATTTAAATTTTGGGAAGTTTCCAAAGAGGGGTAAGAGGGAAAGAAATTGAATTTGAATTTCAGTAATTAAGCCTCAATTAAGTTTCTTTCCTATTGTTGGTGAGACACATAAGGAAAGTGTTAATGAGGCATTCATTGATGGAATTTGAAATTCAAATCCAAGGGGGCTGTTTGGCGGACTGATTCCCGTGAGTGGAGAGCTCGGCACAGTGAAAGGGAGTCAGCCGATTGCCTGGGTCGGCTGCTAGCACAGTAGGCGGCCAAAGCAAGGGGGAGATCATCTGTCTGGTGAAAGGAAGGGGCTGTATCGGGTGGTAGGGGGGGGGGGGGGGGGGGGGGGGGGGGGGCGGGAAGGCAAGGATTAGCGTGGAGGTGATCGGGGTGAGAAGGATTTTCGGGATTTGGCTGCAGGGGAAAGGGCGGCTGTGTAGAGGGATTGGTGGGGAGGAAGAAACAGTGAATTCACAGGTTAAAACCAAGAGCTCGCTGGGCGGGCTGTTGGGTATTGCTGGCGGAGCCTCTCCTAGGTCTCCTCTCTCCTTCCTCTCGAGCTCTCAAGCAAGAAGACGAAAGAAAAATTCAGAAAATTTCATTAATCAAAACATTAACCTCATACATCAAGAAAAGACCCCTTTATACAAGGTCTCAAAACATGAAAAGAAAAGAAAAGACTCATATGCCCCTTGGGCTACAATAAACACTACGCCTACATAAGGGCGAAATCGTCACTCGTACATGAAATAAAAGATACACAAAATAAAATAACATAAAACAACATGATAACATCAAAAATATAAACTCCCGATCGTAGCCGTCGATCTACGATTCCTTCGCCGATAAACCTGCCTAAAATGTCTGTCGTAGCCGTCGATCTACGATTCCTTCGCCGATAAACTTGGGGTTGATGCTTGTTTAAGGAGACAAAATTTTGTCAATTTTAGCTAACAGAAAGCTTTATGCCTTATTGAGTAAACCCTATGATTTATTACTCAAGATGCTTTTAACCATCGGGGAACATACAAGCTTTTATTGTAACTGTGATACAGTGGTGCTATTTTGCAGCAAAATCACCTGGTTAGAGGGCACATGCCACGTCTCCGCTGACGAGAAATCATTTAAGAATGAATCACAATGATACATTCAATTAGACATTTTGCTCATTTTGAACTAAAGTTATTCTTAAATTTATCATCCTTAACAAACGTTGTGGATGAGGGATGAATTTTTGCTTTAAGTTTTAAATAGTAAATTTTATTTAAATATTTGTATATTATAAATTTTGAGTTTTTCTATTTTATCAAAATTTTGTTCCAAGTATGATTTATTTTTTAAATTTGGGGGCATTTTAAATATTTGAGGTCTCTTCCAGTTGAGATTAGCTTTTAATATTGTCATCATCGGGGTGTTATTGTAGCCTCTTAATAATTTTTGCATTTCATAAGCATTTGGAGGCATCTGGAGGTCTAGATTTTCCTCCGGTTGATATAAACATTCAATACGGCTATCATTAGGAATTTAAATAGCTTGTATATTTGTTATTTAAACCATATCATTTCTATCTACATGCTCCGCATGCTTACAGAAGATTGGGTTTAGTATTGATTTTATCCTTTTAGCAGTGAACATTTCTTTTAATAGACATTGAAGATCTTATATAAACTTATAAAATCAAATACTTCGGTCGGCACCATGACCTTGTATTTATTAGTAGTTCAAGTTGTCTCAACTCCTGTCTATTCGAACATGAGGATTAGATTTGAACTTAGGTTCACTTTTAACCAAAACAAGTTAACAACATTCTCAGATTTTATATTTATCTGCTTAGTGCATTTTGTCAAAGCATATGCTGGGTTTTTAAAATGCTTAGTATTTTAATATGCAAGCTTCTCGAGGTATTGACTCGCTTCTCATAGCAATTGCACCCTTCTCATGGTAGTCGCTTGTTTTCCAAGGCTGCTACACACATCTAGAGGCATCGACACCCTACTCGATGCTTCATATTGAAATTTAGAAAATTCTAATTGAATGCGAGAGGGGGGGGGGGGGGGGGGTGCATTTTAAATACTCAAATATGATTATTTGTGTAGGTAATTGTCATTCGGATATGCATAAAATTTCATTTAGGGACCTACAAATGTCTTATGTCTGCTTGTAAACATGTTGCAGATTTGGTGGCGTTTGAATTTCACAAACTAATTGAAGTGTTTGCACACTTATCAATATGATTGCACACTTATTGATGTGACGGTGTGCAGCTGGAAGGAATATAGTTATTGAAATCATGGTGCACGTTTCTAAATGATAATACTTTCTGGAGGTCGGTACATGCCTTTTTTTAGAACATTACCAACAATATGCTTCTCAAGATAGGGACCTTTTGGGGGGGGGGGGGGGGGGGGGGGGGGGGGGTGGGGGGGGCATTTTAAATACTCAAATATGATTATTTGTGTAGGTGATTGTCATTCGGATATGCATAAAATTTCATTTAGGGACCTACAAATGTCTTATGCCTGATTGTAAACGTGTTGCAGATTTGGTGTCGTTTGAATTTCACAAACTTATTGAAGTGTTTGCACACTTATCAATATGATTGCACACTTATTGATGTGACGGTGTGCAGCTGGAAGGAATATAGTTATTGAAATCATGGTGCACGTTTCTAAATGATAATACTTTCTGGAGGTCGGTACATGCCTTTTTTTTAGAACATTACCAACAATATGCTTCTCAAGATAGGGACCTTTTAGAAGTTGAAAGCATGCCTAAAAACTACTAGTGTGCTTTTCAAAATGTTAATAAATTTCTCAAAGTTTAATTATATTTATTGAAATAGTTATGCACTTGTCGAACTATTAATTGAGGCAATAGTGTATTTTTAGATTCGACAATATATCAAATTATATTTTCTTTGTCTTTCTATTGATTTGGACTTGTCACATCAACTCTAACACTCATGCACCAAGTTATTTCATAATATTAAGACAATCTGTTGTACAAAATCTTGAAATTGGTCTCTTCATAGATCTATAGAGTATGCCACTCAGTATCCCAAGGTTTTGATTCATTTGTAAATCCCCATTTTACATGTGGTTCCTTGGAATTTGTGTTATGAGAACAAATAGATGGGTCTTCTGAAGGCAATAACATGCCTTGTCATTTCCATCAACTACATGTAGCAAGTTCCATCCTTGACCATGGCAATATCTTGACTATAAAGTTCCTCAAGATAACTTAGAAGCTTCAACCCCTCTTTCTCAACTAAATTATTGATTTTATCAGATGCTTGATCTGATCTTCTCAGACTAAAAGAGGATTTCAAAATAGAGGATGAAAATTTTCTTTACCCGCTAAAAAAGAACTTGGATTGCTTTAAACTGAGCCGATTCTCTATATGATTCACATTAAAACTATTAAACTTATATGGCAACGGATGACTGAGAAGAAATAACAATTCCATGTTTTGTAAAAATATTAGTCCATAATCCATATATTTTTTAATGAAATTCAATTTATGTAATTTAAGAAAATTTATGTAATTTAATTTTAATTTCTTAAAATTAAACTCACATTTCAGATTGCCTCAAATTATTCTATTCAAATATGTTCAGTAAAAATTTTGGTAGCATCCCGGCATCTCCCCCGCGTAAGGGCATCTACGGAGAATTTAGGCCTGCCCACCACGCCAAGAAAGGCGTGTATGGTCAATGTCGGGTGACACTGCGGCCGCATTTCTTCAATCCCAGAATGCTAAGAAAGACGTGTATGAGTCTTCGAAGGTACCTGTTTGAAAACACAGTCGTTTCCCTGACGGCACTGAGGCGTGTGCGGGTACTTTTATTTTGCCCTGTCTTGCTACGAAAGGCGTGTATATTCTCGCCCGCCTCGTCGCAAGCATCGCGGCGAGCTTCCTCCCACCATGCTAAGAAAATTTGAATAATTTCATCCTGGTCTAGACACTTCAATCTTCATTCTGAGCGATATCTTTTCCACCAACGATAATCAATTATCATCTCCTTTGCTTGCATTGACCGTGCCACATATATAGAGGTCAACATAATCAAACATCCTAGGGCAACACATATTAATATGACTTTGGTTTTGTAGGGTATATCGTTCATGGTATTTTGTGTATACTTATAATTTGCACTTCCCTAGACTCTTTATGTTTCTGAACTTTTAAAATGTTATGATTTCTCTGAGTTTGTTCAAGATTTTATTTGACCGTTAGTTAAAAGACATTTTCTCATTTAGTTCTAACCTTTGATTCGGAACATGTGTATTTGTGTTAGACTCTTATTATATTATTTTTTAATGCAGTTCTTAGATCTTAGCAAACATAAAGCATAACAATATACACACATATATACATATACACACACAATTGAAAATGTTTCTGTTTGTATTTCACTCATTCAGATTAAGAGCGCAAAATATGTATTCAAGCTCAGCTTGCCTAACTAATAATCAAGCTTCTAGGGGGGCCCTAGCATGAGCTCTTTACAACTGATAAGCTTTTTCTATGTTCCTATTTAAAACCAATAACACGAGTTTTTCTTCTAATTAGAGTACCCTGATCTTCAAACCTTTATTAACAACTAGATTGTTCAAGGATCTCTTTCTTCCAGATCAATCACTGTACTCAATTAAATTTTCCTTGCTCTGCTGATCTCTCTTTCCTAAACTGCAGGCTTTCATAGTTCAAAAGTATAAAAGGCCTCTGCCCAAAATCCGCAGCTCAGTAGGAGAATCTGGGAGAGATGGTCAGAAGCCCTTGCTCCCAGGAACCCTAACTATTGCCCAGTTGCAGGAAATTATGCTTCTGCATCAGGGAAAATCTGGTGACCACAAGGGTCCAATGGATATTCAAAATATAGCCAAAAAATTTGGAGTTGATTCTGTCCAGGTGGAGCAAATACTTCAGTTCATATCTTTGCCACCAGAACAAGATAAAAGTGATACAAATAAATCAAACTGATACTGATGATACACTCATGTTTTGAGTTTTGAGATTTCAGTACAGGTCTTTAGCTCAAAATCTCTATCAATCACAAGGTCAGTTTATCTTCTGCAATCATTTTGATTGAAAGTAGAGGAATTAATAGATGTTAGTCTGGCTGGGAATAATAGTAAATTTTGAATGATGGGTGAAATAAAAAATTGCAGAGGAATGAGAAAATTTTCTTGTTTGGATTCTTTCAATGCTTTACGTTTTCAAAAACAAGTTTTTTAGTTGAAATATGCTATCCCACCGGGCTTAGCTGGGTTGGTGGATGAGCGTAGTTGGGACCCCCTCAACTCATGTTCGATTTCTCTCTCAAGTTGTGGGACTTCTTAAGTGGGGAAAAAAATAAGTTTATGGTCCGACACATGTAGGGCTGGTTGCTGCTAGGTCCGCCGAGGGATTAGTTACTCGTTCAAGCGCCTCCTCTACCGAGGTGGCAGTGGGTAGATACCCCGTTCAAAAAAAAGTTGAAATATTTTTTCTTTAAGAGTCTTGAAAATTTGAACATAATCTATTAGATGTTCTCACTTATTTTTAGAAACAATTAAGCTTGGTGAAACTGAAATTGACTGAAATTGTATAGAGATTATGTTTCGTTTGAATCAGCTGTAGCTAAAATTGGTTATAAAATTATTGAGAGAAAATTAGATTTTTTTGAAGTTATTTTGATATTATATCCTTTTTAGAAAAAGTTGATAGCTTTTTTAAAGCAAGCATATTGTGAAAACCCTAAAATGCACCATAAAAAATTATAGCTAAATTAGTTTCTAATTATATAAATTTTTTTTAAGTATATAATGAGTATTTATTTTTTTGAGACATTTAAGTCAATTAAGAGAGACTTATATATATTATATTTTGGGTACCTTAGAAGAAATCAAATTATTTACGGTTTAATTCAATGTTAAAATATAATGTTAATTGAATCGTTTAACAAAGCAAACATATCTAAAATATTAAATAATATGCAGCCTTTGAATTATAAGTATGTAACGTTTGGAAACTATTTGGTCACTAAAAAAAAAAATAAAAAATACAAATAATTGTTTATTTGGTCAATCAATTCATGATTTAAACTTTTCAAATACGCTTTGGGTCTTTGTTTTGGACCCTTTTGGTAGGGGTGTCAATTCGGGTCAACTCGTCGGGTTCGGGTCGAATTTGATCCGACTCGGATCTAAACGGGTCAACCCGAACCTGACTCGTTTTTGCAAACGGGTCGGACATTTCAACTCGGACCCGACCAGGCCGGGTTGACCCGACCCGACCCTCGACCCGGTAGTGGCACGCGAGGCACGCGGGTTCGGCAGCGAGTGCAGCCTGTGCGGCACGCAGGGCTGTGGGGCAGCGGGGCATCGCTGGGGCAGCAGTTGGGAAATTCAAATTTTCTTAAAATAAACGGGTTTTCGAGTTGACCCGGCAACCCGCTGGGTCAACCCGACCCGACCCGTTTTATCAAACGGGTCAAATATGCGAACCCGAACCCGACCTGTTTATCAAACTTGTCCGATCCTATCCGGAATTTCCGGGTCGGGTTGTCGTGTCGTGTCAAATATTGACATCCCTACCTTTTGGGCTTGGATTGGGTCGAATTTGATATCAATGGGTTACTTTTTTTGAGAAGTTTAGTTCGATTATAAGTTGTTGGAAATCTAATTTTGGATGATTCCAAATTTAATTCTAAAAGTTTCCAACTTAATTTAGCTTTGAGATTCGTGCCTGATCATTGATCAAGATAAAGTTTTGGCGGTATATATCTATAGTAATTATATTTATTTTTTAGAAAATTAAAATGTAATAGTTAAATAATTAGTTATTTAATTAATCGGAATATGTAATACCAAATCAATGTATTCTGATACGAAATCTATTGATTTTTGGAAATTCGTGCAAGGTCCTCTTGTTTTCTCAGTCATCGATTTTTTGAGAATTTTTTAAAATGGAGAGTAATCTATATTGAAATTATAAAAAGGATTGTCGTTATAAAAAATTTAAAAAGGATCAAAAAAATCGCTAATTAATTAGCCTAAGCTACATTTGTTAAGATTATTTCCGAACAAAACCAAATAATCCTCAGAAATTTTTTACTATTTCCGAACAAAATCACCTACAGATGAGAGAGAAAGAGGCGGAAAGAGAGAGCCGGGTGAGAGAAAGTTTAATTAATTTTAATATAAATATAATTTAAATATAAGTATAACTATAATATAATTTATAATTTCATTTATATTAAAATAAATATAACCAGTTATAATTATTTATTTCAACTAAAAATTAATAGTTTAAAATTTTTAAATTAAAATAACTTATATATATTTATTATTTTATCTAAAATTTTTTTATATAAACTAATATTTTTATCTAATAATGCATAAAATTTTAATACTTCAAAATAATTATACATCGTTTAATTAGTTATTAAATAATTTATATAGAAGCAAATTATAACTATAATATATATTATATTACAATAGATATTACCATCATTCATTATAATTAAGTAAAACTATTATAATATTTCCTATTTTAATATTATAAATTATTTACATAAATTGTTTTATAACATTTATACTATTTTGTATATACTTTTTTAAATATTTACACTAATTATATATATATTTTTAATTAAATAATAGATTTTTCTCCTTTTTAAATATTTTTTTAACAACGATCCTTATAATTTTAATTTGTAATACCCTTCTTTTTAAAAAATTACCTCCAATTTTCTGGGAAATTTTTTTTATTTTTGAAAATAAATTAATATTAATACTTATTTAAATATGATTTACAGCTAACACAAAAATTGTACATTAATTGAATGAATTAATGAAGAAAAAATAACTAAAACTTCAAATAATACGCAACGTTTGAACTATTCGTAAATTACAAACAAGCCAATAATAAGTTGATATTGACAATAATCGAAACAAATGATTTGAATTAAATATGGTTCTATGATACTCTACAATCTATACAATATCTATCTTACACCATAACAAAAATATACAAATAATAAGATGGCTGCTAAGGACAAGCAATCTGCCTTCTTCGCTTTGAAATCCTCTCCAAATTCTCAGAAACCATCTCTGTAAGCCTCTTCTCCTCAAATTTAATTTCTGAACTGAGCCTAACAAAATAATGAAATAAAATTATTTTTTTTTTATTACTGCGTTGATGCTATTTAGACAATAAATATTATACAATTTTAATTAAAAAAAAAAAAAGAATTACTTGGGGTCAAGTGCGATCTTATGAACTTCTCTGACAGCAGAACTGGCAGCATACAGAGACATTTTCTCCACCTGCAGCAAAAAAAATTACAGGAAGTCAAAAAAAGAGTAATTCCCACTGCTATTTGTCCGGGTGGTGAAGAGCCGTCTAGACAAAGTATAGGTCTCTGGTTCGAATCCCTTGGCAAGCAGTGAAAAGCCTTAAATGTTGGCCCGTGTAAATTGGTATAAGTTGCATGCTAGGTCGACCGGGATTTTCACTAGCTTAACGACAGTGCTTCCTTGTCACGAAAAAAAAAAAAAAAGAGTAATTGAAGAAAGAGAAATAAGGTGAATTTTTGCATGTTGTACTACCTCCAGCATTTTGAGCTTGGCTTCATGGTCGGATGGAAGGCAACGGATCTCTTGTGCCATTCGAACGGACTCGCCCAAGCTCTCAGGTGATAAAAAATCGAAGGCCAATTGTACCGAAGACTGACAGAATCACAAAAAAAGGGCGATTAAATTGAACGTTTATGTTATTATAAAACCAATTAAGATAATATTAGTCGAAATACTTTTGTGCAGGATGGCAAATACATAAAAGGGACAGATTAAGGCTTCATTTGGGACGACTTTCTTACTGCTTAAAGCGGCTTTCTAGCTAAAAAATATAATTTTGTACTAAAAAACCGCTTTAAAAAGCATGAAGAAAGCCGTCCCAAATGAAGCCTAAAAGAGTTAAAGCAGACTTGATCTGGACAAGAAGACTAGTTGCCTAAAAAGATTGTCATGCTGTCCTAGCACAGTAAAAATTATAAGAGAGAAAATGATGGGGGCATCGACAGGAGATTCCGGCGTGTCTATCAGAGGCGACACCGGAGATCGACGGCTATGATGGATAGTCTTTAATACTGATGACTTGTTGTATCTGCAGTTCTTACACTACTTGTTGTTTTCCAATTTTTCTCATTTTACTCTTGTGGGTATTAGTTTGATCTTGTAGCCCCATGGGCATTTTAGTCTTTTGCATTTACTTTCATTTGGAGCCTATTTATATGGCCCCTTGTATCATGTATGAGCTATTGAATTATTGAATGAAAAATTTGCTTTTGTGATCTCTTTGTGAGTTCCAATCTTTTGATCTCTTAGTGAGTTCTTTTTTTTTTTAGAGATCTCTTAGTGAATTCTCAAGGAGTTTCATGCAACCTTCGTATTCTCTACCAAATCTTCCGCAAGCAAAAATCAACCGTTGGAAGGAGTCGAAATTTCCGTAAGCATCTTCACCCTTGGACCCCTACCTGCCGGCCACCCTAGTCCCGCCGACCACCACCTTGCCGCCAGCCTTTCTCCCACTCCACCACCTCTCCCCATCCCCTTCCCCAAATTCATCATTGAAATTTGAATTTCAAATTTCAAAATTTCTTTCTAAATTTGGAAATTCTATGTATGGAAAGTTTTCGAATGAGCTCAATTTTAAAATTAAATTAAATTGGATTTATTCTAAAACTTTCCTAGTCATCAAATCCAATTTAGAAACCTCCTCTCCTCTCTCCCTAATTCTCTCTCTCTCTCTCTAGCATTACCGCCGGCCCCCCTATGGGAAATTCCCATTATTGAATCAATTACTTCCTAATCTATTTGAAATTCAAATTAGGATCAATTATTTTTCCCTCCACTTATACTAAAACTGAAATAATTTCAGTTTTTATTTCCCTAATCCCCTCTCTTCATACCGCCGGCTCCCCCTTAACATCTCCCTAATTGATTTTCATTTAATGCTTTGATTACATTAATTGGAAATTCAAAATTCCTAATTCTTCCCTCCCAATTTCATCAAACTGAAATTAAATTTCAGTTTTGGTCTCAAGCAAGCCCGCCCCTCACCCTTGCTCTACCGCCGGCCCTCCTTTTCCCTCTCCAAGCCGCCGCCCCTCTCTCCCTCCCATTGGAGATCTTCTTGCGGCGACCACCCGTCTTCACTCGCAAGAATGCATGGACGAATCCGAGTGGAACTTCGGGTTTGAGTACGACAACAACGGAAGGGTTAACATCCTCAGGTCACAATTCTTCGACGTCGGCTTTGACTTCAACGACACCGTCGAAGAATACTTGGACCGAATCCTACCAACGCTAGTGGATTCCATCGACGAACACTTCTCCGTCTACACGTGGATCATCAAAGGTCGATCTACCGTGACCCCTCCACCTCCGAAATCCTTCTCCACGGCAACGTTCCTTGGCTCCTCCCTCCTCGTGGCAACCTCAATACTAGTTTGGACGATCTTCCGCCGCTCAACCTAGTCTTCGTAGGAAAGAGAGAAAAGGTCTCAAGGTGTGAACAACTCTCTATTACTTGTGGGATTCAAGTTACTAGTTTTTAACGTTATTATTTTCCTTGTATTAGATTAAATCGTTCGGCTATCTTCTTTTATTGTAATTCTTTTGCCTAAGCAAAGCGGAACTCTACGAGCTCTTGTAACCGATTTGAATTTGAAGTATGAAATTAAAAATGGTTAAGCTTTAATTAATTTTCTTTTCTTAACTCATGTGTAACTCAAACCTTGCATCACATCAGAAAATCATATAGAACTAAATATTTACTTAACTATCCCAGAGAATATCTTCAATAATGGAAAAAAATGATGATGGTAAATAAAGCATACTCCTTAGCAATTAGCATAACTAATTAGCATATATGACAATTTAGATATTGCAATAATTTACAAATAACTCGTTCTTAAGAGAGTTTGCAGAACAAATAAATTAAAATTAACTTGGATGCTTTGTACAAAAGAAGCACTAAAAAGAAAGGTAAATGCAGTGTCAAAGAAGTAAAGGAAAACGAGTAGGCCAAATATATATATACACACACACACACCAAAAAATAATAAAAATAAAACTACATTGCAGCATGACATTCTACCTTTGTAGCTAGAAGTTAAAAGTCTTCAATATAGAAGAATAACAGTATAAAATATGCAGAAATAACTCAAAAGAAAATAACTAAGCAAATATGAAGAAGTACAAGCTCATATAAATAGCAAAGGAATGACAACATAAAGCATATAGCCAAAGCGAGAGGAACCGAAAAGAAGAACAAAAAAACATATAACTATTCACCACAAGTTTAAGCAATAGAAGCAAAGAAATGGTTAACAAATTACAACAGCTGAAGCGTATGTATAGTTGAGCATTTTCAGCTTCAAAAGCGAACTAAATACTTCAACACTTCAAACCCACACATATTATGCGCTGATCTTTTTTCAGCAAATCAAAGTTTTATAGATCACAACAGTTCCTAAACTCTAAAGTGCACTTAAGTGTGATTTGCTCCAAGTGCAACCACAGAGCATACACACACTTAAATGCATCCTTTTCGAACATGGGCCAAATCCATATTTTGAAACTACAGCAGCACTATTGCATATATGTCAAATATATCAGAGTAATTGAATTTTCTTCCAAAAAAATGCAACAAGACTGTCAGGAACCAGAAATACCCAGAAATATCATTGGCATGTGCTGCCTAAAATTTTTTAAATCGCTAACAATGAAATGGAAGCTTACTTCACAATAACTAAATTAAATGCTTTCCACTTTTATTAGAACAAGCATCTTTGAGGCTTCCTGTTTCTTATTTAGGGTCCATTTTATAAATTTGGTTGTAAAATGGTTATAGAGAAAGAAACTTGACTACTATGAATGTAAAAATCAACTTTTCATCATAAAATTTTTTGAAAAACAGTGAGAAAACAATAATAAAGCAGCAGCCAAATAAAATTATGAATGATATTTGAAAAAAAAAACTAAAAAAGTTGTCTCAAACACAGGGGCGGAATCAACTATAATTTTCAGGGGGGGGGGGGGGGGGGGGGGGGTAACTGTTCGCATATATGTCGGGGGTCCAAGGGGGCAGCGCCCCCTGCCGGGATTCGACCTACCCGATCAGGTCCCGGGGTCAAGGGACAGCGCCCCCAGAATAAATTTTGATTTACTATTTCTCTTTGTATTTGTGATGCCGGAGCTGAGCCATTAGTTGTGTTAACTTCAGGATAATTCAATCCATTTGGTAGCTTATCTGGCTACATAGATTTAGTGCTTTCATTTGTTTTGTGTAGCCTAGTATGTTCCTTCTTTTGGGCTATAAATAGGTAGCCAATGTCATGTAATAGAGATAGATTTGAGATGAATAATATTTGAGTAGTTTTTACACTACTTTTGGGTTTCTTAATCCTGAAGGATTTTAGGTGGTGATCCCTCCCCCAAGAAGGAGTTCTTGGTCCCGCCGTCCCGTCACCGGATCCTCGACGTGGATTCGTCGAGACCCCTACCTGGCCGGTGTCATTTGGTATCAGAGCCAACCGGTTCTTCTTGCTCTGTATCCTGACAAGTCATCAGGTGGTGAAGAGAAGAACCTGGCGGAAGAAACCACGTCGGAGGCCGTTCAAGAAAACGACGGAGCAGTTGATGTCGGAGAGAAATTTGGCATGAATTTTTTTTTGAGAGAGATTTCTCTCTTACTGTATCTTGAATTTATTCAAGTGGTGGTTTCTTGGTTTCACGCCTCTGCCCAATAGGTCAAGAAAGAGAGGCTTCCAGTGACATCCTTGACCGGAAGCAGAATCTCATCGCCAGCTAAGAGCGAGCGAAGGCGGAGCAAGGCTTGTTGAGCGATTGCACAAGTCTGCAGGCGGAAGTGTGCGCGAGAAGCTAGTCCAGGCGCTTGAAGCCGGAGGCGCAGTGTTCGTGAGGAAGATTGCTCGTGTGAGGGTCGGATGGCTTTGGCTGTTTGACGTGGACGGCTTGCGGGGATCGGAGGAGATCTTGGCAGGAGGCCACGCGGCCTGGTGTCGCGATCGGAGGAGTTCTTGGCCGGGTTCGCTGGTTGAGCGAGGGGACCGAGTGCTGAGCTGGGAGGCGCGGCAGGAGTCACGGACGTAGCCAAGATTCTTGTTCCCGGCAGCCAATCGTCTCCGCCCGTGGGGATTTCTGATCGCAAGCCTTGGACGGTGTTCTCTCACGTTTGTACCTTGATTCTTTTCAATTGGTGGTCTCTCTACTTTGTTCTTGGATCAACCAACTGTCTCAAGTTGGTGGAGACTTCTGATCGCAAGACTGGGATGGCGTCAGGTGGTATCACATAAAAGCAAATCCAGTAAAAGAATTTCATAGAAGGAAGAATACCAAAGCTTCTAATTGGCTTACAAAAATTGATCTTGTCAGAATACCAAAAGCTTCTAAAAGCAGGTGGCCTTTGTATTGGAAGAAATGACAATGAAGCAAAGAGAACCAACAGAATTTCTCCGCTCATATTGTCCACCCAAAGAAAAGCAGAGCATGTTTTTTTCTCGATGGACATTGCAGGGAACACTTCAAGAAGCTGACAGTAAAGATCTTCAACAAGAAATTATTCGACTCAAACATCGATTGTCAAGACTTGAACGACTAACATACAGGAGCACTCCCCAAGACGTTAATGGCTTTCGATCATGTGACAAGTACACTCCCATGACAGCTTCAAGATCATTCATTCCAGCTAAATCCTTACGAACCAACGACGACGACGAGGACATTTCAGATGATCAGATATCTTCCACCTCACCCTCAGTCGAGTTCGGCTTTGAAGAATTTGAAGATCCATTGCCGAATTCGTCGTTCTTTCCTCTCTACGATGAGCCGGTGTACGACGTGTATGATGACGACATGCTCGATGGAGTTCTTGATATTGATTAGCCCGCATATGATGATGATGAGGGCGAAATTGAGGGCCAGCTGGAGCCAAATGTCCAACCAGAACTATTCATTCCCAATGTTACGAACAAGACATCAATTGCGCCCGCTATCGTTGATAAAAAAATTGCATCTGAAGACCTCCTCAATGGGTTGGATCGTGAAGCTCTTATCTTCTCCTCTATATGGCTGAAAGAACCACCTTTGGTCCTAGATGCTTTCACAATCACAAATATTCCATATGCTTATGCTTCTCTTGAGAGATTGAAGATTGGTAGGCAAATCGATACCGGATGGACCTATCCTAACTGGTTTAGCCAACCAAATCTGCCTCCTTATGGTGGCCAACCAGATATTTGCCTATGAGCCTGAAGTTCCTCTTACCCCGGTAGTATGACGCTGGAGCTGAGCCATTAGTTGTGTTAACTTCAGGATAATTCAATCCATTTGGTAGCTTATCTGGCTACATAGATTTAGTGCTTTCATTTGTTTTGTGTAGCCTAGTATGTTCCTTCTTTTGGGCTATAAATAGGTAGCCAATGTCATGTAATAGAGATAGATTTGAGATGAATAATATTTGAGTAGTTTTTACACTACTTTTGGGTTTCTGTATCCTGAAGGATTTCAGGTGGTGATCCCTCCCCCAAGGAGTTCTTGGTCCCGTCACCAGATCCTCGAAGTGGATTCGTCGAGACCCCTACCTGGCCGGTGTCAATTTGGTTCATCATTCCCTAACAATAACACATCTACCTAGTGTATTTAATTATATTCGGGGCAATTGCCTAAGAGGGGGTCAATTGCCCCCCCCCCCCCCCCCAGCAATAAAGGGGTTCCGCCCCTGCTCAAACATACCCTTTAGTTATAGGCATTTGAATTTTGTGTCAGTTCAACGGTGTCTTAATGATTTTTTCTATTTCAACTACTTACTGTACTACACGCATGTAATACTAAAATAAAGTATGGTTAATCTTATTTGCATGTCATTGTCATGGAATGAATAAAAGGCGGTGTTGTAAGAAAATATAGGTCTCGACTCACAAAAGAATGGATCAAATGCTCCGCAAGTGCAATCTTTGTTATGTGAAACTATGTAAAAAATATTGGTGCACGATGATAGCAATTCCCGTAATGTTCCCCACAAAAATCGAAACTAGTATATGAAAAGCAATTCAGTATTAACACAGCAAAAAAAAGAGCCTCATCTACTAAAATTGTGGAACTTCATTAAAATATAATATAAGTTTCGGTGAACAATAATTGTGGCTAACCTGAAGATTCCTAACTTGAAAAGGACAGCCAGCAGGTATAAATACAGCCTCCCCAACATGCTGCTGGAATGTCCATGGCTCTACACCTGAATTTTGTCAAAAAGAGTTCAACATTTGGTGTAGAAAAAGTAAAGAACGCGCTTTCAGATATTGCAAAAATAAAAACTCTAAACAAATTTCATAGTCGCTAAACAAGTTGTGAATCTGGATTATAAAAGAAGTTGATGTTCACTCAGAATTGGAGATACACAAACATTTGATTCTCTGTACTCTAAATGTAAATGTAATCACCGACAGACACTTACTGAATTCATCCTTCAATTTTCTTTTGGTTTCATTGTTCAGATAGAGAGCTTGGTCATAAACAGGAAGGGTAGCCTGGATTAACAATGGTATTCAAGTTCAATGGTAATGATTAAAACTAAAAGTATTCTTGCTGAGATGCAAATTAAGAAGAAGTTTTAACCAACTGGTAAACTCACAGAATTTGCAAAATTGTCTGAATGAACTCTGAAAAATTCATTCAACTTTGGCACATCTTGCCTCCGGAAAATATCCCAAATGGTTCCAGCCTTGTCGTGGTTTTTTGCGGAATTTCCAATTAAAAGGACAGCTTCATTTCTTTTCTTTTCCAAGAAATTAACTCCAGTGCCCGAGTATGATTGATAGTCTACCTCTCCTGCAAATTTGCACAAATCAATTCTGCCACTTCCCCCAGCTGGATTGCATTCTTCAGATTTCCCCAAAAGTTTATCATGCCTTTCAACAATGGACCTCTGATAACCTCCAGAATCAGGTTCAGCAGTATGCATTAAAAGACAAGCCTGATTCCAGTTAGCAGATACCAAAATGAGTTAAAATAGCTTATTAAGATAAAGCTAAACAAAAATGAAAAAAAAAAAAATACACGAGAAGAAATCCGGAAACCAACTAATTGAGCACTCCAGAAATCTATAGTTTATGATGCGGACATCGGTACGAAGATTTGGCGCATCTATCACAGGAGGCGTCGCAAATCGACGACTATCATTTAAACCTTCTCTTATGATTTATTTTTCTGAATTTTAATTCTAAATTAATGTATTTCTTGTTTTACCCCTAGGATAGTTTGTTTGAGTGCTATGGCCCAATGGGCAATTCTGTAATTTCGATTTTTCTCATATTGGGGCCTATAAATAAAGGCCTTAAGCTATTGTAAAGGGGATGGTTGATTGATATGAAAAATTTTGTTTCCCACACTTATGTTCTTCTTGTGAGAGAGCGTTAGTAAGATTCCTATGAGAGGAATCGAAGTTGTCACCAGCCGCAGGATGGGTCCGGGCTCGTGATTTGAGATCCCTTTGAGAGGGAAATCGTATCACCCACCAACCTTGGAGACGGCCGGGTTCGTGGTTTTCTCGTTGTATTTTCATCTTCACTCACCACCCTCTTTGTTCTTCTTCGTCACATCCAATTCATCCACCAAATTTCCCAACTCTTCCCCCACAACAAGCTCCACTAAAATCCTCACCATAGCCGCCGGATCTCACCCCACCCGAAACCTCACCTTTTCCCCCCATGACGATAATCTCTATATCTTCATGGCTTTTTCATAATTCACCCTACGAGAAAGTATAAAGGATTGATTCAAATTTTGAATTTCAATTCTTTCCAAATTTGGAAAGTCTTATTTAGGAAAGTGTTATGCATGATTCAAATTTAAATTCAAAAGTTTGGATTTAGTCATAACCTTCCTAATATATTTTCCTTCTTTGGAAACTCCCCAAACATTGCCCAAATCCCCTCCCTCTCTCTCTTCATGCCGTAGGCCACCATGTGGTTTTCCTCCCATTAATTCCCCACTGAAAGCATTAATGGCCTCTTAATTTGAAATCAATTTTCAAATTAATCTCCCCCACCCAAATTTCAATCAAAACTGAAATTAAATTTCAGGTTTTTTTTTAAATTTCCTAAATTCAAATCAAAGGAGCTTTAAATCACCTAAGTGGTAACGTCATTTAGGAAATAAATCAAGTCTCCTCACAGATTTTCTCTTCACTGTTAAGACTAAATTTCTGCTGGCCGAAATTTTTTTCTTTGCCATATCCATTCATTGATTCTCCAACCTTAATTGCTTCCTTAGGCTGAGAGTGGAAATGGAAATAAATTCCCTATTTCTCTCTTGTGTCCCGCCATCCTCCACGTTAATAGCTCCTTGATTCATGCAAGCAGCCAGCCCATCGGATTCACATTGGATTTGTTTCCTAAGTCCAGAATCTGGCATTTAGGCAATAAAAACAAATCATCTCAAATCCCCTCATGCCTATTTCAGGAATTAAGAATTAAATTCCCACCCGTGTCTCCCTTCCTCTATTTTATTACCTGATTAAATATCTCTCAGGTTTTGAATAGAAAACCTGAAGCTATTATTTTTCCCTCTCCTCAGCATCCCGCCGCCCCTCCCTAGCCAGCTCCCTCTCTTAAATTCCCTTTCCACCATTGGTTCTCTAGTGGATTGATTTCCTGGTTTCCTACTACTTCACGCTCTTCTTCCCTCAACACCAAAACTGAGATTTCTTCTCAGATTTGAGAGATAAATCCAGATTTATTTCAATTTTTGCAAGGAAAAATATCAGATTTTGGAGAGGAGATCCTCTCCCGAGAAAATCCTCCTACCCGTTCTACATCAGTTTATATAATTAACATTTCACGTCCCTTTTATTTGAGTTTATGCAGCAGTGTAAATGCCTCCCTCAATGATAATGTTCACATGTAAGTTGGAAGGATGGTGTAATAGAAGAAATGATTAAGATACGGTATTACAAAAAAGGTGACTTGTATAATTTGCAAATTCTATTCCCAGGGCTAGTTTATGTAATTGGTACTTAACATCCCTTTCCCCTAAAATTTACAGCACATAAAGTAAAAAAATTTCACGACATGGCCTGGGCATCAAGAAAACATAAAAGTAGAGCATGTAGCAGAAAAGAGAGAAAAAGAAATTCTGCCGCTGTCCTACAACCATCACCCTTTTCAAGTTGCACAGCAGCTTCCAACAAAGGCTAACATCAGTCTTTTACTTGAGAAAAAATAGATAAAAGATTCCATTCAGATTTGAAACCTCAAGTATATGTTTCTTCGAGCAACATAAGAAATGTGAACAGCAATTTAAATATTTGAGCATGTATATTTGATTTCATATTTTCACTTAAATTACCTACATAACAAGGCCATTGGCCAATTACAAATCATTATCAGAATAATGCTTGCAATCATATATATGCAAATCATATAGACTCATTAGCCAAAAAATGCAAATCTAGCCCTACATTAAAAACATGCATTTCAGTGCATGGAAATCATGATATATAAAGAATTGCTTTATAAGCAAATGATTGTATAATTTTTTTGCTGCAATGACAACACGGTAGCTTTCCACATTCTTGTTTGGATTACAGTCCATAAATGCTTTACAAGAAAATATAATAAATCCGTAATGTGAAAAAGGGCAAAAAATATTTATCAGAGACGTACCATGTCACTCATGTTAATCTGAAGTTTGGTGACAGGATCACCTCTGCCAAGCTCCTTACATGTACCATAAGTAATGAAAATCTTGGGTACTGCTTCAGACTGTAGAGTATCATGTGGCAGCTTAGAGACAAGATTTAAAAGACCCCATTTGGAATGAATAAATTCAACCAATGGAAAATTGCTAAGAAACTCAGGTCTATGGCACAATAAAAACTCTTCCAAGGCACTTGGAGGGGGCCAATCTTTCAATTTCAACATTTTAGGCCAACCACTTTCATCTTTAAATCCTTTTGAGTATCCTTTGATGAATTGAGAAAGCTCAATATCAACCTGCAAGAGTTAAAAATAATAATTAGAATCTTTAAACAAATAGCCCAATATCTGCAATATCATTATTATGTGCATTATCATTAGCCTTATTTCAATGACCCATCTTCTTCAGTCGTACTTGCTAAATACTGCATGTCATCTAAACACTTTCCTTCCTGAGTCTTAAGAACAAAACTTATTTCCCTGCCTGCATATTTGCATTGTTTTTTACTTTCCTAAATTGTTGCAACGCCTACATTACAATAATCCATCCACATTGTATCCTTTCTGACATTACCATGAATCCATTTTGATTCCAAATCAAATTATAGCACTATGAATAAACAGTGAAGTTTGCCTAAAGTAGTCATTAACCGATGAAATGCAGAAAAATGAAAAGACACTAAGACAGCAACAGCTGCTCATATGGGTGTTAAAACCATTTGCGGTTCGACAAAATTATCCCGTGTAAAAAAGAAGTGAGATAAACAATGCTCTAAGCAAACTTTCCTCATTCTATTAGTCATATAAGTAATGCTCTAAGTGCTTTACATTACAAGATTAGTTCATCAACTTAACAAGCAGTATGCCATGCAAAGTTTCTTTTCCACATTGATGCCAAAGGTAAGCTTCAAAAGTACATAAAATACAAGACAAAGCAATGCAAACCTACAAAACTTTATACTCTTGTCAAATTCTCACTATAGGCAAAATTCCCACAATAAACAGAAAACAACATACCCTGGGATTCGTTTCCAGCTTGAGCCCTTACCTTAATCAATGCAGAGGTTAAACTTTGGCTATGTCTGTCAAACTAACCCCATAGAAAATCCAAACATCAAAATGATTTTTAATGGATGATCTTTCGGGAGAGAAGCAATGTAGACATTGTAAGTGAACTCTAATAAGCCAACCTCCTGCATTTAATTTTGGAATTCCTCAATATAAAAACTGCCTAAGAATTTGATTTCCAATCCGTTCGTACAACCAAATAAAAGAGAAGGTATGAGGAAAGTTGCATAAATTATGACATCAGAAGAAATCCAAATTTTTTAGGATAAGACAGGCCACATTCAGAACAACAAAAATAGAATTGCAATAGCAATTATCCAGTGAGCTATCAATGGACTATAGCAATTGAGAAATGCGAAGGCTTCTTCAAGAAGTCAAATGTAGAAGAAAGATTAAATATATATTACATAAGCTTAGAATGTTCAGAAAAAAAAAACCATCATAATTATAGAATGTCAACACAAATTGTGAGGTTCAAACAATATAAATCGAGCCTTGCTTTTCATTCCAAGATGCAAACAACCATAGGAAAAGGTTTTGAAGGCACTGTATATAAGAAGTATTAGCAAAATCACTTGGCATGAAAATGAAGACAATCATTCAAAAAATGAGCACTCATATGATACCAGTAATTTCACAGCATTGAAGCATTAATAAATCTGGTAAAAATGTATGACCAAATACTTGCACAAACAAAAGACAAAAATATACCACAACTCATTAAAGTATTTGCAAAATTCTGTTAAAATAATGTGAAATACTAACTAATGTTAAGTACCTCTGACTGGCTTAGATAATCAATAGCCTTCACAACGACATCATTTTCATTCATCTCTTCATCTAAAGTTTCTTGAACCCCCTTCCAGATATCCTTAGGTTCCCATCCAGATGCCAATGAACGCTCAAGCACGTTTTTTACAATAACTGGTTGACCTTTGACCCAAAACTTATGGAAACGATTGATGCCTTCAAGTTTAATATCCTCTGATGCAGGATAATACAAGAAATTATCACTGCTATCATCTCTGGAGGAGCACTTCAGTAGATCTGTTTGAACTGAATCCTTTAAACTAGAATTTGAAGTTCCTGTGCAATAAGAAACACATCTATCAGGGCCATGCAGATCAGATCCTACACACCCATTCACCATTTCCTCTGCATTTTTTAAAAGTTTTCCAGTCCAGTTTATTTTGAGAATGCGTCGTAATATTAACTTTGTAAAGCCACAACCACCAGCTTCACCAGGACCGCATGGTATGCTTCCATCACTGTTCACCTTCCACTTGGGAAATAACCCTGTAAAATCTAAACCACCCACATCAGCTGATCGAGGCATCAATTCATCATTATAAGCTTTTTCAGCCGCAGATTCTCCTTTGTCACTAATCAAAGAGGCATGTCGGATATCACGGCAGCAAGTGAGGCACAGATCATACATACATTGAGTACAATGACGATGATAATCGAAAATCGGTATTTTGCAAAGATCACTGCATAAAAATACATAGTCATAACAAATCCATGGCGATTGATAAGTTTAAAAAAAAAAAATTCAGGAAAATAATACCAACGCATTTGCTGATCCGCATTTATTTTTTCTCTGGGAATGTCAGCTTTGATTCCTGAGTAAAAGCTTATGTCATAAACTTCACTATACAGGAAAATAAATTCAAAAACATTTCACAACAAAATAAAAATGAATACCATATATTCTTTTTTCGATTGATATCTCAAAACACTGCTCAGAATATATCTGCTTAAGGACGGGCAGTATGAAGGCCAAAAGGCTGTGAAGATATCGCAACCTATCTATTGCAGCTATGCTTTCAACCTTTGCCTGAAAAGCATATTTTTTGTTGGGTCTATAAGTTATGAATAAGCCATGGTTTTTCAGAAGTAAAGTACAGGAAATTAACTAAATAAGCAGCAATTAAAAGAGGCAGAATACCTTAATCAGGTTATCTCCACGCAAGCAGACCCTGCAATTACATATACCACGACATGCTGGGCATGCTTTTTGAATATCTTCTATAGGTATCTCAGCATACCTAAAAGAAGACCATGAAAAGTAAAGGCTTATATGACATCCAAAAAAGTTACATGAACAAATGGATAAGCATTACCATTTTAAGATGCAGCCATCACAATACCCTTTCCTATCGCAACTTGTGCACCACACCACATTCGTCCTATAGTTCCTCTGGCAATGATGGCAAGTGATCCCTTCAGCTTCACCGGAAGAATCAGAACTTTTTCCAGAATAGTCCTGCTAATCAAATTCAAACTTCATCACCATGAGAACAAATTATGCTAATCTGGAACTAAAATTCAACAAACTCTAAGTCAAAATTCCTCACCCCAACACCGTTCCCACTAAAATTCTTCATCTCCTTGCTTGAAGGAGGAGTGTAGTACACCGGCTGAACCCTACTTCCATCCACCGGCACTGCATCTCTTTGCTGCAAACCACCACGATGCGGTGAGCCTCCTCGAACCCCCGCCGATGAATAAAACCCACGGCTCTTAGTCACCCTGTCCTTGTGCTTCTTTAAACTAGGCATCGAAGCCGACTCTCCAACACGGTTCGCCGGAGACATAGACGACCTAGACACCTCCCGTTCCCGGCGCCGGCTCTCCAGATAGATGTCGGAATTGTCCAGAGACTTGCGCTTAGAAGCCTTCCTCATGTTTGCCCTCATTGCCGAGTTCATCGCCCGGCGCTTGGCCTGGATGTAGTGCTTCTCGCACACGGTCTTGTCAGGCATCGACAGCGCGCTGCAACGCCACTGCTTCCCGTCCGACCGCTTGCAACGAAGATCCTCCGGGATTCCAACATTGTCCTCCATCGCTCCTTCACTCAGAAGCCAACCGCGGTTCGGGATTCAATAGAATAGCATCAGAAACCCTAACCCAGCGAATCGATGAGGCGCCGTGAGGAATCCAAGGGTATGAGAGGCAGAACACGAAGAACGGCGAAGAGGAAAACGTGAGGAATTCTAGGGTTTCGGGAAGGCCGAGCCCGGCAATTCTGTGGGGTGAGAGAAGAGGAGAGGGGAGAAGAGAGAGAAGACATGGAAAGTTGGGATAAAAGAGAGAGAAAGAGAGAGGGAGTCAAAATTATAAACAGTGGGGAAGACTGGAATCTTTGGCTTCAAACCCAAATTCGCTAAGCTGAGAGGACTTGCAGCATCAGAAGGAGAAGGAACAGTTTATTGCTAATGAAATTACGGATATACCCCTAATGAAATTCTGCTTTTCAATTAGATCGCATGAATGGTTTGTGTGGGATTCTGTATTTTTACCAAAATCATTACTTCTTTTGAAAAAATAAATTAAATAATAATATTCTAATCTAATTTTTATTAAAAAATATTTAAAATTTAGTATATAATATTTTAATTACACTTAAATGGTACTAATTTCTATTATTTTAATTTATAAATTAATTTTAAAATTATAAATATTTCGTGTTTGAAATTCGTAATGATAGCAATCACATGATGGTGATCGAATGATACATAATTGGTTATGATGATGAAACAATAATGATCAGGATATGGTGGTTGAACGACGACAGTCGAGCGATGACTATTAGATAATAGCAGTCAGGAGACGATAGTCAAATTATCACAGTCGAGCAATGACAGTTAGATGATGATCGTTAGCACGAAGCATCGATTAGAGCTCTACAACCCTTCAAATTATCATGCTCTCACCAAATTCAAGTCTAGGACCTTTCATGTAGAAATAAGAGGTCTTTTAATATATTTTTAATATGCCTAGCTAATTAAAGTATAATTACATCTTAATTTATTTATTAATTATTATTTACTTAATTGATTGATTGATTGATTTATGTCTAGTTATCATAATCAAGTTTAATTAAATGATAATTATTTCATTAAATGCTAAATAGTTTAATTATAGTACATTATACTTCAAATTAACATTCTATTATTGACTGGATAATAATTACTTAAATTAGTAAACTATTTAATCAACCAATCTTTTTTTCTTGTAAAATTAATTAAGCGTATTTAACTCATAATTAATGCATTCAACTGTAATTAGTTTAGAATATGATATGCCTTGACTTATCATTGTTAACTAACTACTAATTATTTTGATTTATTAATCTATAGTAATTTATCCTGCTTATGTCATAATTAATATTAATGATAACTAACCATTAACTATCTAAATTACTTAATTAATGGCTTTTATAGCTATTATTTTAATATAATCTTTAGCAAAATAGAAGCATTCCATAAAATAGAAGGTTTTTTATGTGATGCTAATTGTAATTAGTGTAGTTAAGTGTAATTAAGTTCTAGAATGCATAGCTTAAGTACACATTTTATTTTATAAATACCCCTTCGACGAGTATGAAGATATGGAAATGAATGAATAAGTTACCGTTCTCCTATCTTATTTCTTTTCTTTATGTTGAAAGTGATAGAGTAGCTTGAAATGTTCAAACTATAATCAAAGACCTATTATTAATACTCTTATTAAGGAATGTTATGACATCATTATAATTGATATTTTATGTCAGGATATCATAAGAGAATTTATTTGCATACATACCATTTTATTTCATGCTATTTATATGTCTAACATGTAAAACTTTAATATTACATGCCTACCACCATAGAACAAATATGAGTGCATAAAATGAAATATTAAAATTTATAAGGTGGTATGGGTGGTAAGAATGAAATATATGAGTAATATATTTAATATTAAAATTGTATATAAATGATAAAAATGTAATATTAAAGTTTCGAGTGTTAGATATGTAAATAATATGAAATAAAGTGGTATGAATGTAAATCGCCCAATAAAATTTTAAGTTATTAAATTTATTTTAAGATAAATATAATACATATACTTTATATTTTGCATGTCTTCCAAAGCAAATATGATAATGTTTTTGTTATAACTCGAGTTTATGAGTTTATGTTTTTTATGATAACAAATATTGTGACTCACTTTTTGTTATCTAATTGTATTTGCAATATATCTATATTTGAGTGTATACTAACTTTCCAGGATTACGATGCACCATTCAAGGCTCAAGATTTGGTATAACAAGTTTTATTTGTAATATTCATTGGTAAATGTTTTGATTTCTTGAGTCTTATCTTGTAATTGTATATGCTTGCTTTGTAACTTCACACACACATTTAGGTAAAATTTTGTCTGTTTTGTAGTATTTTCTATTTTGATCACATCGTCCGGGACGATCCAAAAATTTTACTTGGACGATCAGTTAAAAATAGAACTCTGATTAGGGCATCATGGTTAAAGCAGCTACAATTAATCGAATCATCCTAGACGATAGTTTCATCGTATGAGACGATATACTCAATTATGAAAGAATGAGCCGCTAGATCTATTTAGGCATGTGTTATTTTTGGACATCATCCCGGACGATGTAGTGCAATTATGACTAAATTAATCTAGTACTTAAGGAAAGCAATTAAGATTTGATTGCTTGTTCATATCGGCCTGGACGATCGTATAATTGTCTGGGACGATCAGTTCATAAACCTTAGTTCTTTCTAGACAATCAATAATCGGCCTCGCTCCATTCAGAGCGATGCTCTAGACAATATGTGCCTTTTTGTACTAATCAGCCTGGATAATCGTGAGATAGTCCAAGACGATAAGTTTACTTTTCTATCATCCATACATGCAATTAGGGCGATGTTATGGACGATACTTAACAATTTGAACTAATCGTACAGGACGACGATATAAATATCATCCTGGACGATATAAATATCATCCTGGACGATAGTGTTGGTTTGTTGTAATTAAGAGCAAATTTGAAGCTCATCTATTTGAAACCTCTTATTTATACAAGTCAGTGTCTTGTGTAACCATTGAAGCTTCGTTCTTCTAGAGGAAACTTGAAGAGAGAACTTGAAAGAGAGAGAGGAAAGGGTGGAGTTTGAGAGAGAGAAAAGATCATTGGAGGGGGTTTCAATAGAGTGTTGAGGGGAGTCCAAATGATTGCTCCAACAAGCTTGCACCTTAGTACCATCAGATTTAAGATTCGCCTTGAGGGAAGTTTTGGGAAGATGAATATCTCTTTGGTGTCAGAGGGCACGGCTACTCCGCCACACTGGGGAAGGTGGAAGTTATTTTGTTAGGGCTTATCCGCTTAGTTATGGAGGCTAAAGGAGAGACACTAAAGATTTAGTGCAATAATCGGAGGGTGCCTCCGAGGAGTGGATGTAGGGAAGGATGGACGAACCACTATAAATTTAGTGTATTCTTTCTGATTATTTTTTGCACTTTATTTTTATTGTGATTAACTGCATGGGTGAAATCTCTGATTAATCTTTTTATTATTGATTTAATTAGTTTCCGCTACAAGTTTTTAAAATATTTTTTAGTTAAAAAGTTTTAAATTATCCAATTCACCACCCCTTGTTTAGCCTCGGGACTAGTTCATAAAGACTTAACATCTATGATAAACTTTCAAGTAGTATCAGAGCGGGATTCATAAAATTAAGTTTGAAAACTTTTTTGAATTTTTATCAATGGCTAATTTTTTTAATCGTAATATTGCGGAAGGTTATTCAATCACCCGATCAACTTTATTTGAAAATATTACTTTTGATTTTTAGAAAATTTACATGTCTACTTTTTTTGTAATCAATTGATTATCGAATGTGGTAAATAATTTTAACTGGTTATTTTGTACCGTCACGTGTTATAGATGAAATTAAAACTGATGTTCCTTTTAATCAATGGAGTAGGGAAGAACAAATCAATATTTAATCGAATGCTAAATCATTTTGGAGATTATATATTTGTATCCACGTGCACTACTAACAAGGAAATTTGGGATAAATTATACACTATATACGAAGACACTAGTGAAATCAAGCAATCCAGGTTGAATACTTTAATGTATGATTATAAACAGTTTTGCATAAAATCTTATGACACAATCTTAGACATGTATACTAGGTTTATTCAAATTGTGATATTATTACATGTTTTAAGTAAAGAATTTTCAAACATTGAAAAAGTCAATAAAATTTTATGTTTTCTACTTTATAAGTTTGATGCCAAAGTTATTATTATTTGTGAATCGAAAAATTTGAATGAATATTCTATCAATAATTTGATTAGCTCACTCATTGCTTACGAGTAGATCTTGGGACAGACTTTTAAATGCAGGTGAAACAATAATGCTAAATACTAAAAATATGAAGAAAGTGACTTAGTTGGTGATGAAAATAATGACTTATCAAACAAATTGGAAAGCTCACTAAAGCATAAGCATCAACAAAAGTGGAATAAAAATAAAAATGGTAAGAATGTTAATCTTTCTTCTAACGTTATTTGCTTTAGATGTAGGAAATTTGGACATATAAAAAAAAGTGCCCTAATTTGATAACTCTTCCGGCAAAAGAAAATGGTAAAGTTAAGCAAATTATAAAAAGGACAAATAATAAAAAAAACAAAAATCTCCTAGGCAGACATAGCTTCTAAATCATCAGACAAAGAGCAAGATGATGTTTAAACCCTTATTTGTGTGGTTATTTGTTTGTATATGCATTTTTTTTTCTTCATAGTATTTTTGTTTATTTTCTATGTTTTTATTTAGGTTTATTCTTTTTCGTTCCTCTTTTGTTACATTAAAATTTTATTTTATTTTTTACTTTTTCTATTTATGAGGTTATTGATCTAATCAATACACACATGTCACCTTTCTTTTTCTTAAAAATAAAAAATATATCTTCTATTTGTTCTTGAATTTTTATGTAAGTTATGATTGACTTCTCTAAAAAGAGTTAAAGAAAAGAAACTCATAATTTTATCTCTCTATCTCTTTTCTTAAAGAGATTAATTTACTTTTGATTCAAAATCTTCATCATATTACAAATTAAATTTTGAAATTGAACTTTTTTCATCTCCCTATATTTTTTTCTATCGCATAGGGATCTTTTATAAGTTGTTGAATCCTCCTCATAATTTTTTTAGTGAAGTATTTTGTTTTGTCAATAAAATTGGTTTGCTTTAGTTCTTAAAATTTCAGAAATGTAGCATATTTGATTGAAAAAATAAGTGGCCAATGACGTCAAATCAAAAGATGCGCAATGACACCAAATTGAGAAAGTTATACAATGTGTATTAAAAATTAAAAGATGCGAAGAATACGCTAAACAACTGATAAGAGGCATAAAATGAGCCCACAAAAAGCAAGTTTACCTTTCTTGTACTTCTTAAATCTTATGAAAACTCTTGATATTTTTTATTCTTGAGCTTGAAAATCATGATTTCTAATTCACCAATTTTTACGTTAATATTCTATTATATATATTTTATGAAAAGAGTTTTGAAAAAATTTGTATTTCTTTTTCTAATTTGTTCCTTGGTTTAGATTTTTTATTAAAAAGTTTTTGAACCTTTTTCTAATTCTTTCTGGACAATGCTTTGCAATTATGGTTAAATTAATCTTGTAATTAAGGTTTGATTGCTCTATCATATCGGCTAGGACGATCAGTTCACAAACTCTAATTTTTTCTAGACGATCAATAATCGGTATGGCTCCATTCAGGGCGATGCTTTGGAAGATATGTACCTTTTTGTATTAATCAGCTCGGACGATCAGTTTACTTTTCCATCATCTAGACATGTAATCAGGGCGATGTTATGGACGATACTCTACGATTTGAACTAATCGTACATGACAATATGAATATCGTCTTGGACGATAGTGTCAGTTTATTACAATTAAGAGCAAATTTGGAGCTATTCTATTTAAGACCTCTTGTTTATACAAGACAGTGTCTTTGACAGCCATTGAAGCTTCGTTCTTTTGGAGGAAACTTGAAGAGAGAACTTGAAAGGGAGAGAGAAAAATGTGGAGTTTGAGAGAGGGATAATATCCTTGGAAGGAGTTTCAAGGGAGTGTGGAGGGGAGTACACACGGTTACTCTAATGAGCTTCTCCCCTTTGTACCATCGGATTCAAGGTTCGTCTTAAGGAAAGTTTTGGAAAGAAGACAATCTTTTTGGTGTCAAAGGTCCCAACTACTCCGCCACACCGGGGAAGGTGGAAGTGATTTTGTAAGAGCTTCTCCGCCTAGCTGTGGGGGTTAAAGGAGAGACACTCAAGGTTTAGTGCAATACTCGGAGGGTGCCTCCGAGGAGTGGATGTAGGTCAGGTTGGACCGAACCACTATAAATCTGGTGTGTTCCTGTTGACCTCATTTTTGTATGAGATCACTTGGACTAACCCCAACCCTCAATCACTTTTGAATCAAATTTCGATCATACTGTAATCCAGCTTCTGATCCACAGTTTGATCAATCGACATTTACAATCATCATCACCTACAATCTAGCTCGTAATCGACCTCGTTGATCTTTCTTAAAATCAAAATTGAATCGTATACAAATTACTTAAAGTTAATTTGATCATATGAACTAGATTTGATGACGTCGAATTTGTTTGAATCAATTTGAATTTTACTCACCTCAGTGGCTTTGATAAATTTAATTTAGATTTCCCCGATTCGACGCAAGTGCAAATTAGCTTGATTAACATTAATCGGCTCAATTTAACTTCTCTCGAGTCAAATCAATTTTGATTAATGCAAACTAATTTGACCCTTTTAAATAAGGATTTTTGCATAATTAATTGGGTTCTTAATTCTAGCTTTTATTTTATTGCTATTGAAGCTCTAAATCATCTTAATTTCAGCATTTAATAACAACCGTCAGATTGAGTTTTAAAGGCTTGATGTTTTTGTTTGATTGATTCTAATAGCATTAGAGAGAGCTCTCTCTCGCGGGGGCCAGGCTTTTTTTTTTCTTTTCTCTGTGCTAGGGCCGGCCATGGAGGAGAGGGCTGGATTCCACGATGGATCCATTTCCACAAGCAGCTGCCCCTGTGGAGAGACTTCCTTCTATATTCCTTGGAGCTGTTAGGGCCGGCCAAGTTCGGCTAAGCAGCTGCTTCTTCATGCTCCCCATTCGTCCAAGCAAAAGGAAGAAGAAAACCTAAAGATCCGGCCAAGAGGAGTTGTTGCTAGGCTCAATAGAGATTAGAGTTCTTGGAAATGGCGGCTGCTCTCATTCACCAGGGACGGCTGATTCATTCAAGTTGAGCCAAGCAAAGGAAAGAGGAGTAAGTCCAAGTTGCTCCTCAATCTCTTTAGCAGCAGCCCTCCTGCTCCATTACTTCGGCTGCACCTAGCACTCCAACTTTGCTCTTCGAACAAGTACAAAGAAAGAGGCGGTTGATTCATCTCCCAAAATCAAAAGTAGCAATGTTCTTCGGATAAGCCATCAGAGAACCAAAGGCATTCTTATCAAAGAGATGATTAATTTTCTGAAGTTTGCTTGTTACGTACAAATGATGGATCCAATGAGATCCTTGCTTGGGAGAGTATTATTAGAAGAACTAACCCCTGTTGTCATGGCTCTTTCTACTCCTCTTGCTGAAGAAGCAAAATGGTCTAAATTTTATTGAAATGCTGCTCCCATTCTCTTTTTTCAACAAAATAGACGTAGCTATTTCAACCATTAAATGAAGACCGAGCCAAGCAAGGGAATAGAGAGCTGCTCCTATTCTACCTCTTCCGAAAGCTCATGGAATTTCTCAATCACAATCAAACAAACGGTAAATATTTCCTTAAATAAATATATAAAGAATGATCATCTAATATTGTGTACATTTTTTTTTTTTGAACATCCATAATCTTGTTCATTTCCTCCATATGTATATTGATTTCAAATATTTGAGTTTTGTTTATGTTCGATATATTGACTTCAAACATTCAAGTCTTGTTCATTTTCAGAAATTAATATTGGACGAAGCGTTTGAGTTCATTGTTCTGAGAATGAATTTATGGCATGAGGATTATCAATATTAAGAAGATTTACTTTTATTGCTTATAAGATTGTCTTGCCAACTCAACTCTCATTTATTCACTAATTAGAAATCCTATGGTTGACAGCAGTTTTTTTTTTATTGTTTGAAAGCCAATGAGCTAGTCACTATCATTCATAATGAAGTCTCCGAGAATAATGCTTTTTATATTCTATCAAATTGTTTTTTTTTTTTGTTAGCTATACAAACATATATGTTGCGATGGTGAATATTAAAAGAATACAACTAGTGGCTGCTATGGAGCAGCTTTTGGGATTTACTTATTGTTTGTGTTGGCGTTCCTCTTATTTTCCTGCAGGTTAATGATCAAAATTTGGCGCGTCGATTTATATGGATGTAATGAAAACCATTTGGTTTATGTGTGTAATAAATTTGCGAATAAATCTAATAGACTATTTCATTACAATCATTAGTTTCTCATCAAATTTCTATGGAAATGGAGGATTAAAGTGACGTTGCTTTATTTTATTAATTGAATGCTTATTAGTAGTTTTCTCTTATTTTAAAAGTTCCCTACTCCAATACTCCTTGCAGAATTTATAATCTTATATTTGACCAATTATGAAGCATGTTGTGGTTTGGTTCTTAGCACTTTCTCTTTTATATACCATATGAATTTTGATTGAAATAAAGAAGTGTTAATATACTCATGCTTCAATATTGTTTAGATTTGTATAGCTATGTTGATTTTTTTTTTTGTGTCTCACTGTTTTTGTGAGGATTCAATACATATTTTGATCATGTGAATATTCTTAAATTAAATAAGTTTTCTCACTATTATTTTTGTGAGGATCTTGTACAGATCTTTATCATCTAAATACTCTTGGATTAATCAAGATTTCTCACTTTTTTTTTAACGTGAAAATCTCTACAGATTTTGGTTAATTTCTTACTATTTTTTTGTTTGAGAATCGCTGCAGATCTTGAATTCATTCTTTCATTGGTTTTAAATGGTTTTCCCTTGTCTTGAAATCATTTCTTTATATTGCCGATGCCTTATACGAACGTGTTGTAATCACAGTACTGGATATGCAAATTAACTAGTAAAATAAGATGATGATCACTAAGCAGATTTTGTTGACACATTTGTATTTGCTTGTTTACATGTATCTATCCTCAAGTGTTATATGATACTAGAAGTAGTTTCATTCTCCAAAGCTTTTAATTGTTTATACTTATTTGAATTTGATGATGATTATATTCATCAAAATGTTGATAAATTTACAATTGTGATAATTTACTCGATTCATTTTAACATGAATGTGTGACATTGTTTATCTTAATAAGACTTGATCTCATTAATCATGTACACATTTTTAGTAGAGATTAGATTCCCTATCTCTGTTCTATATTTATGGTTATGATCTCCATACATGTTGATTTCTTTTTGTGAGATAATATATGAGCAAAAAATTCTCTCTTGTATATAGTAATAAATGATTAATTTGTTCTTGTGATATACTACAAGTATTGGAATTCCTTTCTATATAAGAATTATATGTATTGAGATAACTTCTTGTAAGATAACATATGTTCTGAAATTGCTTCAATACAAATCTCATTCTACATCTCTAACTCTTTGAAATGATATTTGATTTGATTTCATTTTATTTTACATATTCACTTATATGTCAATTTATAATAGCTTTTATATTTTCATACATGATATTCTGACACCGCCTTCTCTCGTCACCTTATTTGCGAGGTACTGATGGAGCTGATTGCAGGATGAGCCAAGGAGCTTCGATCACCCCATTTCTTCTAAACGGGGTGCTACAGCCGGAGTCACTGTCGACTAGCTCCGGTGACCAGGTAAGTTTTCTTAAAACTTAGAAGAGATTAGAGCTTCTAGATTTATCTATTGAGCTGTTTCCCTCAACCTTAAATTCTTGTATTAACTCTTGCATTTAGTTAATATTTGCTTCAAAACCCATCGACATAGCTTGTTTACATTCGTATGCATGTCCAAAGGGTTAGTGACATTGATTCAAACCCATTGAACCTAGTGACATCTTTAAGGACAATAATTAAGGACGAGACTTAGAGAACTTAGACAAGCTCTAGGATTCACATATGCGTCCTTTAGGGATGAAACATTAAACATAGTTAACTTAGCGACATTACACCTTAAGATCAATATTTACATAATCGATTTAATCTCAAACAACAATCAATTATTAATATCTTCCTTAAAACTTGAAAACTTAAATATTTGATAATAACTCAAATAAAATTTACAAAATATCAAATCAACCCCAATCAACACATACAATTATTAAGTGATCAAATTTAAGCCAAATTGACTTCAATTTCAAACCCCTTAAGTTTAGTGATCTTCCCTGCTCTAGGGAAATTATCACTAAAATTTCAAACCCCTTAAGTTTAGTGATCTTCCCTGCTCTAGGGAAATTATCACTAAAATTTCAAATCCCTTAAGTTTAGTGATCTTCCCTGCTCTAGGGAAAATTGTCACTAAACTTCAAACCCTTCGAACCCCCTTAATCAAACCCCTTAAGTTTAAACCTTAATCAAACCTTAAAACCTTCTGGAAGCTTTAATGAATCACATTTAAATCCAAAACTATAAATAACCCCTCTAATTGACCTGATTTGAATCCTTAACACATTAAAATTAAAATCAATCAGATTTAACTTCAAGTTTAAGAATAATTTTAATAATCGTTAAAATTTGACTTTTAATTCAATTAATTAATTAATGATAATTAAAATTTCCAGAAAATTCCTAAACACTTGGGAATCTATCCTTGGGTCATTCATGACCTTTGGAATTGATTACAAGGAGTTTGGAACTCAATTGAATTCAAAACATCAAAACCTCTCTAATTAAGATAATTTAATAATTCTAATAAATGATCAAAACGTTGAAAATGCATAACTAATTCAAACAAACTATAAATCAATCAAACTTAAAGGCATTCAACTCATCTCAAGATCTAATATTTTAATAAAATACAAATTTCTCCGAACACATTCTTAATCTAAAATTCAAATTTTAACCCCTTAATTAAAAACATTAAATGATTCAAATAATTTTAGAACATTAAATATTTGATTCGAAATCTAGGAAATTTCAATCTAACTTCAAAACCAACAATCAATCTTAAAATTAATTTTAAATTATTAAGACTTAAACTTTAATCAAAATCTCCCCTTAAGCCTTTCAACCAACCAGAACAATAAGCAACTTTAATTAATTACCCGATTTAGGATATATCCAAACCACACAGCCTGCTACACACACCTAGATTGACCTATTAGGACACGGACTCTAGCTTTAGGTTAGGCCGGTGTTTCCTTTTTTTTTTAGATAGATTGATATGCATACAAAATGATAGTGGCATCCTAGGTTAGATAACATAGACATAGGTTCACTATCCACAGACCTGTGCACTTCATGTTTGTCAGCCTAGGATTAGGTCCCCAGCCCCTTGTCCTACGAGGTCCCCTTGAATGAGGTAACCCATGGTTGCTAACAAGGATCCTCTGGTCGGCACTCGACTAAGTAGGCTAAGGATATCGACGAACCCGGGACGATGGAAAACCATGGGATCTTGACCGGGGACGTCATACCCACTTGGTAGGTTAGTCTTCACCCTTACCTCCTGGGCATTCTCTCGATTTGGTGATCGAGAATATAAGTCCCAACATTCTAATAAAATCAACCATTCAAACTTAAATCTCTTTCAATCAAATTTAAGCCCAACACTTAAGATAGATTGGAGTGTTTTCTGAAGTAATTCAGAATCTTAAAAACACTCCCTACTCCTCTTCCTTTGACCCCGAAAATAAGTCTTCAATTTTGAACCAATCCCATTTGAAATTCCTACCATTTTCTTCCTTTGATATCAATCTTTGAAAATCTAAATAAAATTTACACCGCTATTTTAATCGAGAGTTTTCATAGGAAATTTCGATTTCCTACGATATAATTAACTACGAGGGCTTGCGCTCGTAGGAGATTTAGTAACCCAGAATTGATTTTCAAATTCAAAATCTTTCAAAAAACTCTAATTAATTATTTTTGGGAAATTTAAAATACAACGATCATTATCGTCATTTTCAAATGATCAATAATGATTGATATCTCCTTTCCTTGGAAAGGTATATCAATTATTATTGTGGATTTGATTATGAAAATAATAATCTTTTATCCGAATTAGCATAGTCAAATAATTTTGAGTTTGACTACAATAATTTGGATAACTCTAAAATTTTGAGATTTGAACCAATTAGTGAATGATATTCTCCCGTTTGGGATAATATATCGTTCCTAATGTTGTGTTAGATTTCAAAACTAAAATTCAAAATTTAATCTTCCCAAAGATAATTAAATATTTTCAAAACTAGATATACTTAAAGATAAAATTTTTTAAATCAAAACAAAAATGGCGACTCCGCTGGGGAAAATCTCTCTTTCCATCTTTAATAGCGGTTTGAATTTTATTCTATCGGTAGTTTTGACTACCTTTCTCTCCGTTGGTCCCTCTCCCATTTCTTCCTTGGGTGAGTGTGGCCAACTCAATTAAGACATGTTAAAAGAGAGGTGAGTGTAGGACTCCTATGTTGAAGTCGGGCTTTGACATTTTGCATTCAAGTTAATTGGTAGAACGAAAGAGTCAAGTCAAGTCTTTTTGTATATGTTGCAAACTTGCATGCAAGTAAATAACTAGCGTGCTAAGTTTCACAATTTACAGAAGACTTTTCAATTTCAAGATCAACATTTCAATCCTTTAAGCAAAATTCAATCTCTTTCAAAACCTTTCAGATCAACTTTAATCGTCGTTGTGATGTGTCTTTTATAATAGTCTATTATAGTTGAACACATGCAATTCAAACTCTTGATCAAACCTGGATTTTGACATTTCACTCTAAGCTAGTCTATACAGTGAAAGAGTCAAGTCCAGGCCTCCCGATTTCCCTAAATTTTTGTTAACCATTTTATTGAAAATAAAAATCAATATTTTGAGTTTCAAAAATGAAGGAAAATCTTTCAAACCAATTTCAATCGTTGTTGCCATGTGTCTTCTATAACACGTTGTAGTTGAACACGTGCAACACAAACTCAAAACTCTCCAATCAATTTTAGGCTTTGACATTTCACCCCTAAACCATTTTTTGGGAAGAGAGAGTTAAGCCTAAATCTTGGGATCTTCAAATTAATTTTGTAAACCTACATATTTGAACATCATTCAATATGTTGAGTTTCAAAATCTGATAAAGATCCATTCAATTCCAACCTCAAATTCAAATTTGGTCTTAAGTCCAAATTCAACTTTAACATTAAACCTCAGTTTGATTTCAAACTCAAATTCAACTTCAATTTTGGTTTTAAAGTCAAAATATGAGCTTTGACATTTCATCCCAAGTCGATTGGTGAAATGAAGGAGTCAAGCCCGACTTTTGGATTTTTCATATTAATTTTGTGAACCTACGTGACTGAGTGAAACTCAGTGTGTTGAGTTACAAAATTTGAAGAAGATCCACTCGACTTTAATTTCAAATTCAATTTTAAGCCAAATTCAATATCAACCTTAAAATCAAGTTTGATTTCAACTTTGAATTCAATCTTAATTTGATTGCAAATTCAAATTTGAACTTTGACATTTTGCCCCAAATCAATTGGTGTAGCAAAAGAGTCAGGTTCAACTCTTAACTTCAATTCGTCAATTTTATGAACCACCGTGTTCAGTGTAAACTGAATATGATTGAGTTATAAAATTTTGAATGAAGTTAATCAAACTTAAAATTCAAATTCAATTTCAAATCACTAATTCAAATCACCTTCTTTTAATTCCAGGAAATCAAACACTCAAATGGCTGGGAAACTCGTCTTCTCACTAAATAAAGATGTGCCTGTAGAAGAAATTCTTAATGGCAATTTAATTCAGTACGAAATGGAATTTCAAAATCTCGAGATTTCAGTTAATGGAGAAAGAATCTTAGATCTGTCCGCTTGTACTCAAGGGAATTTCCCCTTAGTAGAAGTTACTTTAGGGTCAGGAGCTGACTCCCCCATCTCTAAGATGGAGGTCGTTGTCGCCCCTGTACCCACTGTACTCTCTACTCCGGAGGATCAAAACCAGAAGTCAATAATGACAAAAGAGCTACCATCTCAGTCTGAGATCGGGTCAAGTTCTAGCACCCCTGTCGTCGGTAGGAACAAGATGAAGAATTACCTTCGAAGAGCCAGGAAAAGGAATCTTAAGGCTAAAAAGACTGCTGAATTTGAAGCCTTAGTGAGGACCGACTTCGAGGCCAATCGAGAGTTCGTTGCTCCTTCTACGTACCCTCTCCTCGCACAAAGGAGGGAGGTTGTAGATACGAGAGTGCGATTTTCAATACACCTGCTTGACTACTACACAGAAAGACTCGAACAAGAGAGAATTGAGCGATCACCAACATTAGGCCAAAGGCCCCCAGCTGAGGGTTATGATCCGTCCACTCTACTAGAAGATGTTAAGGCGCGTTACTACACGTGTCCCACTACTTCATCTATAGAGGAGGAGGAGTAGGAACCACTCGGGGTGCCACTCTCTTAACTACTAGTCTAGTAGTAATGAGAGGGGGAAATAATCTAAGATTGTGTCAGATAGTGATACCGTTAAAATATAAATTTTTAATGGGGTCCTATCACGATAAATCTTTTGATTGCAACGATGCCGCTTTCTAGGGACGTTGCAGACCCTATAACAGTCTATTTTTTTAAAGAGATTATAGGAATTCAATTCCATATTGACAAGGGTCTTGCCACCTAGACTTGCAACTTCTTAAGGAAAGCTTCCGTTTTTTTCAAGTGTACTGATTTTGAATCTTCAAGATAGTCGATTCTTCTTTTTAATCGAAATTGACCTCTACCTTAAGTTTTAATTTGGAGAGAGTTGTAGTTGACTCCATCAAATGTTTGAGTACACCTCCCTCCCACCGCTTCTGTGGGTTGAATTAACCTTTGAATTAAAATTTGCCTCAAATTCAAGTTGATTCTAGAAATGAAAATTTTATCAATCTTCTAGCAATCTTCTATCTTAATAGGAGATTCAGGCATGCTTTGAATCTATTCAAAAATTTCCCTAGTCAAGTCGACATTCTTGTCAAAAAGATTGAGTGTGCTTTGAGGATTATTCTTCCTTGTATAAGAGAACGAATTTCTTCTCTAATACTTGAGATATAATCCCAGCATTCAAAATAAAAAGATCAATCAATTTAAGGTATTTGAAGAAAGTGGAGCCTCTTCTCGAATTCAATTGAAATCAAAAGATGAGCGAATGCTCTAAAAATTAAAAGATGCGTAAATGCGCCAAGAATCAAGAAATGCACGAAGTGCACTAAGAGTTAAAAGATACGCAAATTGCGTCACTAGAAAAGAAAAAGAAGAAAAGAGATGTGCAAAGCACGTCACAAAAGAAGAAGAGTAAGATGGCTTCCTTCCTCTAAATCCTTGAATATCAAAATAACTCGATCACCTTCAAGTACTTGACTTTGAAAATCCTGAATTTAGATTCTTCAACATGCATGAATTTTCTATTAGATAGAGGGACATGTGCAAGAAAATTGAAAATATCAAATTTCTCTCTTCAACTTAAACCTTTTTGAAGTTAATTTTAATTCAAAATTTATTTAAGGGAGACCCCAGTACAGTTTCTACGAAACTTGGTCTGGGTCAACAAAATTGAAATCCTTCCAAATTGGTTGGAGTCAACACTACTTCTCACTGCACTTCTAAATTTGTTCCCGCTTGTCGTTCCGACAGGGTCCAAATAGTTAGAGGAAATTTTCTAATAAAAGATCGAATCTTCTACTCCTGAAAAGAATTCAAATCATGTCCTTGAGAAATGTGTGTAAGTCCTTACACATAGGCATCTCTTCCTTTAAAAGCCTTTTCAACAAAATTACACTCTATGCTGGGTCCAAGATCAACCCTACTAGAGGAGTATTTTGTAATGCTGGGAATTGCCGTTCAAAATCAATCCACGACTGAGCAGAGTGCCCGACTCTAATTTGAGGAGCTCGAGGCCTTCTAGAGCTTTATCTTTAAAGCTCAATAAAGCTCAGAATCGTACAAGGCCTGACTAGTTAAAGCTCGTGATAAGATAGAGCAACTTAGAACCTTCCAAGTAGGCGACTTGGTCTTGGTTCTTTGGATGCATATCTTAGCCTACCGAGAGATTGGTGGAGGAGTTTGAACTAGTACAAGACTGTCCTTTTTTCGTAGAGATGATCTCGAGAAAATTTCAAACATTAACTGATCAACCCTGAACGATGCCACCTGATATTTTCAAATATCGGGGTGGCTCTTCAGGAAGTACCATGCCAGATGAGTGTCAAATTCAAAGTCAACAAAAAGTTTTCGAATTTCTTGGATTAAAGAAATTTCTTAATTCAAAATCAAACATTAGAAACTTTCAAATTTTGCATTTATAAATCAAATTCAAAATCGAAATCAAAATTCAAACTCTTCAAGTTCAAACAAATCAAAATTCAATCAAATCAAATTCTCCAAACTCAAAATTCCAAATCAAATTCAAACATCTTTTGAATTCAAAAATCAAATCAAAATCCAGATTCAAAAAATCTTCAGAATTAAATTCATCAAATCAAATTTCAAATTCAAACATTTTTTCAAAATCAAATTCAAAATCGACTTTCAAATTCAAACACATTCAAAATTCAAAAATCAAATCAAGTTAAATCTCAAATTCCAAATTTCAAATTGATCCTCTGTGTGAAGCAAGTTTCCTTCACATACGATCATTTCAAATCCGATCCGCTGTGTAGAGCAAGTTTCCTCTACATACGATCATCCAGACTCGATCCTCTGTATGAAGCAAGTTTCCTTCACATACGATCATTTCAAATCCGATCCGCTGTGTAGAGCAAGTTTCCTCTACATACGATCATCCAGACTCGATCCTCTGTGTGAAGCAAGTTTCCTTCACATACGATCATTCCAGATCTGATCCGCTATGTAGAGCAAGTTTCCTCTACACACGATCATCCAAACCCGATCCTCTATGTGGAGCAAGTTTCCTCCACATATGATCATCCAGACATGGTTCTTTGTGTAGAGCAAGTTTCCTCTCCATAAGACCATTCTTTAGTGATGGAGTACGCCCTTCGTGGAACCATCCTAAATTTCAAATCTAGATCTGATCTTTTGTGGGAAGCAATGCTTCCTTCCCACAAAATCATCCAGTTTTCTCTTTCTTAAGGATAGATGTGAGTCATCGTGCTTTCTCTCCTTAGGATTAGACCCACTAGTGGTAGAGTACGCCCCTCGTGACACTACCCTAGTATCAATTTCAATTCGATCCTCTATAGTTAGGAGTTCTTCCTTCCTATACGATCATTCCAATCTTCCTCTCCTTAAGGTTAGGTTTCCTCCTTCCCTTAGGATTAGATCTACTAGTGGTAGAGTACGCCCCGCGTGTCACTACCCTAGTACCAAACTCAAGTATGATCCTCTATAGTTAGGAGTTCTTCCTTCCTATACGATCATTTTAGCCTTCTTAATCATCTAGGGTTAGGTCTTCCCTTCCCCTAGTATCAAATTCAAGATCCAATTCTGTAGGGTTAGGTCTTCCCTTTCTTTAAAACCAATTCAAAACTCAACACTCTAGGGTTAGGTCTTCCCTTCCCTTAGAATCTATTCCAAATTCAAACTCAGAGGTTAGGCCACCTTTTCCTTTAGATTCAAAACTCAAATCCGATCCTTTATATTTAGGAATTCTCTCTTCCTATAGGATCACCTAGTCTTCCTTTTCCTTTAGGGATAGAACCTTTTCTTCCCTTAGGATTCGACTCGCTGGTGGTAGAGTACGCCCTTAGTGGCACTACCCTAGTATCAAGTTCAAATTCAATCCTCTAGGCTTAGGTTTTCCCTTCCCTAAGAATCAATTTCAAACTCAATCCCTTAGGGTTACACTTTCCTTTCCCTTAGGATCAAAATTTTAGACTTGACCTTTAAGTTCGGTCAACGCCAATATGTGCAATAGAACTTCGTTCTATTACACATATTGGGGGTCCATTTGTTGACCTCATTTTTGTATGAGATCACTTGGACTAACCCCAACCCTCAATCACTTTTGAATCAAATTTCGATCATACTGTAATCCAGCTTCTGATCCACAGTTTGATCAATCGACATTTACAATCATCATCACCTACAATCTAGCTCGTAATCGACCTCGTTGATCTTTCTTAAAATCAAAATTGAATTGTATACAAATTACTTAAAGTTAATTTGATCATATGAACTAGATTTGATGACGTCGAATTTGTTTGAATCAATTTGAATTTTACTCACCTCAGTGGCTTTGATAAATTTAATTTAGATTTCCCCGATTCGACGCAAGTGCAAATTAGCTTGATTAACATTAATCGGCTCAATTTAACTTCTCTCGAGTCAAATCAATTTTGATTAATGCAAACTAATTTGACCCTTTTAAATAAGGATTTTTGCATAATTAATTGGGTTCTTAATTCTAGCTTTTATTTTATTGCTATTGAAGCTCTAAATCATCTTAATTTCAGCATTTAATAACAACCGTCAGATTGAGTTTTAAAGGCTTGATGTTTTTGTTTGATTGATTCTAATAGCATTAGAGAGAGCTCTCTCTCGCGGGGGCCAGGCTTTTTTTTTTCTTTTCTCTGTGCTAGGGCCGGCCATGGAGGAGAGGGCTGGATTCCACGATGGATCCATTTCCACAAGCAGCTGCCCCTGTGGAGAGACTTCCTTCTATATTCCTTGGAGCTGTTAGGGCCGGCCAAGTTCGGCTAAGCAGCTGCTTCTTCATGCTCCCCATTCGTCCAAGCAAAAGGAAGAAGAAAACCTAAAGATCCGGCCAAGAGGAGTTGTTGCTAGGCTCAATAGAGATTAGAGTTCTTGGAAATGGCGGCTGCTCTCATTCACCAGGGACGGCTGATTCATTCAAGTTGAGCCAAGCAAAGGAAAGAGGAGTAAGTCCAAGTTGCTCCTCAATCTCTTTAGCAGCAGCCCTCCTGCTCCATTACTTCGGCTGCACCTAGCACTCCAACTTTGCTCTTCGAACAAGTACAAAGAAAGAGGCGGTTGATTCATCTCCCAAAATCAAAAGTAGCAATGTTCTTCGGATAAGCCATCAGAGAACCAAAGGCATTCTTATCAAAGAGATGATTAATTTTCTGAAGTTTGCTTGTTACGTACAAATGATGGATCCAATGAGATCCTTGCTTGGGAGAGTATTATTAGAAGAACTAACCCCTGTTGTCATGGCTCTTTCTACTCCTCTTGCTGAAGAAGCAAAATGGTCTAAATTTTATTGAAATGCTGCTCCCATTCTCTTTTTTCAACAAAATAGACGTAGCTATTTCAACCACTAAATGAAGACCGAGCCAAGCAAGGGAATAGAGAGCTGCTCCTATTCTACCTCTTCCGAAAGCTCATGGAATTTCTCAATCACAATCAAACAAACGGTAAATATTTCCTTAAATAAATATATAAAGAATGATCATCTAATATTGTGTACATTTTTTTTTTTTTGAACATCCATAATCTTGTTCATTTCCTCCATATGTATATTGATTTCAAATATTTGAGTTTTGTTTATGTTCGATATATTGACTTCAAACATTCAAGTCTTGTTCATTTTCAGAAATTAATATTGGACGAAGCGTTTGAGTTCATTGTTCTGAGAATGAATTTATGGCATGAGGATTATCAATATTAAGAAGATTTACTTTTATTGCTTATAAGATTGTCTTGCCAACTCAACTCTCATTTATTCACTAATTAGAAATCCTATGGTTGACAGCAGTTTTTTTTTTATTGTTTGAAAGCCAATGAGCTAGTCACTATCATTCATAATGAAGTCTCCGAGAATAATGCTTTTTATATTCTATCAAATTGTTTTTTTTTTTTGTTAGCTATACAAACATATATGTTGCGATGGTGAATATTAAAAGAATACAACTAGTGGCTGCTATGGAGCAGCTTTTGGGATTTACTTATTGTTTTTGTTGGCGTTCCTCTTATTTTCCTGCAGGTTAATGATCAAAATTTGGCGCGTCGATTTATATGGATGTAATGAAAACCATTTGGTTTATGTGTGTAATAAATTTGCGAATAAATCTAATAGACTATTTCATTACAATCATTAGTTTCTCATCAAATTTCTATGGAAATGGAGGATTAAAGTGACGTTGCTTTATTTTATTAATTGAATGCTTATTAGTAGTTTTCTCTTATTTTAAAAGTTCCCTACTCCAATACTCCTTGCAGAATTTATAATCTTATATTTGACCAATTATGAAGCATGTTGTGGTTTGGTTCTTAGCACTTTCTCTTTTATATACCATATGAATTTTGATTGAAATAAAGAAGTGTTAATATACTCATGCTTCAATATTGTTTAGATTTGTATAGCTATGTTGATTTTTTTTTTTGTGTCTCACTGTTTTTGTGAGGATTCAATACATATTTTGATCATGTGAATATTCTTAAATTAAATAAGTTTTCTCACTATTATTTTTGTGAGGATCTTGTACAGATCTTTATCATCTAAATACTCTTGGATTAATCAAGATTTCTCACTTTTTTTTTTAACGTGAAAATCTCTACAGATTTTGGTTAATTTCTTACTATTTTTTTGTTTGAGAATCGCTGCAGATCTTGAATTCATTCTTTCATTGGTTTTAAATGGTTTTCCCTTGTCTTGAAATCATTTCTTTATATTGCCGATGCCTTATACGAACGTGTTGTAATCACAGTACTGGATATGCAAATTAACTAGTAAAATAAGATGATGATCACTAAGCAGATTTTGTTGACACATTTGTATTTGCTTGTTTACATGTATCTATCCTCAAGTGTTATATGATACTAGAAGTAGTTTCATTCTCCAAAGCTTTTAATTGTTTATACTTATTTGAATTTGATGATGATTATATTCATCAAAATGTTGATAAATTTACAATTGTGATAATTTACTCGATTCATTTTAACATGAATGTGTGACATTGTTTATCTTAATAAGACTTGATCTCATTAATCATGTACACATTTTTAGTAGAGATTAGATTCCCTATCTCTGTTCTATATTTATGGTTATGATCTCCATACATGTTGATTTCTTTTTGTGAGATAATATATGAGCAAAAAATTCTCTCTTGTATATAGTAATAAATGATTAATTTGTTCTTGTGATATACTACAAGTATTGGAATTCCTTTCTATATAAGAATTATATGTATTGAGATAACTTCTTGTAAGATAACATATGTTCTGAAATTGCTTCAATACAAATCTCATTCTACATCTCTAACTCTTTGAAATGATATTTGATTTGATTTCATTTTATTTTACATATTCACTTATATGTCAATTTATAATAGCTTTTATATTTTCATACATGATATTCTGACACCGCCTTCTCTCGTCACCTTATTTGCGAGGTACTGATGGAGCTGATTGCAGGATGAGCCAAGGAGCTTCAATCACCCCATTTCTTCTAAACGGGGTGCTACAGCCGGAGTCACTGTCGACTAGCTCCGGTGACCAGGTAAGTTTTCTTAAAACTTAGAAGAGATTAGAGCTTCTAGATTTATCTATTGAGCTGTTTCCCTCAACCTTAAATTCTTGTATTAACTCTTGCATTTAGTTAATATTTGCTTCAAAACCCATCGACATAGCTTGTTTACATTCGTATGCATGTCCAAAGGGTTAGTGACATTGATTCAAACCCATTGAACCTAGTGACATCTTTAAGGACAATAATTAAGGACGAGACTTAGAGAACTTAGACAAGCTCTAGGATTCACATATGCGTCCTTTAGGGATGAAACATTAAACATAGTTAACTTAGCGACATTACACCTTAAGATCAATATTTACATAATCGATTTAATCTCAAACAACAATCAATTATTAATATCTTCCTTAAAACTTGAAAACTTAAATATTTGATAATAACTCAAATAAAATTTACAAAATATCAAATCAACCCCAATCAACACATACAATTATTAAGTGATCAAATTTAAGCCAAATTGACTTCAATTTCAAACCCCTTAAGTTTAGTGATCTTCCCTGCTCTAGGGAAATTATCACTAAAATTTCAAACCCCTTAAGTTTAGTGATCTTCCCTGCTCTAGGGAAATTATCACTAAAATTTCAAATCCCTTAAGTTTAGTGATCTTCCCTGCTCTAGGGAAAATTGTCACTAAACTTCAAACCCTTCGAACCCCCTTAATCAAACCCCTTAAGTTTAAACCTTAATCAAACCTTAAAACCTTCTAGAAGCTTTAATGAATCACATTTAAATCCAAAACTATAAATAACCCCTCTAATTGACCTGATTTGAATCCTTAACACATTAAAATTAAAATCAATCAGATTTAACTTCAAGTTTAAGAATAATTTTAATAATCGTTAAAATTTGACTTTTAATTCAATTAATTAATTAATGATAATTAAAATTTCCAGAAAATTCCTAAACACTTGGGAATCTATCCTTGGGTCATTCATGACCTTTGGAATTGATTACAAGGAGTTTGGAACTCAATTGAATTCAAAACATCAAAACCTCTCTAATTAAGATAATTTAATAATTCTAATAAATGATCAAAACGTTGAAAATGCATAACTAATTCAAACAAACTATAAATCAATCAAACTTAAAGGCATTCAACTCATCTCAAGATCTAATATTTTAATAAAATACAAATTTCTCCGAACACATTCTTAATCTAAAATTCAAATTTTAACCCCTTAATTAAAAACATTAAATGATTCAAATAATTTTAGAACATTAAATATTTGATTCGAAATCTAGGAAATTTCAATCTAACTTCAAAACCAACAATCAATCTTAAAATTAATTTTAAATTATTAAGACTTAAACTTTAATCAAAATCTCCCCTTAAGCCTTTCAACCAACCAGAACAATAAGCAACTTTAATTAATTACCCGATTTAGGATATATCCAAACCACACAGCCTGCTACACACACCTAGATTGACCTATTAGGACACGGACTCTAGCTTTAGGTTAGGCCGGTGTTTCCTTTTTTTTTTAGATAGATTGATATGCATACAAAATGAGAGTGGCATCCTAGGTTAGATAACATAGACATAGGTTCACTATCCACAGACCTGTGCACTTCATGTTTGTCAGCCTAGGATTAGGTCCCCAGCCCCTTGGCCTACGAGGTCCCCTTGAATGAGGTAACCCATGGTTGCTAACAAGGATCCTCTGGTCGGCACTCGACTAAGTAGGCTAAGGATATCGACGAACCCGGGACGATGGAAAACCATGGGATCTTGACCGGGGACGTCATACCCACTTGGTAGGTTAGTCTTCACCCTTACCTCCTGGGCATTCTCTCGATTTGGTGATCGAGAATATAAGTCCCAACATTCTAATAAAATCAACCATTCAAACTTAAATCTCTTTCAATCAAATTTAAGCCCAACACTTAAGATAGATTGGAGTGTTTTCTGAAGTAATTCAGAATCTTAAAAACACTCCCTACTCCTCTTCCTTTGACCCCGAAAATAAGTCTTCAATTTTGAACCAATCCCATTTGAAATTCCTACCATTTTCTTCCTTTGATATCAATCTTTGAAAATCTAAATAAAATTTACACCGCTATTTTAATCGAGAGTTTTCATAGGAAATTTCGATTTCCTACGATATAATTAACTACGAGGGCTTGCGCTCGTAGGAGATTTAGTAACCCAGAATTGATTTTCAAATTCAAAATCTTTCAAAAAACTCTAATTAATTATTTTTGGGAAATTTAAAATACAACGATCATTATCGTCATTTTCAAATGATCAATAATGATTGATATCTCCTTTCCTTGGAAAGGTATATCAATTATTATTGTGGATTTGATTATGAAAATAATAATCTTTTATCCGAATTAGCATAGTCAAATAATTTTGAGTTTGACTACAATAATTTGGATAACTCTAAAATTTTGAGATTTGAACCAATTAGTGAATGATATTCTCCCGTTTGGGATAATATATCGTTCCTAATGTTGTGTTAGATTTCAAAACTAAAATTCAAAATTTAATCTTCCCAAAGATAATTAAATATTTTCAAAACTAGATATACTTAAAGATAAAATTTTTTAAATCAAAACAAAAATGGCGACTCCGCTGGGGAAAATCTCTCTTTCCATCTTTAATAGCGGTTTGAATTTTATTCTATTTTTAAAACTGGATTAAATTTGGTTGACTCAAAAATAAAAAATCAACCCGAAAAGACTCAGATTTCGAACTTTGCGCCTCTGCACCAGTGTACTCGCAGTGCCCCACATATAGCCATGTAGGCCACACCGCTTTCTACGTTTCTGCACGCAGCACTAGTGAGGTACCGTACCTGTGTCCAAACTCTACATTGATGCACCTGGACTCACGCTCGCACCCGGACTTTGCTGGCTAAATGTCAGGTTCGTGGGTCGGGTTGGGTCAACTTAATAACCCACATGAGTCAAATATGGGTCTAGATTTCGAACCCATTTACAAAATCAGGGTGGGTTTGGGTCAACCAATTTTTACCTATGTCAATATCGGGTTCGACCCCAACCCGACTTGAAAATCTATTTTGATTTAATTATATAAATTTTTTTTGGTTATTTTAGTGCCCACACACTTAATGAGCACATGGACATACAAATCATTATGTCATCTAGTGGATTTCAAATCTTGATTGTAGGTCCAACCGTCATCAAAATATATTTCTATATTTCCAATGCATTATGTTGATCATATAAAATAGTGTAAGAAATACTAAAATTTTGATGTGGCTGCCCTTGTTCCACCTTGCATATGTTTATATATATATATAATATCAGCTGAGATCTTATTATCAATAGAAATTATCCATTTGATAATTTTAATAAATAATACCCCCAATTAAAAATAGAACCAACATATTTTTTGAGGATAGATAAAATAAATTTGAGATTGGTATAGTGTTAGAAGTAAAGTAGAAAAAAGAGAAAAAGGTTTTTTTTTTTTTTTTTTTTAATTTGAGCAAATATATTTATTGATAAGGAGGTGATATGTAATAATATATATTTTGATTCAGTCAAATACTTTTTTTTAGAAGTCAATTTAAATTTAAATTATAAACATTCTTCTCTATAACATAAATATTATTGTACTCTAATTTCAATATTTTTTTTTTATTTTAGATATTATTATAATTTCTTAAAAAATTGACACATCTATACTACTATATAAAAGTGGCTTGGGATTCCACTCTTAGCAAATCCTAATCGTTCATTTGTAAACATAAAATTAAATCTACACCATTCATTTATGACTCTTCATATTATTTATTTTTAAGATTCTCCATAACATTTCTTCAATCATTAATAATTTTAATTTTATATCCAAACATTAACGTTTCAGTTGCTTCATCGGAACTTTTCACCAAAATATTTTTGCTCAAGCGTTTCTGTTCCGATTCATATTGGCTATGTACTAAAGTCATTGTATTATAAATCATTACTTAATTAAAAAAATAATATTTATATAATTTAATGGCCCTTAAATACACGCTTGAGTTTCTGTCCGTTTCATTTAAGTTAAATTTCCATCAGTTTTCAGAATTTATTTAACAAAATTAAAGCTACTAATGATCATTATTATATTTTCTAGCAATTAATGCCTTTTCAGTTTCTTCAACATGAGCGTTTTATTTTGAATAGTCCAACGGTTCTTCAAGAGTAACAGAGTGGTTCTGCTATAAAAAAAAAAAAAGCTTTGGATCGCCATATCCGTTTTCTCCATCTCGCCAGCGAACATTTTGGGTCTGTAATCATGGGTTTTGATCTGGCCGGGAGCTCGAACTGCATCAACAGCAGCAACACCATGGCCACTGCTGCATGAGTATTTGCAACCCATTAAGCCATTATTATCATGCAACAAGCTTCGATCAGTAGCTATTGTGTAGCTTTGTTGGAAGAATCCTCTCATTACGTACATATAAGTGAATATAGGAAAGCCGTTGTTTAAGCAACCAAAGAATTTGGTGGAGTTGAAATAACGCGGCCTTCCAGCTGTGTGCGTCGTTTATTTGTGTAGTTTTTCACTTTTTCCGGTTGAGTTTTTAGCTATTTGTTTTATCAGATCCTTCCAAGTATAGAAGAGATAAGAGGAGTTGCTGCCCACATTTCATTAAAAAAGAAATTGAAAAAAAAGAAGAAGAAATTAACAGGGAGATTGTTTGAGATCAATTTTCTGTTTTGTTTTTATGAGTTATGGTTGGCTTATACTTTTTAGTTGTTTTTTGTTTTGGTTTATGATCGATAACAAATCAAAGTTGTTTTTATTTTTTGTTTTCATAACAAATCTTGTTATTTCTTTAAATATTTAGAACAAACTTTTGGTATTTATTAGGATTTTTTATATATATTTTTAAATGAAATTATCTCCTATGGTCCCGCAGTGATAATTACCATCACTCCCTATTGTTGTCCGCCATCACTATTAAATATAATATTCAATAAAATTTATTGAATATCAAACACATTTTTATTTCGAATTAAATTGTAAAATATAAAAAATAGAAAGTATATATTTTATGTGAAATAATTTAGGGCCTATTTAGGGTAACTATTATTTTTCTTTTAAATATGTTTTTTTAACTTATTTATTAAACTTTTTTTAATCTTAAGTAACAAATCAAATTATTTGATTATATAATTCCTTCTCAAACCAATAGGTATTGTTGCATCTTAATGAAAAACAATACAACCATGCTTCCATGAATTTTCTTCAATCATGATATGCTAAAGAATGTTAGCAAACACAAACGAGACACACTCAACATACCTCCCATGTGGTCCGCGCAGCAATGCTGTTCCTTGTACGTGATCCGAGCATGTTCCCTTTGGCTTATTACATCTTCATCTTACATTATCAACTAACTCATTATCTTTTACATGTATATACAACTCATGTGTAATTTACAGAGATAGAGAGGTATGCAACCTACATAGTAACTTTACCTTCACCTTTTACCTTTATCCACTTCTTTGCTATATTTACTTATATACAAAACTTTTATACAAGAGAGAGGTTTTCATGGTAATTAGAGCTGGTTTAAGCCTTACAGCTTCCACTATTCCTTTATACATTTTCTGAAGCACTACAGGAAAAACTGCAATTTCCGGCATCCATTTTTCGTCGGAAAATGACCAAAATCCGCCGGAAATATTCCGTCGGAAATTCGTCGGAAAATCCGTCAGAATTTCTGATGAATTTATTTCCGCCGGAAATTCTGTTAGAAATGAGCTGTTTTCCTATAGTGAAGGTAATCAGCATGACCTTAGAGTGCTCTGTAAGTCGATGTTCTGATGCAACTCGGCCTCTTCTTAACGGAGCTTCGATCCCCCCTCAGCTTAAGTTATTAAAGTTTACCCTTAAGAATATTATCACGGCTCAGCTCACAACTGAGAATCACCTCACCTGGTGCTCGCAAGTGCTAAAGGTGTTTCGAGCTAATGGATTCAAATGATATCTTGATGGAATTGTTTGCCGACCTCCTCGCCAAGTAACAACCATAACAAAATTGATATCAATCCACAGTACTCTAACTAGATGTTGATCTATCATAATCTCGCAATTGCCTTGTACTCCAATGTCTCTACTTCCTTGTTGTCGTATGTCCTGAATCTTGACTCATGTGTTAAAATTTGAAAAACGATAAATAAGATACTTCAGACTACAAACTGCTCTCGTATCATTCGACTGAAGAATGAACTGCATCACATTTCTGTGAACAACAAAACAATGTAGCAGTATTTGTCAGACACTAAGCTCAAAGTAGACACCATCAATGTCATCAGATATATATTAGACCCAGAAGTTATCATTCTATACACACTCAATGGGCTACCCCCATCATACCAGGCCTTTAAAACGGCGATTCGAACGAACCTCCAACCCCTTCATTTTGATGACTTTTAGTCATTATTAACCTCATTTAATCTATATTTTCAAAGTTGAAATTGATATCAAGTTTACTACTTTTCAAAAATCATATATTGTATCATAATGATTTGTTATAAATATTAAATTTTTAGGTTGGGCGGATTTGCATTGTTTTTTTGTTATTTAAAAATTATATACGTGTTAGTTCTAATTTTCGGCATCATGTAGTGATTTTTGTATTTTAAAGTTATTTACAACCTTATCTTTTCATCAGGTTGCATAAATTATTTTCTTTGCACTTTTACTTTGAACAACTTTTCTATTCCAAAAAATGCTTAACAATTATTTCTGCATGTAGTGGTGAAGGCTTACCCTAAATATACATCTTTAACAAGTATCATGTTGTATTGCTGTTGGATTGTTGGACAATTCCATCTGTTATATTCTTAATTGGATGCTCTTAAAGACCAAATACAAAATCAAGAAATTTGGTCTATACTAATCATTAACACTCTAATACATGTATCATAGTCTATTTAATTGTAGTTTTTTTTATTATTATCATATTCTCGAATAGCAATTTTATACTTTTCTCCTCATCTATGTTCACATTTACTTACATGATGAATTCAAAATGTTAATATCTTTAATAATTAACTAGCATTTGATTGATAATATTAATTGGTGATTTTCAAATTGACATCCATGTTATTATTTGATTTTCGATCTATAAATATTAAAATTCTTTTTGTAAACATTTCCTTTCTTACTCTAACTCTTCGCTTCAATTGAAGTTTCACTTATTAAAATTATTGTCACTTAAGTAAGCCTTGCAAGTGTGGCTCAATCATGTGTTGTTTTTCCCTTATCCACAATATTAATCTTATTTAACCTATAGTTTCAAAGTTGAAATTGATATCAAGTGCACTACTTGCATAAACCATGTATTATATTGTAATCACAGACATTAGAAATGTTGTATTAACCGACAGCGATGAATAAATATGAGATGAACCTGACAACCTATGCATGTGAATACCAATTAGGTCGAAAATCTTCATGTTCATGTCATGTAAATGAAAGCCAATACATTTTTTTTTTGCCGTTAAACTTATTATTGCTAGATATATTAATCTATGTGAAATTTAATCATTTTCTTTAGGAAATTTGTCATTTCTTTGTTTGATCACTCATAATCAAATTATATATTTTGTTGGAAGGTTTACGCTAAAGTATATTCATAATTTTGGAATCTTGAAGCTCTATTCGTTTTTAAAATTTGTTTTTATGGACAAGTAGCAATACCTATATATATATATATATATATATATACTCTAGCTTTAATATTGTAAATCACGTCAATTTTTGTGGATGATAATGAGGTATTTAAATAATTACATTAATCCTCTGTAGGCAGGAAGTAATAATTTCCTTCGTATATCTTTCATATATTCTTTCTTTGTTTATAAATATATGACATATGTAGTTAAAAACTAGAAATTATTCCATATATATAATATTAATAGTGCTAGAGGCTTTAAGATATTTAAACCCTTGTATTTTATATAGTGACATTAATTATTTTTTATTATATAATTGATGTTTATTATTTATACATAATGATGTGAAATTTTTTATGTTGTTGTTTAATTTTCTAAGAAGTCTATCACCCCCAAATCGATGAAAGTATAAAGTTATTCCTTTTTTCATTCTGTTTTTTAGAAGGTATCATTCAATTTTTTATAATTTCTTCTTAAATTAGCATCCTCAATTATAACTACTTTGAAAGAATGCTTGCATATTTATAAAAGAAATATAAAACTACAATATATATTTTATATGCTTACTTCTCTAGATGTAATTAGAAACTAGGGTTGACATCTCAAGAGAATATATCCCAACTTGACTATTGATATACATTATATTAAAATGTTTAACAATTATGTGGTATTTCATTTCTATAAGTTTTTATTATGACTAATATTAAAGTCTTTAAATAATTTTTGAGATGGATGTAAAAGCACATCCAAAATCACTAAACTCAATCATTATTGTTTTTTTTAGTATATTCTAATATAAAGTTTTTACCATATTATCAATTTTGTTTTAATAATATAATTTTTATTGTTATTTTATTAAAATCTTAATTTAGTTAAAATAGGAATATAAATGTTGTTACAGTTACTTGGAATGATAAATTTTATTTATTACATCTCTTTATAAAAAAATGAATTAATTAAATAATATTTATAATTTAATAATATTACTTAATTATTTAAACTTTATTAACGTGCATTTAATGCACGTGCAATTGTACTAGTTATTACAAATGGTGTCAATTTCTTAAAAAATTTGACATCACGATTGTCAGGCGTTTTATTTGTCTTTAAATGGATTAATTATTCTTTGTGAACGTTGAATATTGTTCGGAGACCAATCAGAATGTATCACGTCACCCATTTGCTCGGTACCTCGGCTTGATAATGCTCAATATCGCTCGGTATCACAACTTAACACTAATGACGTGACACATTTTAATTGATTTATGAACAATTTTTTGCTCATGGTCCCCCCACAGAATAGTTTTCTCTATTAAATGTGATACTCACCAAAAGAAACTATATATGGAAGTCTGATTTTTCTAAGCTCTTATAGCTCATTCGTACATTAATGACATAATTGCAAATTACGTCTGGACAAATTTTTCTTTTTAATTTCTTGCACGCTACAAACGTGTTCTTCTCCTGAACTTTTATTTGGTCCGGTGCAAGGACCTAGAGCAAGGTTCGGTTTTGCCTAAAAAAGTGCAAATACCGAGTTTTTTGAAAAAATACCGAGTTTTTCAAAAAACTCGGTATTTGCACTTTTTGACCTATTTTTGCCTAAAAGCGAACCTTCCTCTACATCCAGTGAAAGGACCTAATAATTGCTCTCTTCTCCTATTCAGAACCACAAGTCCACAATATCCCAAACAGTCATATAGTTTTAATAATTATTTAAAATTATTATAATTATAAAAAACTGTTCTTGTCTTTAATTTCAATCAATAAATAACCTGCTCATCCTATCAGCACTGCCGTAGCTTCTCTCTTCTCTTACATCCATTACAGAGCCATGGGCAACTGCTTCAATCTTCTTTCCACAAAATCAAACCAGTCCCTTCCCATTGATAGCCCCTTCATCATGTCTTCTTCTCTGCCCTCGTCGGTGTCAGGTGATTAAGTGTTTAATCAAAACCACATTTTGTCGTCTCATTCTTTTCTTGAATGTTTCAACTTTGGATCTGTTTGCAGGCGGAGGATTCGGGAAGGGAAGTATAGATCTCGGTGGTCTTGAGGTGCGACAAGTTTCTACCTTTACTAAGATTTGGTCCGCCGGAGGCGACGCCGCCGGCGCCTCGTTCTTCTTCCCTTCTTCCATCCCCACCGGCTTCTATGCCCTGGGCGCCTGCGCACAGCCGAATAAAAATCGTTTCTTTGGTCGCGTGCTTGTAGCAAGAGATATTGCTGGAGATGGCGACGCCAACGCTCTCGCCGCCCCCACCGACTTCACTCTGATATGGTCCAGCAGCCATGGCGGTTACTTCTGGCTCCCCGTCGCCCCTTCTGGCTACCACCCTGTTGGTTACCTCGTCACTAATTCGCCTGAGAAGCCCTCGCCGGAGTCTCTTCGCTGCGTCAGGGACGACTTCACCGACCAATGCGAGGAGGGTGAAGTCGAGCTCTGGTCGTCTGATAACAATGGCGGGATCAGCATTCACGAGCTGGTCCCCACCGTCCGTGGCCAACGGGCGCCGGGACTGCCTCTCGGCACCTTCATCGCCCGCAAGGCTGGGGGCAGCAGCGGCGGCGGCCCATCCCCTGTTCGTTGCCTTAAAAATCAAAACTCTAGCCTTTCTGCCGCCATGCCGGACCTTTCTCAGATCAATGCCATAATCAAAGCTTACGCGCCGGTGATCTACTTCCACCCTGACGAAACCTACCTGCCATCGTCGGTGAATTGGTTTTTCGATAACGGTGCCCTGCTGTACTCCAATGCCGACAAAACCAACCCTGCCCGAATCGACTCCGGCGGCACTAACCTCCCTCAAGGCGGGTCTAACGACGGCGCTTACTGGCTCGACCTTCCCGCCGGCGAGGACAAGGAGAGGGTGAAGAAGGGGGAACTTTCGTCAGCGAAGTCATACGTTCACGTGAAGCAAATGCTTGGCGGGACGGCGACGGACTGCGCGTTCTGGCTCTTTTACCCCTTCAACGGTCCAGGGCGCTTAAAGCTGGGAGTTTTAACCATCGGGCTTGGGAAGATAGGGGAGCACGTCGGCGACTGGGAGCACGTGACGTTGAGAGTAAGCAACTTTGATGGCGAGCTAAGAAAGGTTTACTTCTCCGAGCACAGCAGGGGAGAATGGCTGGAGTCGCCGGAGCTGGAGTTCGACGGCGAGGAAGGGAACAAGCCGGTGGCTTATGCGTCGCTGTATGGGCACGCTTTTTATCCGAGGGAGGGATTGGTTTTGCAGGGTAGTGAAGAGCTGGGGATAGGGATAAGAAATGATGCGAGGAAGGGGAAGAAGAAGATGGATGCAGGGGAGAGGTACGAGATCGTGGCGGCGGAGCACTCTCCGGCCGCGGACGAGGTGGTGGCACCGGCGTGGGTGAACTATATGAGGGAGTGGGGGCCCAAGGTGAGTTATGTTGTGGAGGACGAGTTGGAGAAGGTCGAGAGGTCGTTGCCTGAGAAGTGGAGGCAGACGGCGAGGAAGCTGGTGAATGGGTTGCCGCCGGAGTTGTTCGGTGAGGAAGGGCCCACTGGGCCTAAAGTCAAGGCTAGCTGGGAAGGGGATGAGCCTTAGGTGATATTTTTGGATAGCAATATTTCTTCCCTCCCATTTCCTTAGCCCAAAAACTCTCAAGCTTTAGAAAAAAATTAGCGAGATTTACCTACATACCATCTAATACTATTATATTTACATATTTAACACCTAAAACTTTTATATTACAAACATACCACCCATAGTTTATTTTCATATCAAATTTGAGTGATACAAATGAAATATATGAGTGGTATGAAAGAAATATAAGTGGTATATTTGATATTAAAATAATATATGGTGGTATGCATGTAATATTAAATTTTTGGGTGTTAGATATGTAAATAGGATGTTATAAAGTGGTATGTATGTAAATTTCCCAAAAAAATATTCGATGCAAGATGGAGTCCGGAGATCAATCATAATGTGTCATATTAATTTTTTGTTTGATAATGGTGCTCGATATTATTGTGACATGACACATTTTGATTGGTCTCCGAACTGTTAGATCTCCACATAGAATAATTATTCCAAACTTTGAGAATACTTTTCTCAAAACCATGTAATCTAGTCCTTAATGATCTGTTTATCTTTTACAATAAGTTGTTTTGTGTGGATGATTACTAGGTAATCACAAATATGATATAATGAAAAGAAATAGTCATTCCGGCCATTGCAATAATTTACAATTTCCTTAGCAAAATTCATCTATTTGGGTCAGTTGTAATTTTCTAAAAAAAAAAATAGAACTATTTGTAATTTTTTTTTTAAAAAGTTGCTGATATTGTAATTTTTAAAGCAAGACTTAGTTGTAAAAGACTGGTTCTTATTATACTAAATAAAAATATGACAATAACCATTAAAATAAAATTATGAAAAATTGTTCTAAAAGACCCCTAAAATATTTAATATTTTTGATATTCACCGTGTTATATTAATGGTCAAATTCTGATGTATGCCTTCGTGTGAGACGGCTTTCTTACTGCTTCTTAAAATAGCTCTTTAATACAAATTTTTTAATTTTGGTACTAGAAAGTCGTTTTAAGAAGGCAGTAAGAAAGTCATTCCAAACGAAGCCTAAATTTAATAAAAAATATCATTTCTAATATTTTTGAATCATGACTTTTTAGGTCTTCCTCTGTCTTTCTTAGGCTTCGTTTGGGACGGCTTTTTTATTGCTTTCTAAAACGGAGTTTTAGTACAAATTTTTTTATTTTTGTACTAAAACTCCGTTTTAAAAAGCAATAAAAAAGCCGTCCCAAACGAAGCCTTAATCTAGACTGAATCTAATGCATCTACTCTCCTAATAGTCATAAAAAAGGTCAATATTTTTTTTGACCAAACCATCTAAGAGGAATCTCTCTAATATTAATATTATCTATTAGTGGAGCTTCTCTAACAAATATTAAAAAAAAAATAATAATAAAAATAAAAAAAATAAAAACAAAATTTATTTCTGTTGCCCGCCGAAATATCCATGTGGCTAATCGTAGATAACAAAGGCCTGTAACGACCAAACATGCCGAAAAAAAGGCCCATCAGCCCAAAGATTCGGTCCATATATACTTTTTGAACAGTAAATTTATCTTTACTGTCGAATTCTTTAATTGTCGAAAGTAATTGATTTTCAAATAGTGAAATGATCATATTAGCTTGAAAAATTTAAATAGCATGATCTCTTTTTTTATTGATAGAACATAGCTCATTTGGATATATGACTAATGGGATTTTTTTTTTTTGAAAAATTGATATATCAAATTACATTGAGAAGAAGCTATAGGTAATCAATATTGCCAATGGTATCATAAAAGCTCTTTGATTTCAAGCATATGGTGTTCAAAGCGGTGGAAATAGATTTCGAGTGTTTATGGGATTTTTAGAGAGCATTTGATATATGGGACTACGAGTATCTCTAAAAGTACGAGGAAATTCGTCTCCCCTCATTGAAAAGTCCTCTTAGGCCACCCTCTCATGATGATTAGTTTTTTTTCTTTTTTTCATTTTTAGCAGTTTAGGAACTGCTAGCTAGTTAAAGTGACAAAGGATATGCTTTAGGGTTGGTTGATAAGTCTTTGAATAGTTCTTGGTTAGAGAAGAGATGATATTGTTACTGCTTAAGACAACATGTAATGAGTTTCTTGAAGCTCAAACATAACAAGCTTGGGTTGGCCTAACAAAGAGGCCGTGAGTTCACGTAGCACGAGAAGTTTGAGTTAGGTTTAGGGTAGAGAGGTGGACCTAGCATTATGCTCGGTTTGGACTCAAAGCCATGTCATGAGCCAAATTGGCTTCAATATGATTTTTCTAGGGCTAACGTTGTGTCTAATATGGCTTACTCATATTTATTTTAGTCCGATTAATCGGATAGAAATCTATTGCATGAATTAGTCAATATCTAATTAAGTCCAGTTAGCATGAATGATCAACACATGTCATATTATACTAGGTGTAGTAAATTGTTAAGTTTATGTATGATTAGAGTCTTGTGACCACTAACAACTAAGTTTAAGAAGATTCGTGTGTCAATTTGGCACACTTGGTTCATTTTAAGATCGCAGAAGAGTCAGTCAAGTCATGCCCAACTCGAGCTCGACTACAATCGAGCTACTCAACAAATAAACGAGTTGAGCGTCCATTCAATCGTACTCGAGCTCAATTACTTAACGAGCTTGAAAATCTGCTCGAGCTTGGGCTCGAAACTCAATAAGCTTGACGTATGAATTTGTTAATGAGTCGAAATCGAACAGGCTCGCAAGTTGGCTTGACTCGTTTGCAATGATCTTATTATTTAGGCATGTTAATCTAATTATATATATTTAAAATCCCTTTTCTAAGAAGGTACACTCCTCTCTCATCAGCAAGGATGGGCTTCATTTTTTTCCCTCAATGTCATAATCCTTATTCTAATACAATAGAAATTATTTAGGCAAGGATGTCATCATATTAATTAATAATGATGGTGTGATGATTCAAGCCTAGAAAGAGTAGAATAACAATACATAAAATAAATTTTGTCCTGTCATTGTTCATTTGACCCATTTCAAGTGAGAATTCATCACTTCCAAGTGGCTAAATAATGCTCACAAAGCCAAAAATTATAGATGATCATGACCACACATAAATAAGAATCATAAAATAATTTAATAAATATTATCACATATTTTAAAATAAAATAAAATAATTTTATATTTTATTTAAATACTTTTTTTAATTTAAATTTTTTATTTATAACAGTGTTGTTGGCTGTTGCCTGCAGGTTTCAAATTCTGGATGAAAAAGTGGAGGGTTGGGTCAGTCGGTCAGACATTCGACATATAACATAAAACATATCGGATAATCATGACATGAATCCTGTAATATAAATTTTTTTATTATTAATATTAGTTATTTTGACCTTTTTTTAAATAAAATAAAAAACAATCATGAATTATATACAAATATTATAATAAATAAAAATTTTAAAATATTAATGGGTGGTTCTATGGGTGTGATTACCACGAAAGTACTAATTTATTGTTTGAATATTTATGATTGTCTTATTGAATAAGCAATTTTCAAGGTTTTGTCTTCAATAGAAGAAATTGATACCTTATTTCTCATTAGAATCTTTTCATATATTTGGCTGCTATATCTCCCCAATGGTAGATCTCTCTTCCTTTTTCATATTTTTTGTAAATATATGGCGCTTACGATCGAGGCGAACCAGCTCGCAAGTCGGTTAGAACTCGACTGGTTAATGTGCTTACGAGGTGAACTTATCGGGGCACGGTTTTGCTCTCATGCTCAGCCTGATCGGCTCGTAAGTTAGTCTAGCGGCTCGTTTAAATTAAATTATATTTTAAAATTAATTTTAGAAGTATTTAGTAAAATATATACTAAATATTATTAATTATTTCTAGGGTCAAGCTCGAGCTTTTCAAGCAAGCTAAAGCTTAATAATTTTTAAAGGAGCCAAGATTGAGCTTGAGTCAAGCTCGAACTCAAGTTCAAGCTCTGTGAAAATTAAATAAGCTTAGCTCAATTAGACAGATACTTAATATGTCTCGACTTGAAATATGATGCATAGCAATGCCTAATTCAATATATTTGTTAAAAAGAAGTCTTATTAAAAGCTATTTTGCTTCCTTTTGGTATGTAAATTTAATGTCAAAGTTATAAGTTTTAGTCAAATAGTATAAAGCAATTATTAATTTTTTTATTCATAAATAATTCTAACGACATAAAAAGTAGTCATATAGTTGAGGGAATTTGCACTTAATTATTTTTAAATTTCTCAAATATTTAATCATAAATTAAAAAAAAATAATAGTTCACATTTAATTACATAACTTGAATAAATAAATGCTAACTAAAACTCAAATTCTTATTGTGTCATAAGTCTAATTTGTAACTTAGGCTTAGGAATATCTTTCCTACTATTTTTTAAAATAACTTTTAAGTAAAAAATATCTTATTTTAAAATATTTTATACTATAAAGCTGTTTTATAAAATCATAAGAAAGATGTTTCAAATAAAACCTAAATCTTTGAAACTTAACCTTCATTTTTATGTATGTGTTTCAAATATATATATATATATATATATATATATATATATATATATATATATATATATATATATATATATATATATATATATATATATATATATATATATATATATATATATATATAGAGAGAGAGAGAGAGAGAGAGAGAGAGAGAGAGAGAGAGAGAGAAATTATTACATCCGGTGTCCGAATGCATTCAGAGGCCAATAACCACGCGCCATGTCACCTAAAACTTGATATTTTTGACTCGGTATTGCTCGGTATACATTCGGACTGTTCGGTTTTTGACCGGATGTAATAATTGAGAGAGAGAGAGAGAGAGAGAGAGAGAGAGAGAGGTGAAGCATTTTCCAACTATATCATATGAATTTTTAGACTTATGGATATGAAATAAAAACAAGGTAATTATGTCCCACTCTTATAATGTATTGTTAACATATAATGTAATGGTCTCATTATTCTATTTACTTTTCTTGGATGGAAGCTTCGAAGTAAGAACAAAAAATGTATTTAATTTATTAAAAAAAATTCATTTTCCATTAATAATTAGCAATATTAAAGTGCCATAGGTAGAGCTTCTTCTGTTGATTCCTTATCATGGTCAAATAAAGATGAGAACATCTTTATGTCACTTGAAAGCTCTTTGTTTATTTTTTGGACTATCTATGCTAGTTTTCTTCTATATTATTGTTAAAATATGCTTATTGGTCTGCTCAAATGTGATTATTTTTTCATTTGGGATAGCTTTTTTATTGCTTTCTAAAACAGCTTTCTAGTACAAAAATTTATAATTCAAGAAAACTTTTAACTAAAAAGTTGCTTTTGAAAGCTTTAAGAAAGCTGTCCCAAACGAAGCCTATGTCTTGTTTCTCTATTTTTGCTTCTTATTTGGTGAAGATTATGCTTAACAAATGGAGTTACGAGGAGTTTCAATTTATTAAATAATCAAAGATGTGTTGTTTTGATCTTTTTCAATTAAAAATTCATTGTTGATTGCTACTATAATATGGTAATCTTTGACCACTAATCTTTTATTTTAAATGTTAATGACTTATTAGATCCTTTCTAATTTATTTGATGAAATAAAAATTTTAAAGTTGAAAGATGAGTTTATTTTGTTGGTTAGTAAAAATTATATGACGGTTAAATTTTAATGAATAGCTACGTAAAATTTATCATAAATTTTACTTAGTTCAATTATGATGGGCTTAGAGAGCTTAAATGGGTTTGAACAACCACCCTTGATTTGATCTAAAAAAGCATCATATGGCTTTTGGTGCATGCCATTATTGTAGCACTAATCTTGATGATGCTCTTATGGAAGTAACCAATTGAGAAAATTAACCTATTGAATGAAATCATCAATAGTCTAATATTATCAGTGCTAAATCTTTTAAACTAAAGATCCACAGTGATATATATAAATTTTTATGTTTTTTATTATAATGTGTTGCGGGCTGGAAGATTCGTGACGGTAGAGTGAGTAAACTTTTCGTCTTAGCGATGCACGAATATCCAGCACACAAATAGATAGAGAGAAGTAAAACACCCAATCTTTTTTACGTTGAAAGTCTGAAGAGGAAAAAACAACGGGACCTCGCCCAGGTGAAAAGATTACACTAAACTTGAGTGAATTACAACGGTTGACCCGTCCCACGATTTAGAAGTGATCAGATTACAGTAATTTGGAGAGCTAGTTAAAGGTCTGGCGACGATCGGGCGGAAGTCTGATTGCGTTCGGCAGCCGGGCAGTGGTCTGATGATGGTTGGGATGAAGTCCGACAGCGATTGTCGGCCGGGCGGTGGTCCGACGATGGTCGAGCAGAAGTTCGACTGTGGTCGGCGGCCGAACGGAGGTCCAACGGTAATCAGCGGCCAGGCGAAGGTCTGGTGGCGGTCAGCAGCCGGGCGATGGTCTGACGATGGTCGGGCTGAAGTCAAATGGTGGTCGGTGGCCAGGCGAATGTCCGGCAACGGTCAGTGGCCGAGTTGTGGTTCGATGGCGGTCGTCCACCAGGCGAAGGTCCGGTGGTTGTTAGCGGCTAGGCGGTGGTTCGAAGATGGTCGGGTTGAAGTCCAGCTGCCAGGAGGTGGTCCGAAAATGGTCGTGCTAAAGTCCAGTGGCGATCGGCGGCCAGGTGATGGAGCTATTGTAACTTCATAGCTCTCTCCATCTCTAACCAAAAGGTCTAGAGACGGTCGAAGTTCAGTTGACAAGGAACAGTTCGACAAGGGTCTGGCAGCGGAGGGCGGCCGGATGATTATCCAATGAAGGTCGACCTGAAGTCTGGCGGCGATCATTGGCTGGGCGAAGGTCCGGCGGCGGTCCGACAAAGGTCAGACTGAAGACAGCCGACGGTCGTCGGTTGGGCAAAGGTTTGACGATGGTCGGCGAAAGGATGGTGGTCTGACGAAGGTTAGGCTGGCGTCCAACGACAGTCAGGCTGAAGTACGGTGACGGTCGGTGGCCGGGTGGAAGTCCGGCAACGGTCGATAGCCGGGTGGAAGTCTGGCGGCGGTCTGTAGCAAGGTGGAATTTCGACAGCGTTCGATGGCTGGGTGAGGTTAGATGAAGGTTAGGCTAAAGTTCGAAGGTGGTCGTCGGCCAGGTGAATGTCCGATGGCGATCGTTGGCCAGACGAATGTCCGACGGCGGTCGGCAATTGGGTGGAAGTCCGGCGACGGTCGGTTGCCGGGTAGAAGTCCGGCTGCGGTCGGTAGCCAGATGGAAGTTCGGCGGCGTCGTTGGCCAGGCAGTAGTTCGACGAAGGTTGGGCTAAAGTTCGATGGCGGTCATCGGCCATGTGAAGATTTGGCGGCGGTTGGTGACCAGCCTATGGTCCGACGATAGTCGTGCTGAATTTCGACGGCGGTCTTCGGTCAGGTGAAGTTCTGACGGTGGTCGGCGGTTGGGCGATGGTTCGATGAAAGTGGGGGCTGAAGCCCGGCGACAGTCGTTCACCGGGCGAAGGAGGTGCTAGAGCTCTTGAAGCTTTAGCTCTCTCCAATCTCTAGCAAAAGGTCCCCCTCATGTAGAGAGTGAGAGTATATTTATAGATTTCCATGCGTGACACACCCTGTAAATTTAGAGAAGATCCAGGGCAGATTCAAAGTGCTCCATCGAATGGCTCGTATTGATTCCCTCGATCATAGTGAGTTTGTCAACTGTTTAAGTGCCTTAATGATGACATAATTCAGAGATATTGGGCTTGTTGGATTCGTCTCGCTGAGCTGCTCGATTTGAATATAAGCATGCCATATTTGGATATCGTTTTATCATCTAAATAATATTTTGACCCTTCCAAATGTGGTCCGGGCCCCCGATTCGGACTCATTTGGGCTTGGGTTGGACCAATTTTGATATTACTAGATTCGTCTCTTTGAGATGTTCAGTTTGACTATGAGTTTGCTGAAATTGAAACTCATATGATCCCGAATTTAATTTTGAAAATTTCTAACTTGAATATGCCTCGAGATTCATGCTCAATCAAAGTAATTTTTGAGGACGTATCAATATGAAAGAACACCACACATTCATATTGATGATTCATCAAGATGTGTTCAGTAATGTTAAGAATACCACGCATATCAATATTTCAATAAAGAATGGAAAAAAGATGAAAATGTAGAAAAAACGTAAGCTACCTTTGGGCAAACAGGCTAAGTAACAACATCTTGAATCCCATGTAGTTCAAAACTATAAAATTCAAGCATTAAAAATGATTCATGAGGTGCCCGCCATGATGTTTTTTCAAGATAGAAAATATTTTAAAAGATACATATATAACATTACCTTTATTTGGCCTCGAATAGTAAATAAGGTCATCCTTAGAAGAGACTATTACATGCGGAGTTCAGACCGAAGCTACGTACAGATTCTGTTAGTGTGCATAGTAAAAGCGTGGTGTGCATAATAATTGTGCTTTTACTATGCACACTCATAGAATCTAGACAATTTTTCCGTCCATACTATGCACATAATAACCGCTCCTTTCTTTGAGCTGATAAGAAGAAAGGCATCGATGAATACATCAGCCTTCAAACCTGTGTCATCATTATAAGTATTCCGCCATAAATACAAATTATAATATTTACTTGCTTATGAATATATGTTACATATATTCATTTTGATATAAAATAATATGAAGCAACTATAATATCAAAAATATGGGGTGGAGAGTGTTACAAAGCATAAGTTCATCCATGAATCGAATAATAGTTGAGAATCATCAAATTCCACTCATTAATTAGAGGTGTCAATTGATATTCTAAGTCAACTCCTTCCATCCATTGTTAATTTTGGCCCCCACAAAATCCAAACAAATAAGGACAAAAACATAAATCCAAACTTCCCTCTTCTTCCCCCTCTCTTTATAATCTCCTCTCCTCCCCCACCTCCTTCCATCCATCATCCTCAAAAAACAAAGCTCAAATCTTTTCTTCTCCACCACAAGCCCCCTACAATGGAACTCCAACTCCAAAAACAACAATCTCTCTTATCTCCCATCCAATCAACCAAATTCAAATCCAAATCTAAAGCCGCCGCCGCCGCCGCCGGCGGCGGCGGCGGAAACAAGTTCGTTGGCGTCCGTCAACGGCCGTCGGGGAGATGGGTTTCCGAGATCAAAGACACCACTCAGAAGATCCGCATGTGGCTCGGCACCTTCGAAACTGCCGAGGAAGCCGCCCGGGCCTACGACGAAGCCGCCTGCCTCCTCCGCGGAACCAATACCCGCACCAATTTCTCCACTCGCCGCCCCAACTCCGCCTCCGCCTCCGCCGCTGATTCCCCTCTTGCCACCCGCATCCGTAAACTCCTCTACCACAAGAAACTAGCCAGCGCCGCCGTTGGCAGTGGAAGCAGCGGAGGCAGCCCGACCAGTTCCGCCTCCACCACCACCGACAGCGGGGGCAGAAAACAAACCTCCTCCCCTGCAGCCAGCGAGAACTACCAAGAAGTCTACCGGCCGTACTTCGCCGCCGACTTCAATCTCGCCTCGTCGGTTCCGGAATCATCTTCGTCTTCTTCCTGGGCATTCGAGGCCATGTTCGACGAGTTCGAACTCAGCAAAAGCATCGATTTTGATGCCGCCGGTTGCGGCGGCAGCGAAGCCGCTGCGGCCGAGGTGTCGGAATTCGAAAGAATGAAGGTGGAGCGGCAGATATCGGCTTCGCTCTATGCCATGAATGGAGTTCAAGAGTACTTTGAGGCTGTTCAAGACCTGTCTTCTTCTTCCTCGTTGGCGTCGTCGCACGTTGATCCAGATTGGGATCTTCCAGCTCTATACCATTTTTACTAAGAGCTTCTGGTTAATAATGGCGGTTTTTTTGTGATTGGTATTAAAGCTTAATATATGATTAGTCCCTAATTAATTGTTGGAGAGATCATTTAAAAATATTTGGGATATTCAATTATTGAAGTATTAATGGTGGTTTAAGTCTTGGTTTATTTTTTTAATATATATTTTAAAGTTGATAAAGTTTTTTTTTTAAACAACTTGTTTCTTGTTTTTTCTTTTGGTTTATATATATTTTAAATATTTTCTAAAAATAATTTAATTTTTAAAAAATTTTCCACCATCAAAAGTGACATTTTTAATGTTTAATACAAAATTTGTCTTTAGCTCTTTGTTTTAAGCATAAATTTTCTTAAATAATGGCATTTTAAGTAATTAATTGAGCAAGGAAAATAATAAATGATTGATGTGGTAAGATTTTCACCCAATCAAAAATGTATTTTGCCACAAGATTTGGATTTTAAAATCACTCAAAATATTAAATTAAAAGTTTCAAAAAATAATTATGAGATCAAATTATCTTTTATTTTTATAAATTTATAATCAAAATAATCATCTCACTACATGGATTCCAATAACTGAATTCTGTTTGAGACGGGTGCGAAAAAGTAAGTTTACATCGATAATTTTTTTTTAAAAATGACGAGAAATTAATAACCAAACGAAATTGTGATTGTTGTTTGAAAAACAAAATCAACAGACCATTAAAAATCTCTAGATTATGAGCCATTTTTGACCTTTAACTAGTTAAATTATGACAAACCAAATCATGAATTGAACCATGCTTATGCCTTGTTCTCCTTCGGATTTTCGGTGCGAGTTACATATTGGCGATACCCTTAGATGATTACTTCGATGCAAAAAAAATATTGAATCATTTTTTATGACATCAAAATTTGATCTTAAATCTTCCAAAAATCACCATGACTTTTATATATATACAATTCACGAATAATCGTTAGTACTTTTACAAAGATGAATACTTTGATACTAAGATTATGAGTTATCATTGTTGTTGCATATGGTAATATGATGGTCGACAAGACCAACAACTATCAAACACCAGGTATCCATCAATCTCTTTATTAAGAGAGATTATTACGTGCAATCACTAGACTGTTCATAGGCCAATCAGAATGCGCCACATCGCCCCATACACAGTAATACACAATAATGGTACACAACATATTAATGACATGACATGTTCTGATTAGCCTATAGAAGACGTCTGATGACCGCACATAATAATTTCGCCTCTATTAAACCCATCAGCTTAAGCTTAAAATTGTTATTTTTTATGATTATAAATATAAATTGTTATGGTCTAAGGTTAGTGCATGAGTGAGCTTATTAATAGTTTCTCATCAAGCTTTTATAAAATCAAAATTAAAGAATAAATTGATTTCCATTTATGAATCTATGACACCCCATTGCAACAACCATTATATTATAAAACTTCCATCATAAATCATGGAAATATTGTTTTCAATATGCAAAACATAAATTTGCATACATTAATCTCTCATTTAGCATCATAATCACTAAATATAATTTGTTTTATGACTAATAACAATTCATAAAAATAATTAATACATTATTTATTTCCCAAAAGAAATTATATATAATGTTTAAACATCCATAATTATTTATATTACATCTGAGCTTATTTCTTCCTTTGTCTTTGATGCAAAGACTTTCTCATATTTTCTCCTATTTAATAAATTGACACGTGGCAGCATTGGAAAGTATTAGCCAATAAATAAATATTTTTTCCACCCAATTTTCCCAAATATTTATTAGCAAGACATTTGGCAGTTAATTAGAAAATTTTTCATTTAATTAATTGGTACATTTGGAATATTTATTATATTTGACTAAGGCTTCGTTTGGAACGGCTTTTTTATTGCTTTCTAAAACGGAGTTTTAGTACAAAAATAAAAAAATTTGTACTAAAACTCCGTTTTAAAAAGCAATAAAAAAGCCGTCCCAAACGAAGCCTAAGACTTGTTCATTGGTTGGTCTTGATACAATAAGGCTATGTCAATTTTTAAAATAAAAAATATTATATTTTATATTTTAAATTAATAACATAAAATCAATTATTTAATTTTATTAATTATTACTATTATTATTCACTCTATTTACTGACAGTGGTAAAATTTTAACTCAACTGAATCTAATCTGTTATTATAAATAATTTGTAAGAGTATATTATAATTAAAAAATATAAATTTTGTATTTATTTTATAAGATTCATTGGATATTTATTTATTTTAGTGACAATATGATTATTTTTATTTTTAATTTATTAATTAAGAAAAGATCAGGTCTAATAATAAAACATAACAAATGCCAAATGCCAAATTAAATATCTGCCAAGGAAAGATTCAGAGATGAGACAAATGCTTGCAAGAGCAATTCTCTAACAAAAAAAAAAAAAAAACTCATTATTATTTTTAAGATGCCCCCTTTTAATTTTTTTTAGCTAAATATTATAATATTAGTCAAAGTTCAAAAATTCTTCAAATTTTAAGTCAATATTTGAGAATCAGCTTAAGGCATTTTGATTCTATTTACAATTTGTTTGTAATAGTTTTTTTATTGATTCTTAAAATAATTTATAATACAACAACAACAACAACATCAAGCCTTTATCCCACTACGTGGGGTCGGCTACATGAATCATTTTTCTCCATTGTGACCTATTAAAAGTCAAATTCTCGTTTAAATCTAATAAAGAAATGTCATTCCTAATATTTTCTAACCAAGTCTTTTTAGGTCTACCCCTACCTTTCTTAACATAAGTCAAATCTAATACCTCTACTCTCCTAACCGGGTCATCGGAAGGCCGCCATTTTATGTGACCAAACCATCTAAGACGACTCTCTATAATCTTATCTTCTACTGGAGCTACTCCAACCTTTTCACGTATATGCTCATTTCGTATCCTATCTATAAGGTAAAGCCACTCATCCACCTGAGCATCCTCATCTCTGTCACACTTAACTTAGTATTATGCTTCTCTTTTAATGGCCAACATTCGGCACCATAAAGCATTGCAGGCCTCACTACCATCTTATAGAATTTTCTCTTAAGTTTGAGGGGTACATTTCTATCACATAACAAGCCCGATGCATTCCTCCACTTCAACCATCTAACTTGAATTCTGCTGATAATATCCCCATCTATTTCACCATCATTCTGAACAATAGATCTAAGATATCTAAAATGTGTACTCTTATTAATGACATGATCACCCAAAGTCACAATCCCCTCACTAGGTCTATTACTACTAAAATTACACTCTATATATTCCGTTTTAGATCTACTCAAGCGAAAACCTTTAGACTCTAAGGTTGACCTCCATAATTCAAGTTTACCTTCAACTCCCTCTCTAGTCTTATCAACAAGAAGAATATCATCAACAAAAAGCATACACCAAGGTACATCCTCTTGCAAATGTCTAATGAGAACATCCATGACTAAAGCAAAAAGATATGGGCTTAAGGCTGATACTTAATGTAACCCAACCGAAATAGGAAAATACTTGGTCAATCCACCTTGTGTTTGAACACAAGTAATAGCTCCTACATACATATCTTTAATGATTTGAATATAAGCATTATTGACTCCTTTCTTTTTCAAGAACTCTCCATAGCACTTCTCTTGGAACTTTATCATATGCTTTTTCTAAATCAATAAATATCATATGTAGATCCTCCTTATTTTCTCTATATTTCTCCATCAAACCTCTTACTAAATGTATGGCTACCATAGTCGACCTACTCGACATGAATCCAAATTGATTATGAGAAACATTAGTATCACGCCGCAACCTATTCTCCATAACTCGCTCCCAAAGTTTTAAAGTATGACACATTAACTTAATACCTCTATAATTCGCACAATCTTGTGCATCACCTTTATTCTTAAAAATAGGAATTAACACGCTCATTCTTCACTTATCTAGCATCTTTTTAGTCTTTAAAATAGTATTAAAAAGTTTTGTAAGCCATGAAATTCCTTCATCTCCTAAGCATTTCCATACCTCTATCTGAATATCATCAGGTCCAACAGGTTTTCCACCATTCATTTTCTTTAAAGCCTCTCTAACTTCAATTTTACTAATACGCCGATAAAACATAAATATTTATTTTCATTTAGGGTGCTAAGGCCATTATAGTCAATCTTATTTTCACAATCTTCATTAAAAAGTTTAGCAAAATATCTCATCCATCTTTGTTGAATATCATCTTCTAAGAAAAGTATTTTTTGATCTTCATCTTTAATACACTTCACTTGAACTAAATCCTTACTACTCCTATCTCTTTGTTTGGCTAACTTATACATATATCTTTCTCCCTCTTTAGTATCTAATCTATTATATAAATCACTAAAAGCTAATGTTTTTGCATCGCATAATGCTTTCTTAGCATCCTTACGAGCCACTTTATATATTTCCCAATTATCAGAATTTTTAAAATTAAACCAATTTTTATAACAAAGCTTCTTATTTTTAATCTTTTCTTGCATATTTGGATTCCACCACCAACTACTTTTACTATTAGGAGCTTTTCCCTTTGATACTCCAAGGATATCTTTTGCAATATTCTTAATATCACTAGCCACTTTTTCCCACATAATATTAGCATCATCATGCACAGACAAAATCTTAAGATCTAAGATCTTATTTCCAAAAATATTTTGGTTAATATTCTTTAAATGCCCCTATCTAATACTAGAAAATCGTTTTACTTTTTTTTTTTAATGCCAATTTATCTTAAAGTTCAAAACTAATAATCGATATTGGATACATAAATTTTCACTCGGAATAACTTTACAATCTTTGCAATCTAAACGATTTAGTTTTCTAATAAGAAAATAGTCAATCTGTGTTGTACTATTGTCACGACCCGGCCCGGTTAGCTCGTAGATACGAGGCGGGAACGAGATCGGACATGAAATAAAATTAACTAGTCATTCTTCTTAACAAAAAGAAAACTATTCATTGAACTCATCAAAGACAAAAGGCGCCTCTAAATCTTTTCTAATTTCATTCCAAGAAGAGTTTTCAATACACAAGATGGCTAACTTTAAATTAAACATGCTAGGATAAGCCATCCAAAAGATAGGAAGTAAAACAAGTAAAACTACTAAAATGAACCTGTCACCCGGAGTACGACGACTGTAAGTGAACCTTGGGTTTTCAGCCATCTCTCCTACAAGGTTCTCCTGAAAAAATTTCCCAAAACTAGGGAGTGAGCTAACGCTCAATAGAAATTCTAATCCTAAACATGCTCATGCTATCATGTTTGTCATATGAATGAGAGATAATTTAGATGTCCAATGCATATGTCATTTGATATAAAGATGTACATATAAAATGAATATCATATACAAATGCTTACTTATTTAATATATACAACTGTCTCGGAGTACCAGGGGTGTACTGATCAGGTACACAAACCTCTTTTGGCCATTTATTCCTTTTTCCTCTTTTGCCCCAAGGGCCATAATGTTCCCATATTGCTCATATGTGCCTTTGGCACCATCTTTGGTACTCCGTAATCAATCATGCACATTCATATATATATATATCTGTTTCATATAAACATACATTCTTTCCTTCCTTTCATAATTCCTTCTTTTTCATATAAAATTATGTATTTCCATGAACTAATGTGTGATATGAATCTCTAATCATGAATGAAATGACTTATCATAATTACACTTAAGCATGAAAGAAACAATGAAGTAACTATATTGCATATGTATTTCATGGGTAACCACTATGCCATTTCTCAATTCATGTCATAAAAGTTTAACAAATGATATAAGCATAAACTATAAAGGAACAAGTAAGGAAAAGAATTTCTACCTCAAAAAATTTTGAATCCTCCTCCCTTCCTCTTTAATTATGCTTCTTCTTCTTGCCACCTTCTTGCCACCACCTAAAGGAAAATAGTTTTACTTAACCCTTGCCAAAATAAAATTTCTAATTCGTTTAGAAGCTTCCTATAAACCTCCTACACCTATTCTTAAGGTAAAACATCACCAACATCATCAACCTCTTACCAAACGTGATGTTTTGAATAATAAATTTCGGATTAAGTAAAATAAAATATTGGAAAAATAGTTTTCTCTCCAATTTTGATATTAGAGGCCTCTTGAAACTCTTAGGAACCCAATTAAGAAACATGCGTCCTATAAAAACTAGGTTTTGAAAAACCCTTGACTTTCCCTAATTTTTTCCTCTCAAATTCGTTAATTGAAAATTTACATTTTAAATATCAAAAGTCTTCCCTTAAGCTCCTCTACTCCTTCCCATAAAAAGTTCATCAAAATGAAAAACCCTAAAATTCGGATCCTAGGTTTTCCCTTAAGAAATCATCTTGAAATTGCATTAAAATACATTCCTAAGCAAACCCTAAAGGTTTGCTAAAGAAACAACCAAGAAAACCAAACCCTAATTTCGGATTTCATTCTTTTTCTCAAAAAAAAATTGACATGAATGGTAGAATAACAAAGATCATGAGCATTCCTAAAGCTTTCCTAAAGAAATCTCAAAGAAAAATCAAGTTTTCTCAAAACCCTAGAAATCTTGTCTTGAGAAAACCCTAAGAAAAACTATGAGAAAAGGTTCATAAGAACTCACCTTAGCCTTCTCTAAAACTCCCCTACGATTTCCTCCAAGAGGCTCCCCGGAAAACCGCCGTTCGAAGCCTTGCCCGACGCCTCTCCCTTCGCCTCTCTTCCGCTCCCTCTCTCGGTTTGGCCGAATGATATGAGGGAGAGGGGGTTCGGTTTGGCCTAATAGAGAGAAAAGGGATAGGCCAAAAGACCTAATTGCCCTCACTTAAACTCCCCTCCATTCAATAGGCATCAAGGGCAAAATCGTCATCTAGAATTTTCCGAAAATTTTAACTCCCAAAATACTTAAAATCTGATATGGGTTCTATACATCAAAACGATCAAAATTTTGCGCTCTATTTTCTAAAATTATTCCCGTCAAAATCCGACAACTTTGAAATTTTCACTTAAAACTCGTCGCGACGCTTTGAAAAGCGTGCGAAGCCTAAAACGACGTTTTCGGGTTTTACAATTCTTCCCTTCTAATAAAAATTTTGTCCACGAAATTTAAAGAAAAGAAGAACGAACATACCTTACACAAAAAGATGAGGATAGCACTTCCTCATTTCTGATTCCTTCTCCCAAGTAGCATTCTTCTCCAATCCATGCTTCCAAAGTACCTTTACAAATGGTATTTCTCTGCTCCTGAGTTGTTTCACACTAAACTCCAAAATCCGATCTGGTTCTTCAACATATGTAAGATTTGGCTGAATCTCCACATGTTCAGTTATGATTTTAGAAAGATCATCTGATATGAACTTCCTCAAAGAAGAAACATGAAAAACATTGTGGACAGCGTATGTAGCGGGTAAAGCCAATCTGTAGGCCACTTTCCCAATTCTTTCTACTATCTCAAAAGGACCAATGTAGCGGGGGCTAAGCTTGCCAACCTTGCCAAAATGAAGTACACCTTTAATTGGTCTGATCTTAATGAAAACAAAGTCTCCTACGCTGAATTCCACAAAACGGTGTTTAGCATCATAGTACTTCTTCTGCCTGTCCTGTACTGCTTGCAATCTTTCCTTAATAATTTTGATCTTATTTGTAGCATCATCAACCAAATCTGAGCCAATCACCTTCCTCTCACCAGTTTCTGCCCAACATAAAGGTGTCCTACAATTCCTTCCATAGAGTGCTTCATAAGGAGTCATTCCTATGCTGGCTTGAAAGCTATTATTATAAGCAAACTCTATTAAAGGAACATGAGATTCCCAACCTCCGCCAAAGTCAAGTACACACAGTCTCAATAAATCTTCAAGGGTTTGAATAGTCCGCTCTGATTTCCCATCAGTCTGGGGGTGGAAAGCTGTACTAAACTTCAACCTTGTGCCCATTGCCTCTTGGACTTTCTTCCAAAGTCTAGAAGTAAATCTACCATCTCGATCAGACACTATAGATTTAGGCACACCGTGTAAACGTACAATTTCAGCCACATACAACACTGCAAGCTTCTCAACTGAATCAGTCAATCGGATAGGCAAAAAGTGAGCAGACTTTGTAAGCCTATCTATGACTACCCAAATAGCATCATGACCCTTCCTAGATCTGGGTAAACCCGATACAAAATCCATAGCAATATCATCCCATTTCCACTCGGGAATAGGTAGGGGCTGAAGTAATCCACTTGGTATTTGATGTTCAGCTTTGACCAACTGACAAGTGGAACACTTGGAGACATAGTCAGCTACGCTCCTCTTCATCCCAGGCCACCAAAATAAATCCTTGAGGTCTTGATACATCTTGTTACTACCAGGATGAATGGTATAACAAGAATGATGAGCTTCATAAAGAACATCCTTCCTCAAATCATCAACATTTGGCACACAAACCTTGCCCTTATACAGTAAAAGATCTTCATCCTCCATAGTAAAATCCTCCTCATGACCTGCCTTAACCAATTGAATGATTTTAACAAAGTCTGGATCTTTCAATAATGCTTCAGCTATCTTACTCTTCAAATCAGGTTGCACTGTCATCTGTCCTAACCATACACTCCCTGTAGTAGGAAGTAACACGGACAACTCTAAACATTCCATCTCATCAATTAACTTCTCCTGTTGGGTTAATAAACAATTTACCTTCACAGGCATCTTCCTACTTAAGGCATCAGCAACAGTATTTGCTTTTCCTGGATGATATTGAATATCCAAATCATAATCATTTAGCAATTCCATCCATCTCCTCTGCCTTAAATTTAACTCCTTCTGTGAAAAGATATACTTCAAATTTTGATGATCCGTGAATACTTCACACCGCACACCGTATAGGTAGTGTCTCCAAATCTTCAAGGCAAAAATTACAGCGGCAAGCTCTAGATCGTGGGTTGGGTAGTTCTTCTCATGATTTTTCAATCGCCTAGAAGCATAGGCAACTACATTCCCATGCTGCATCAGAACACATCCTAAACCCCTTAGAGATGCATCACTAAAAATCTGAAAACCATCACTACCTGAAGGGATAGTAAGAATCGGTGCAGTCATCAAACGAGTCTTCAACTCTTGAAAAGCTTCCTCACATAGACTGCTCCACTCAAACTTAACTGCCTTCTGAGTCAATTTACTCAAGGGTGCAGAAATCTTAGAAAACCCCTCTACGAATCTTCTGTAGTAACCAGCTAGCCCAAGAAAACTCCGTACCTCTGTCACTGTCGTAGGTCTAGGCCACTCAGCTATAGCCTGCACCTTATGCTGGTCCACAGAAATGCCGTCACCACTAATCACATGACCCAAAAATGCTACACTCCTCAGCCAAAACTCGCACTTGGAGAATTTGGCGTACAGTTCATTGCTTCTTAGAGTCTGTAACACTGCCTGAAGATGACGTGCATGTAGCTCTTCATTATAAGAATAAATCAGAATGTCATCTATGAAAACAATGACAAAACTATCAAGCATCGATTTAAAGACCCGATTCATTAAATCCATAAAGGCAGCTGGGGCATTCGTTAGCCCGAAAGGTAACACTGTAAACTCGTAGTGTCCATACCTTGAGCTAAACGCTGTCTTAGGGATGTCTTCCTCCTTAATCCTCAATTGATAGTAACCAGACCTTAAATCAATCTTAGAAAAGACTGTAGCTCCTTCTAGCTGATCGAACAAGTCATCTATCCTCGGCAGTGGATACTTGTTCTTAACAGTAAGCTTGTTCAACTCCCTGTAATCGATACAAAGCCGCATACTACCATCCTTCTTCTTAACAAAAAGAACGGGTACTCCCCAGGGTGAGGTGCTCGGTCGAATAAACCCCTTCTCCAACAACTCTTGTAATTGTGACTTCAACTCCTGAAGTTCCTTAATCGCCATACGATAAGGTGCTTTTGAAACAGACTCAGCACCAGGTACAAGATCAATTGAGAAATCAATCTCTCTTACCGGAGGCATTCCAGGTAATTCTTTAGGGAACACATCAGAAAAGTCTTGTACTACAGCAATCTCCATCAATTCTGGTACTTGCTTCGAAATGTCCCTTACATGAGCTAAGAAACTTGGATACCCCTTCATAATTAAATTGCAAGCTTTCATAGATGAAATAATCATAGAAGAGATACCTCTATCACCTTGAAAGACAAGCTTCTCTCCTCCAGGAAGCCTGATCTTCACTACCTTCTTATTACAGTCTATAGAGATGAACTGGTTAGACATCCAATCCATCCCTAAAATCACATCAAATTCCTTAAGAGGTAGTACAATCAACTCAACCTCAAAATCCTTCTCACATAAAGAAAGCAGGGGTGAACACATACTTGAAGCAATCATGCTAGACCCATCCGGTAATAATACTGACAATGTAGTGGGCACACTATGGATATTCAATGCATGCTTCATAACAAACTCCTGACTAATGAGTGAATGCGATGCACCGATATCAAAAAGCACTCTACTAGGTACACATTGAACATAAATAATACCTGTGATCACATCAGGAGACTCCTTGGCTTCTTGCTGCGTGATGGCATAAACCCTCGGCTGTACTACAGGTCTCATAGCCGGATAACCAGGTACTGAAGCCGATGTAGTGGACTCTTGAGCTCTGGGTCTACCGACTGTAGGCTGTCTCCCAACACTCTGCTGAGGTGGAGGAGCACTAGACCTCCCCTCCCTTTGACCCCTTGGGCAATTTCTAGCCATGTGCCCAGGCTGATGGCACATATAACAAACATTGGAGCCAGATAAACATTCTCCTCTATGAGTCCTGCCACACTTGTTACAAGCTCTACTACTGAAAGAACTCCCACTGCTGTCAGATCTACCTTTCTTCACACTAGGTCCACTAGAATGCATCTGAAAACTCTTGGTCTTTTCAAAACCCCTCTTCTTCTGAAGGAAATCTCTCCTCTTTTGAGTAGCCTGAAAGTCAATCTCTATCTTTCTTGCTTTTCCAACCAAATCAGAATAGTCATCAAAACTAAAAGGGATCAGTGGCTGATGAATAACATCATGAAGTCCTGCCAAAAATCTCTGACACTTCTCCTCAGTACTTGGAATAATCTAGGGTGCATATCAAGACAACATGGTAAATTCGGCTTCATATTGCATAACAGTCTTCTCTCCTTGCACCAATCTAATGAAACGCTCCTGCATCTGCCTCCTTGCAGAAAGAGGCACAAACCAGTCTCTAAAGACTCCAATAAAATCCTCCCATAGGATCTGAGATGCATCACGGCCACTATACTTTTCTAACATCAGTCCTCTCCACCATCTTTCTGCTTCACCATCCAGAGCAAAGGTGGCTAGGGTCACCCTTCTATCTGCTGGACAGTGCATGCTTTCCAAAATTTTCTCCACCCTTAAAAGCCAATTCTCTGCATCTATGGGCTCTCCTGCTCCCGTAAAGAGTGGTGGTCGCATGTCCTGAAATATCTTCAAATGTTTATCCACTAAAGTCTCTTTAGGTGTCTCCTTCTGAAAGCTAGGCTGTGGCTGCTCCTGAGAACGCTGGATCAACTGTGTCACAGCCATCATCATCTGAGTGAAGGCATCCGTACTAGTACTGCTACTCCCACCAGGAGGCGGTATCATAAATGGAACACAACTAACACCACCAGGGGGTGTTACAGCTGGAACAACTGGAACTTCCCCTCCAGTCTGCTCAGTGTTGCCATCAGTACTACCAACAGTGGCATCACGCTCCTGATCCATAGCATCAGTACTGCCATCAGTGGCATCACGCTCCTGATCCATAGCCCTAAACAATGAAAGTAACCCAAATTCAATAACTCCTAAAACAAACGTTCTATAAACGTATGTTTCATATTATTCATATATCATCCTAATGGCGCTTGTATTGATTCATATCTTAACTTAGCTCTGATACCACTCTTGTCACGACCCGGCCCGGTTAGCTCGTAGATACGAGGCGGGAACGAGATCGGACATGAAATAAAATTAATTAGTCATTCTTCTTAACAAAAAGAAAACTATTCATTGAACTCATCAAAGACAAAAGGCGCCTCTAAATCTTTTCTAATTTCATTCCAAGAAGAGTTTTCAATACACAAGATGGCTAACTTTAAATTAAACATGCTAGGATAAGCCATCCAAAAGATAGGAAGTAAAACAAGTAAAACTACTAAAATGAACCTGTCACCCGGAGTACGACGACTGTAAGTGAACCTTGGGTTTTCAGCCATCTCTCCTACAAGGTTCTCCTGAAAAAATTTCCCAAAACTAGGGAGTGAGCTAACGCTCAATAGAAATTCTAATCCTAAACATGCTCATGCTATCATGTTTGTCATATGAATGAGAGATAATTTAGATGTCCAATACATATGTCATTTGATATAAAGATGTACATATAAAATGAATATCATATACAAATGCTTACTTATTTAATATATACAACCGTCTCGGAGTATCAGGGGTGTACTGATCAGGTAGACAAACCTCTTTTGGCCATTTATTCCTTTTTCCTCTTTTGCCCCAAGGGCCATAATGTTCCCATATTGCTCATATGTGCCTTTGGCACCATCTTTGGTACTCCGTAATCAATCATGCACATTCATATATATATCTGTTTCATATAAACATACATTCTTTCCTTCCTTTCATAATTCCTTCTTTTTCATATAAAATTATGTATTTCCATGAACTAATGTGTGATATGAATCTCTAATCATGAATGAAATGACTTATCATAATTACACTTAAGCATGAAAGAAACAATGAAGTAACTATATTGCATATGTATTTCATGGGTAACCACTATGCCATTTCTCAATTCATGTCATAAAAGTTTAACAAATGATATAAGCATAAACTATAAAGGAACAAGTAAGGAAAAGAATTCCTACCTCCAAAAATTTTGAATCCTCATCCATTCCTCTTTAATTATGCTTCTTCTTCTTGCCACCTTCTTGCCACCACCTAAAGAAAAATAGTTTAACTTAACCCTTGCCAAAATAAAATTTCTAATTCGTTTAGAAGCTTCCTATAAACCTCCTACACCTATTCTTAAGGTAAAACATCACCAACATCATCAACCTCTTACCAAACGTGATGTTTTGAATAATAAATTTCGGATTAAGTAAAATAAAATATTGGAAAAATAGTTTTCTCTCCAATTTTGACATTAGAGGCCTCTTGAAACTCTTAGGAACCCAATTAAGAAACATGCGTCCTATAAAAACTAGGTTTTGAAAAACCCTTGACTTTCCCTAATTTTTTCCTCTCAAATTCGTTAATTGAAAATTTACATTTTAAATATCAAAAGTCTTCCCTTAAGCTCCTCTACTCCTTCCCATAAAAAGTTCATCAAAATGAAAAACCCTAAAATTCGGATCCTAGGTTTTCCCTTAAGAAATCATCTTGAAATTGCATTAAAATACATTCCTAAGCAAACCCTAAAGGTTTGCTAAAGAAACAACCAAGAAAACCAAACCCTAATTTCGGATTTCATTCTTTTTCTCAAAAAAAATTGACATGAATGGTAGAATAACAAAGATCATGAGCATTCCTAAAGCTTTCCTAAAGAAATCTCAAAGAAAAATCAAGTTTTCTCAAAACCCTAGAAATCTTGTCTTGAGAAAACCCTAAGAAAAACTATGAGAAAAGGTTCATAAGAACTCACCTTAGCCTTCTCTAAAACTCCCCTACGATTTCCTCCAAGAGGCTCCCCGGAAAACCGCCGTTCGAAGCCTTGCCCGAGGCCTCTCCCTTCGCCTCTCTTCCGCTCCCTCTCTCGGTTTGGCCGAATGATATGAGGGAGAGGGGGTTCGGTTTGGCCTAATAGAGAGAAAAGGGATAGGCCAAAAGACCTAATTGCCCTCACTTAAACTCCCCTCCATTCAATAGGCATCAAGGGCAAAATCGTCATCTATAATCTTTCGAAAATTTTAACTCCCAAAATACTTAAAATCTGATATGGGTTCTATACATCAAAACGATCAGAATTTTGCGCTCTATTTTCTAAAATTATTCCCGTCAAAATCCGACAACTTCGAAATTTTCACTTAAAACTCGTCGCGACGCTTTGAAAAGCGTGCGAAGCCTAAAACGACATTTTCGGGTTTTACAACTATATCCATTTTTATAAGTGATGAGATGCTCATTTCTTTTCTTAAATAAGGTATTAGCAATTGAAAAATCATAAGCTAAACAAAAATCCAATATGGTCTTGCCACCTTCATTCGTCGTTCTAAATCCATGGCCACCATGAATGCTTTTAAAATCATCTACCTCTCTACCAACATGTCCATTTAAATCTCCTCCAGTAAAAACTCTTTCTTCAAGAGGTATCTTTTGTATTAATTCTTCTAAGTCATTCCAAAATTTTAATTTAGAACTTATATCCAAATCTACTTGAGAAGCAATAAAAAATAATTTTTAATACAAAATTTAAATTTTTTATACTAAAAAATTATTTTATGAAGCAATAAAAAAGCGGTCTTTGTTCAAACAAAGCCTCAATAACAAAATTTTTATCTTCGAAACAATTTCTTATTGTTTTGTTTCTCAACGTGCAATCACAATTCTATTTGTCTATTGATTTTTTGTTGATTTAAAAAATTTTATGTGCTAAAAAACTACTTTTTACGACAACTTCTAAAAATTTATTTTTCCTAAAATTAGTTTTAATTTATCTTAGTCAACTTGAATTCAATCTTATTCTTATTATTGCCCCCTTTAAAAAAAACTATTCTAACTCTTCACATTATAACTCTCTTGTTTTTCCTACATATAATTAGAGTTAGTTACAATTATATATATTATCTTATTCATCGTATTAATGTATGGATAAAGAAATGCTAACATATAGTCTCATTTGAGCATAATGGATTTTTAAAATGAAAGAGAAACTACTTACTAATGAAGATAAAGATGATAGGTTTATTAATAATATGTCAACACTAGTGAAGATAAGATGATAGATTTCTTTAATAACATGTGCTTATTTTATTTCGTTTGTAGGACCAATTATCAATGATATTTTTGTAACAAACAAAACTCTTAATTATCGAGATATTGTTCATTTTCGCCTAAAGGCCTTACAGTTTTGTCTTGTACTATTGTTGGTGTAACTTCCCAGGAGGTCACTCAACCTAGGATTTCTCTGGAATGAGCACGCTTAATTGCAGAGTTTCTTAATGAAATTCCGGCCATTGTACAAAAAAATACCTCGATGCTTAAGAGTTTAACTTCTTTTTACTTAAGGGGTTTCTCATTTCCCTCCTCAAATCCAACAAAAACAAGAACAGAAACAGATTACAAATTAAGTTACTGGCAGATTACAGAGCTTAATCAGAACTTTCAGCATTGCCACACAATATAGGAACATAGTTATGTTCCTAATTTCCTTCTTAAAGAAAGTTTATATTCGTTGTCTTCCTCATACTAAGTCAGCACAGAAGAGTGATGAGCTTTTCTGAAAGCAACAAAATGGCCGTTGGAAGAGAACAGATAAGACAAAAGGCAATAGGATCCAACAGAAGAACTAAATAATCTTATATTCTGAATCACCATAGCAACCTCTATTGAGAATAAAAGCTATTAAATAGCTACAATCAAAATTTTCAGGAGTCCGGAGATCACAAAAACTAATAAAAAGGATAGATAAACATACATCTGTGTTTATAGTGAGAGATCATTGAAGAGAAGTCATTCTTCCAAATGGCAAGCATGGAGATTAGGATAACTGGTAAACAAAATGATGTAAAACATGTTGAGTTGTATGATGATTGTGTTGTTGATGTAAAGCATCTTCCAAATGGAAAAATCATGCAATAATTTTTCTTCATCTTAGATGTATAGATAATTCAGAATGAGATGTGCAAAATCATTTATATATAATTCAAAGGCCACATATTTTTGATCTTTTAACAATTATACATCACTTGTGAAGACAAGAAATAACAAAGATATAAATTCAAATGAAAATCCAATAATGTTTTACTTGAAATTATGGATGAAATTTTATAAACAAATTAATAAATGAATTGAAAATCACAACAACAAGTCAACAACAAAAACAACAAGCCTTTATCCCACTATGTGAGGTTGGTTACATGAATCCTTTTTCTCCATTGTGTCATGTTAAGAGTTACATTCTCATTTAAATCTAATAAAGAAATATAATTTCTATTTTTTTTAAATATTTTTTTATAAAGAAATATCATTTCTATTATTTTATAATTAAGTCTTTTTAGGACTATCTCTACCTTTCTTAACATAAGCAAAATCTAATACATCTACTCTCCTAACAGGATCATTGGAAGGCCATTGTTTTATGTGACCAAACCATCTAAGGAGACTCCCTCTAATCTTATCTTCCACAAGAGCTACTCTAACCTTTTCACGAATATATTTGTTTTGTATCCTGTCTCTAAGAATAAAGACACTCATCCAATTGAGAATTGAAAATCACACCTTAGTTAAATTAAGGTTTTTCTTGGAACATCTTTTTTACTGTTTTGTTTTTCATATCACAACCACATATTTTGTTTGGCCATTGATTTTTAAATACTTTCAATAATTTTTTATGCTAGGAAGCTTCTTTTTACATAAACTTAAAAAAAAAAACTATTTTATCCACAACAATTTTATAACTACTTTTATAAAAAATTGCAGACATCTTAAACGGATCCTAAATCAATCATGTTCTTAAAGCAACAACAAAATTTAAAATAAAGATACAATAAGAAAAAAAGAATTCACCAAAAGTTCAAAAATATTGCTTAGTCAAGGAGTTCACTCTTTTAATAGAAAAAGTAAATGCATTCAAGTTGACTTTTTAATTTTGATTTAGAATTAACTAGGAGTTGAATTTTAAAGTAAATAAAAAATAAAATCCCAAAATTCTCCCATGGTTATTAATTAATGTTCAAATTAATCCCAAACTTTCATGATGACTCAATTAGTCTTCTAACTATTAAAAAATATCTCAGTTTAATCTCAAGGCCAAAGTAACAGTTAAAATTAACTCTAATAGTTAAATGTGAGGACAATTTATATATTATGTTGTATGTGAAATTATATTAAATTTTTGTATATTTTTTGTTAATTATCATATTAAAATAAATACAAAAATCATAATAGAAGTTAACCAACTAAATAATAATAATGAATAATTAATAAATGTTGTTAACTTCCATTATGATTTTTGTATTTATTTTAATATGATAAATAACAAAATTTATAAAATAATAATATATCTCACATATATCATAATATCTAAAATACCATCACATTCAACTGTTAATTTTGACCTTGGGATTAAATTAAGATATTTTTTAATAGTCAGGGAACTAACTTGGGACATTATGAAAGTCTAGAACTAAATTGCACATTTAGTCATTACTAATAGTCATGGGTCTATTTTGAGCTTTTACTCCAAAAAAATTAATGCAACCAAGTTGAGTTTTTATTTAGAATTACATTGATTGAGCTTTTTACATGTCTCAAGCTCACACTAACAATAACAAAGTCTCCTTGATATTCCTCATCCACAAATCAAAGTATGCCAAAAGAATTCCATAGAATTTTTGCTAAAAGAAAAAAAAATTGTGCAACTACAATATCATACAAAACACTTCAGTATGGGTTTTAGACCCATCAGATTTGTATTGAGATTAATAACATATATGATATTCTGAATTGTATTAAACAAATGCATCAAAGATAGATATCAATCTGGCTTAAAGAAACGAAGAAAGCTCCAACCTTGCTATTCATATCAATAAAGTAGTATTTTTTTTGCATATTTATCCCTGCTAAAATTTTGATTTTCAAAAAAACAAATAACCTCATAAAAATGAATTCATTAGCATTTCTCTAGCCGATTAAAAACTGTTTATTACAAATTACTAACAATTTCTTGCACAAAAACATGTTTTGTCACCATGAACTTCTCTCAATCTTATCAAGCAACTTCATTACAAGATGAAAATTACTATCAGATGATGTAGCCAATTCAACTACTTGTAAAGAACGCTTTGTTAAAAGATCATACCTTTCCAATTCATTAGTAGCCACCAATTTATCTGAAGAATGAGATAAAGGATGTAAGCGTTTGAAATCTTTACGCCAACGGTCGAGAATATATTTGGATGGAAGGTCATATTCCTGAGAGAATTTGAGTACAGATAAGGCATGTCTACAAAGAATGCCCTCAAAATTAAATCTTTGGCAAATACATTCGACTTCACTTCCACACGCATTGTATGAAACCTCGAAGTCCTTAAAGCCTCTTATTTTACCTTCTGTGCTTTCTTTTTGAAATCCACATTCTCTTACTTCATAGTAAGTAACTGAACCATCAACCTTGAGTATAGATATACTGCATTGGATGGTAGCTTTCAACTCCTCCTGAAACTTCTTGAACATATTCACTGTGTATAACTTAGAGAGCTTTTCCTCCATTGGCAACTGTGTCAGCAAGTAGGGACTACCATGAAATGATTCAAGATCAGCCTGTGCTTCTTTTTCATAATTATCTTGTAAAGCTATCTCATTTAAGCTAATAAATTGCTGCAGAGATGTTTTTGAATGTACATATTCATCAAAGTAAGAGTTCAGAATTTGATTACGCTGAGTAGTTGACATGCCTGCCCAAAATATGTTCTTAAGAAAAGCTGGAACCCAAAAATGTCTACCATCATATAATTCCTGAAGCCATTTATGCATTTCTAGTCCAAACTCTTCTATCACTCTTTTCCACCCATCTTCAAAGTCTGAGATTGTCATTGAATCATATATTATTCTCTTTATTTCTTTCTTAATCGGTTTATATTTGTCAAGATGTCCCAATTTCTCAGGCATTTTATTCAAGATGTGCTGCAAGCAAAATCTATGTCGGGACTCTGGAAAAACTTCTGAAACTGCGTATTGGATGTTCATGCATTGATCGGTTATAATAGCTTTTGGAGAACGCCCTGACATGCAAGACAACCAAGCTTCAAATAACCACACAAAGTTCTCAGATGTTCCACTTGCAAGTAAGCCACAACCAAATAAAACCAATTGGCCATGATGATTAACTCCGACAAAAGAAACAAATGGTAAGTCATACTTGTTAATTAGAGATTTTGTATCGAATGCCACAATGTCTCCAAAATAATCGTATGATGATCTAGATTTTGCATCAGCCCAAAACAAATTTCTTAGATGGCTTTCTTCATCCCAATCCAACAAATAAAAAAAGTTTGGATTTTTCCTCTGCATTTGCAAAAAGTATTCACAAATTGCCATTGCATCTCCTTCTTTAAGCTCGAGAGTCCCTTCCTTATGTGCATAAGTCAAGCACTCCTTTTGGCCAATAGTTATTCCCACAGGCCCTCCATTTTGTTGAAGTAATGGATTATCTGAAACATATATACCTGCTTCGTCATTGCAATCTGATCTTTTCCCCATAACAGCTTGTAACTTCCTGTTGCATCGAAAATATCGAGCTTTCGAGGGACTTAGTAAATGATTATGCTCGAGAACAACATCTGTTACAAATAGCAAGTCATCTTTCCAATTCCTAACTGTGATCATCGCAAGACAATTAGTTTTTGTTGTAGGCTTTGCTAGAGAAGATTGTTGACTAGTTGATCCACAACCACTTTTCCAACAACTAAGATCAGCGCGCCGGCATTTCCCCTTCCGAAACCATGATCTTTTAATAACAACACCAAATCCCTTTCTATGTCCATATTCTTTGTAGAATCTAAAAACGTCATCATAAGATTCAAATACCATTCCAACTTTGGGTTCTTGATCTTCTTCTCCATTCCCATTCTGGGGAATATTTTCAATTGCTGCACTTTGCAAATCCTGACACGTGAAAAGTGTATATAAGACATGGCCTCATTAAGGATTTGTTTGAAATGGCTTTCTTACTGCTTCTTAAAACAACTTTTTAGTGCAAAATAAAAAGCTACTTTGAGAAGCAGTAAGAAAGCCGTCCCAAACGAAGCCTAAATCAAACCGATGAAAACACCATGAAATGCCACAAGAAAAGGTGAAAATGTTTATCAGAACAAGGACCAGCCATATAAATTGTGAATGACATGATCATCATCATTCTCTACTCTGAGATAATTAAGAAAATGCATATGTATGATAGGTTTGCAAAAGAAAAGCTCATCTTTTTCTGCAACAAATAATCAATAGAATCAAAACTTTTAAGTAAACAGTACGAGCAAGCAAGGAATCATAACAAGCTGAAGAAATTAAGAGACAAAAATTGCAAAACTTGAGTTGTCATCTTGTGTAAAAATATAAGTATGATATTTGAATGAAAAAGGACTTTCATCCTTCTTGTAGCTAAAGGCAAAATGGCAACTTAAATGTAATAGGAAGGACTCTTCTATATAAATAAAACAATTGAAATAAAAGCAAGAAATGGAGTTTAAGAAAAGTTTGTACATGAACCACTTTACAAAACTACTTTTATTGCACAGCAGGTTACCTTCAGCATTGAAACTTCTCTGCAATAGGGTGCATCTTCACCCTGCTTTCTTTTAGCTGAGTCATCCATGGCATCATCTGGTCAAATCTAGTACAGGTACATCTATTGTCAAATATGATTTCAAAGAACTATGAACAGTTGAGATGGGGAGAACAAGAAGATTAAGGAGCTAGCAGACAAGGGGAAGAAAGCAAGTTCTGGAGAATCGAGAAATAATGCAATCAGTATAAGCTTTTCCAAATTTTTTATTTGAAAAGCCAGAGGCCGAAGTTGAGCCATCCCTTCAGCAACTTCTTGTCAGATTTCTCACCCAGGTAGCATCTAATCAGCTGAAATTTGAGACAGTGTTGATAGGAAGGGCTGCATAAGAATTGCTCTCATTATTACAATACAATGGAATGCTTTGTAAATGAACAAAGTACTAATGAATCCATAATATTTATTTTTTCAATGTTATAAGAGAAATAATAGAAGAAGAAAAACTGACTAGGAACTTTCTATACAAAGAATCCTTTTGTTTTGCAACCAAGCCTCTATAACTATACAACATTGTGGTCTGAAAAAGTTAGTAGAAGTGGCAAATCTTTTTATTTAATTTATTTAGTGAAAAGATTGGGACCCTTCTCACTAAAAGAAATAAAAGTGATAAGTTGCAGAACAAAGAGCAACCGAAAAAACAAAGAGAAGTCTTACAGAGAAAAAAGAACTTTAAACATTAATCCAATATGATGTAGAGGCTTGCAAGGAAGGTTTAAAGCTTTCAATATGATAGCCATTGTTTCAGTTAGAAATTGGTCCTAAATTTTGTTGTGTGAATGGCTTCTATTGCCATTAGTGTAGCTTTTGTGCCTATATATATAGAAGTTATAAGTTGTAATAGGTTGCATGGTTAAGAAATAAAGTTTTGAGTTTGCTGCTCTCTCCCTCTCCCTCCTCTCCCAAGAAGCTCATGAAGGAAGGGCTTCTTCCTCATTCAAAATCCTAACATCTGGTATCATAGCTGGGAGGTGGAGGAAGTTTTTATTGCTCAAGAAATCAATTCAAGCTAATTGTCTTGATCTGCGGACGGAAGGCTCGCAAGAAGGGCTGGGTCGCTAGTTAAGTGAGCGGCCGGAGCAAAGCTGCAGCCAGGCAGGTCATCCTTGATTGTGCGGGCTGCAGTTGGAGCGAGTAGGTTGGAGCAAGCTATCGCGCAAGGCGTGGCCGCGGAGCTTGCAGGGTCGCAAGGGCGGGCTTGTCGCGTGGGCACAAGGGTTTGCGTGGACGGGCGTGAGGAAGGTTGCGCAGAGGCGCGTGCATAGGCGTGTAGGGCGAACGGGGCAGATGCGGATCATATGGTGGGTTTGATTGGCGAGAAGAGACATTTGTGTGTCGGAGCAATGAATCAAATCAAGAACCAGGGCGACATGTTGGTTGTGGACTCATAATTGGATAGATGTAGTGCGAGGTCACAGATTGGAGCACGCACGAGTGTCTGAGGAAGACTAGCGAGTCAATGTTGGAGCATGAGCTAGAGTTGTGGTTTGGAACACACGGTGGAGGTTGTTTGCGAGCGAGATTGAGTTTGGTTCAAAGGGATTGCTCATGGTGTAAGCATAGGAAACCAGCTAGATTGCAGTAGGTGCAGAGATGTAGTTCTTTGATTATAAATATGGACCAAAGTGAAGATTGTTGGGTGTTGGCCCAAGTTTATTTAGGTTATTCCACAAGAAATCACAAGAATGTAAATGCCTATATATAGGCATTATATGAGATGTATTAATTTGGGGAAAATTTGAATAAAGCGTTAGTATAGGTTTTCCTCCTAATTTTTGTAAATGCCTATATATAAGCATGAGAAAAAGTGGTGAATCGTTATCATTATTTCTCCATAATGATGTGTTTGACATCAATAATGTCAGAAGAAAGATCTATAGCAAAGAGAACCAAAAAAAAAAAAGTTTGCTTACTTTCAGAAAGAGGAAGATTGTGGTAAGCAACCTTCAAAATCATATAGACTAGCCAATTCATACAATTTTTTTTATTAGATGTGATGATTGTCCAAATTTTATTTTCGTGAGCAAAAAATCAAAAGCTCCGCAACCTTCAAAGCTTTTTTTTTTTGACAAGAAATAATATCCCATCTGCTTTAATTTTACAAATAATTTCCATTACATCAAAGCTAATTTATGACCATTGAAATTTCAAATCCGTTTATTTATAAATAAAAGTCAACTTTTTTGCCAAATAGCCATTAAAATGTTTATGTTAGAAAGAATATAACATTAGGGAAAAAAACTCAGTAAAATATTTAATCAATAGCAATCATAAAACAATACTTCAAATGAAACAAACAACTTCCAACAAAGAATTTCTGAAAAACTGGAAACATTGGACATGAGATCATCAGAAAAATACATCTATGAATAATGTAAAGGTGCCAATTCTGTCTATAAAATCCTTCATTCAATACACAAAAGATGCCAAAGGAGAAATAAGTTACTTTCAGTGGTTTGAAGTGTATCACGAGAGCAGCACATAGCAAAACAGTCAATTAGCTGGAACATTTGCGAATCATTTTGATAACAACTGGGCAGCTCATCATGGTCTCTTGGTTAAGAGCTTTGGCTATCAACAAAAAAATATTGGATTCGAGTCTTAAAGTATGTGATGTGTGTGAGTTTGCCTTAATAACATGAAAATAATTTGATTCCCACTATGAACAACCACATAAAGAGTAAGAGAAATTCAAACTCCATTAATCCACAGAACAATAACAGACAAAGCATTTAGTCAACAGTACCAAGAATAGCTCAATTCCATATTGTTTTCGGTATTTCAAAATAGTAAAACACACAAACTAACCAAATCAACAAATCATGTGTGGAAAAAACCCTCCATACTTACAGATTTAGCTGCTTCGAAGCAGCTCTGCACGCCAATCTCCGGCGAAGAAGTAGAAGAAGAAGAAAGGTAAGATCTTTGTACCTTATAATCCCCAAGTTTGATTCCTGCATAGAATCCTCCGCCAAATCGCAGGTTCTTCGACACGAAAGAGGAAGCAAAACAAAAACCTGAACCAAGTTTGGGAAATCTAAGCTCGTAAAGAGCACTATCGACCAAAAAAAAAAAAATCTGCCACAAAAAAATTAATCTGTCAGAAAGCTTCGGGGCCATCTTAGCCGGTGGTACCGACTTAGAACGATCCTCGACAACTCGATCCGAACGGATCAGAACCGTTAATCACGCTCTAGCCCAGAAGCCACTTCTCATCAGCCAGAGTTCGTTGCTTGCCTCTTTAATTGTTAAAGATGCAGCCGTACGAGCCTATAGAACAGATCCTGTTCAAGTAAGGTCGTGCTTTACTGTTAAAGATTTAGATATTTAAATTAAGGAGAGTTTAGCCTCTAATCAATGTGGGACTAAAAACAAAAAATTCAGAAAATCCCGTATAGGATTTGATTTATTAACAAATTTTGATTAAAAAGAGTAATTTTATTTAGATCAAATGGCATATATTAACATGAAAAATGTATTTTAATGTTTTAATTGAAAATTTTTATAAAATAAAATAATCATTGACCTAATAGTTAAATAATTTAAAAATAAATCAGTATAAATTTGAATCATATTCTTTATAATTTATTTTACATAACATAAAAAAATGAATTTATAATCCATTTAATATATTATATTTGCCATAAAATAGTTTTTTATTTAGAACAAATGGCATATATTATCAAGAACAAAGGTTTTTGAGACTTTATTTTGATAAAAAGTTTGTTGAAATCGGAGTTCGGATGATCCCAAATTTAATTTCAAAATTATCGTATATTATCATGAAAAAAGGTTTTTATTTTAAGGTTTTAATTGAAAATTTATAAGTAACGAAATAATCTTAAAAAAGAAAATTATTTTTAATATATATATATATATATATATATATATATATATATATATATATATATATATATATATATATATATATATATATATATATATATATCACTTATTTTATTGTATATCATATCATTAAAATAATTATAATTTATTTAATATATCAAATTGGCTGTAAGTGTCATATGAGAATTCATTTTGCCAACAAAACGTATTTCAATTCATAACATTTTACATTAAGTTAAAATTCTAAATACAAAATAAATGATAAATTTGTAAATATTAGTTATAACGGATTTAATATAAATAAAGTTTATTTAATTAATCATTATCAAAAGGTCTACATATACTATGGATATTTTTGTCAAAATTTATAAATTAATCCAAATATAAAAACTAATATCAACATTTTTCAAATATATAAATTGAATTATAAAATAAAAAGTCATTAAGCTTCACAAAAAAAAAAAAACTGGAAAATTTATGTTAATTCAATTTTGAAACCTAATTAATTCATGAGATAGGAGAGAGGACAAAATTTGAGATCTTCAAAAAAAAAAGTTATTTCTTAAAGATAAGAAAGATAAATGTATGAAATGACTTGAAAATATTACAATTGGAAGATTAAAATAAATACAAGAAAAAAATCTTACAAATCATAAAAAAGCCTAAACAAAAAAGCTTCAAATATACATACAGTCTGCTTAAGACCAGCCCAACTAAGTAGGGCTGCAAACGAACCAAGCCGAGTCGAGTATGTGAGTGTTCATGTTGAGTTCGTTTATCATTAGCTTGTTCAAGTTCGATTCGTGTTTGATTCGAGTTTTATTGTTTGTGTTCATGTTTAGTTCGTGTTCGATTCGTTTAATGTTTATCAAGCTTTAAACATATAAGCCTAAACAATGTAGCAAATATGGAAAAATGTGAAATGACTTTTGTTCATAAAATTAATTTAATAATAAAAACATTTATCTATTTAAAATGAAAATATGTCTATATAAATATATTCTTAATGAAGCTTACCTGTTGCATTTATCTCCATTTGAACTTTTATCGAGCATTTTATCGAGCTTAATGTCAAGTTTGTTCACAAACTTCAAATGATGTTGTTCGTGAACATAAATGAATCAAACAAATTAGTGTTGAAGCTTATTTATTTAAGGATCAAATATTTACAATGTTGTTCAAGTTTGTTTGTTTAGTTAAACGATCACAAACGAGCTTTACTCGAACCGAGCATCGAATAGTTCGTCGAACGATTGGTTCGATTGGTTCGCTTGCAGCCCTAAGCCCAAGCAACAAGAAAAAATATTATCACCAAATGAGAACAATTATAATAAGATTTGTAGATTGAAAAAACCAATCTCCAATTAAGCTTCCGACTATGAATCCATATACCAGCTTCAAATAGCAATCACGGAATGAACAACAAAAAGACAACCATCCAATCTTTGTACAATCAAAATCAGCACAAAAAATAAACTAAGGAAAGACCAAAAAAGACTCCATATAGTCACATAATGAGTTCAATAAACTCCAATAAAAATACAATAATAATATATGAATTGCAAGTAGAGAAATTTCATAAAAATAAATTAAATTAAAGAAAACTGAAGTTTAGAAATTTTTAATTTGTAATACATCTCAATCATATATACATATTAATCCTAATTAAATATATAAATAGATTAATTATGACATTAGATAGAAAATTTGACAATTAATTATGACAGAAGATTAAAATTAATTAAAATTAGATCAATTTGTGGATTGGATTTTAAATGTCAATGAGCCATTTCTAATTATAAATCCTAATAGGGAGGAAGTTGGACATTTAGTACAATTAAGTCAGATTCTCACACACATCGCATGCACAAAACTCGAATTCAATACCTCTTATTTGATAGCCTAAATTCTCCACCAATACACTAAGGTGAGCTGTGTTAAAAAAGAAAAAAAGATGTGTACAAAAGGAAATGATCTATTTGCATTACACTTTCATGCAACAAAAGTAAATTCTTCTGAGGCTATGAATAAGTTCCTCAAAGGTCGCATTGTTATTCTAAAGAAGAAATTATTACATGCAGAGTCCGGATGCAGCTGCATTCCAAATACTAATGTTTACAAGCCATGTATCTTGTACACAGTATATATAATACACAACTTGTATATAAACCACATGATTCATACACATTAGATTACGGCCGCATCTGAACTCCGCATGTAATAATTTCTCCTAAATAAATAATTGAAATTGATATCTATGATGTCATGACTTTAATTCTAGAAGCTTCTAATTCAAATGTGTATAAAGATTAGTATTTGATCAAACTAATTTACTAATCAAAGAATAACTCCCAAATAAGATAAGAGAGCAAGAGACTATTATATGATAAACCACAGCATATTCCCATTCACTAAAAAAAAACTCAAAGTTGTCTTAATTAGCATAATAACATTAAGTAAAAAACATTAATTTTAATCAATTTTCAATAAACTATGCATGATTAAAAAAATGTAATTTTCACTTCAAGATTTAATTACCTGTAGACTAAAATAATAATTAGCCATATATGATATTGCTTAACATATAAGCCTGTTATTAATTTAAGATAGACAAAACATGTTTCAACATGTAAAATACATATTAACATCCACCATTTTATTATTAAAACGTTGTTGGATTATCAAAGCCAAAGTCTGTAAAAGACCTATCTCCTAAGTCACCAAACTACTAGATTAAAGTTTGGTTAAAACCTGTAGGTTAAGCTAATGTAACTCTCAATAAATCCTAATCAACTTTAAAATGCAAAAGTTTGAATAGAATGAAATCAAGAAACTTCAACTAGCCTTGATACTCAAAAAAAAAAAAAAAAAAAAAAAAACAAACAAACAAACTAGCCTTGATACTCATAGGGGGCTTAACATTGTTATATCTAAGCAATTTTAATCAATCATGTAGGGGTGTCAAAAATTGACCCAATCCGCCAACTCAATCCTAAAATTTCATATTCAAGTTGGCCCGTTTATTAATTATGGATTTAGTTTGACCCGTTTAATAAACAGGTCATATTTGGATTAAAAGATGACTCGTTTAACAAACCCTAGTTAGTACAATATTAACTTATGGAAAGAACGCGAAGCGCTAAGGGTCGGTTTTTGGGGGTAGGGAAGAAGCTTGCTTCTTCACAAGCTTATCCCCGCCCCGTTTCCTGTCCCGACTGGCATCAACTGGGTCTCCCCATCTCTCCTCTCCTTTCAATCAAATGGCCTAACGGCTCCTAAACTTTCCCCGGTCTTCAGCCCAAGCTGTATGAGGTAGAAACTCATCCCACGTACGGATCCCACGTACTGTTCGGAGGCCGAGCCTCACCCCAGCAATAATGGTGCAGGTTAGGTCAACCCCTAATTAGTCCTGAAACATAATGCATTCAAATATTTATTTACATAAAATATAATGAATGAAATACTTTTGAAGTTTAAACCCCTCTTTCAAAGTACTTAATCAATCCCTTTCATGAATCAATGAGGTGCAATCGATGCTTAAAAGATGAATAACAAGAACTTTCATGTACCAATGCATGAATTCTTTGATGCGAGCATGTGAAAATTGTACTTTTCATATACAATATTAATTAAAAGAACTTTTTATGGCCCTGATTTTATGTTTCCAGAGAAAAAAAAAAAGGAAGAAAAGGTTAATGAAGTACAATATAGAATTAACCGAATCTTACCAAAGACTTCAGGATCACCATGTCGTGATTTGTACCAAGCCACGAAGAGATATATCTGCTTTCTGCTTCACAAGTCCAAGACAAATCAAAATTATGGCAAGTGAACTCTAAAAGCCAACATTTAAACATTTTCCTTGTTACAGACTTCAATATATTACATTAAATGACAGAACTGAAATCTTAGAAACTCATTAAAAATAGTTTTTGCAATCGTAAATCATTTAAACATAAGTGGTGTACTTTTGGCCTCAGAATTGCAGAATAACAGCATTGTTGAGATCAGTCCCGAAAGATGGTACTTTTGTCAACTGCTTTCATCAAAGGCTAACAATATAGTGAAATGAAACTGCTCTTAAGTTGTTTAAAAGACTATGGATTGCAGCTATTTCAAGGAAATGAAATGAACTGATGTTGAATCCTTCGAGTATAAAATGAACAAAAGACTTCTTTGCTCATAATATCTGAGAAAGAAACAGGCACAATTTTGGTACTAGTGGCCTCACAAGAGTTAATATCTACCGTTTTAACCAATCTGAATAGTAAATTCGATAAAGAATAGCAACAAAAATGGAACGAAAAAACTTAAAAATTTACGACTTGTTGGGATAAAATTTTTATGTTAGAAGCATCTGCTAATAAAATGAAAAAACATCATTAATCAAAAACATTTTTTGCCCACATAATAGACATAATAACAACTAAATGAAGAAGCATCTGCTTATAAAAGGGCCTCAGAATTGCAGAATAACATCATTATCAATCAGTCCCGAAAGATGGTATTGGTGTTATTTGATGTCCTCATAGGCCTGCTATGTCTCATTCTTGGCTAAATGGATTAAAAAAAAAAAGCATTCAAAATCTCTATTGCGCTTACTGAAGAAAACAAAGTGCATTCACTCTAAAAAATGAAAAAACCACACCAATTTGCCAGCTGAACAGGTAATATGATAAAGGCGTTCATAAGACGAACACTAAATGTGCAAATTGGTAAATTTTTACCTTGACAAATCCTCACGTTATCATATAATACACAAAATTACTAATTATTCCAGAATATCTGCATATACAATGGCCTCAGAATTGCAGAATAACATCATATTGATCAAATCAGTCCCGAAAGATGGTATTGGTGTTATTTGATATCCTCATAGGCCTGTTGATAAAAAATCAAAGAAGATAAATGGAAGAAAAGATACAGCAATGAAAATCTCTTTTGCAAATTGTTGCATGCTGTATTATTCAGTCTTGTTAGTAAAAAGCTCCACAAAGCTCCTCTCATTTTGTTGAGCTATACAGTGCTCAAACTAGGGGTGCAAATAAGTATAGTCGAGCTCGAGCCAGGGGTGTTTGAGTTGAGTTTGACTGCCAAATATAGAGCTTGAGCTCGAGCTCAAACTCGAGTCGAGCTCGACTCGTCTCACGTCGAGCGGCTCGTCGAGCTCATTCTCGAGTTCCGTCCCGAGAAGGCTCCTCATCGCATCCGCTGTCATCCTGTGCTCCATCGTCATCCCGAGCTCCATCGTCGAGATCCGTCGTCCCGAGCTCTTCATCGAGTCCTCTGTCATCTCGAGGTCCGTTGTCGCCCCAAGCTCCGCCGTCGAGATCCATTGTTATGAGCTCATCATTGCGTTCGCAATCGAGATTCGTCATCCCGAGCTTCGCCGCCGAGATCCACATGCTCCGTCATTTTAATTTTCCCGCTTGACCTTTAAATCGTCCTTCAGCCTGCTCGGTTGAGATTTCCTTTTCCCACCCAGTCACCTACACAAGCTGCTTGACGAGCTGACAAGTCGAGCAAAGGTCTGTTCGAGCTCGATAAGCCGTCAATCTCAAAATTGAGTTCGAGCTCGATAAGCTCGACTCGTCAAGCCTGTTACTGAGTCGAGTTTGAGCCGGCTCACGAGTTGTCTAGACTCGGTTACACCCCTAGCTCAAACTCACCTAACAAAAATATGGCATCTTGCAAAAACTTTCATAAATTCTTATAGAAATTACATCCCGTAAAAGTCCATCTCCATAATCAATAAAAGAATAATGCTTGGTTTGGTACTCTTGTTAAGCAAACCCATGAAGATGCAAGTGTAGCGAGAGGAGCAGTCAACTGTGCATTTAGATGTTGAAACTAGAATGTAAATATGAAAAGAAAATAGATGTTGAAACTGAAGTGTCTCACGAAAAAAATTCCCTTCAAGTAGCCTTTAGTAATGCCATCTTGCTATGTATAAAACAAAGTGCATTCACTCTACAAAAATGAACAAACCACCAATTTGCCATCTGAACAGGTAATACGATAGAGATGTTCATAAGACAAACACTCAATGTGCAAATTGGTAAATTTTTACCTTGACAAATCCTCACATTAGCATATACGATGGCCTCAGAATTGCAGAATAACATCATTGATCAAATCAGTCCCGAAAGATGGTATTGGTGTTATTTGATATCCTCATAGGCCTGTTGATAAAAAATCAAAGCAAAATGGAAGAAAAGAAACAGCAATGAAAATCTCTTTTGCAAATTGTTGCATACTGTATTATTCAGTCTTGTTAGTAAAAAGCTCCTCTCATTTTGCTGAGCTTTGCAGAGCTCAAACTCACCGAACAAAAATAAGGAATATTGCCAAACCTTTCATAAATTCTTATAGAAATTATATCCCGTAAAAGTCCATCTCCATAATCAATAAAAGAATAATGCTTAGTTTGGTACTCTTGTTAAGCATACCCATGCAGATAATTAAAGGTTCTGATATTCCAGATTTGATTAAAAAAATAATGCAAGAAAAATCATTAAAAAACTAACCATAAATGTTAGTCAAATTGCTGTTGGGGAAAAACTTATCAAGGCAAAATCCAAACACAGACAACTTAAGGTATTGGCCATTAGAATAACCCAGCGGAACTGAGTTGAAGACATTAGATGAATGGAACGAAACAAGTTAGTCATAAATCACAATGGTTTCATACTTCAAGAATATCACATACCCTGAAGCGCAAAATTAACACAAAAATAACAGCATAACCAATTTAGTGCAAATTGAATGGCATGGCGATTCTTTACAGGATAAATAAATATGACCAGCAAATTCATTGCGAGAATGAACTGTGGCAAAAGAGAACATTCGAAAGCTGATTCTAATAAAGGCATTTTATGCTATAATTTTGTTTATGATGTACTGTGTTCTTTGATGGAAAATAAAATTGATATATATTGCCTGAAATAAAATAAACTGGCCAAAGGACATTTTCTCCAAATATCAAATTTATTATAAAAGCAACGCTTATCGATAAAATAAATGCAATTTCAATGCCTCTATATTAAAACATAGTGTAGAAGATCGACACATCATTGAAAATCACCTTGAAAAGACTCAAATCCCGATGCAATTTGATTTTAAAACTTTTGAAATTAAATTTAGGACCATCCAAACTTCAATTTCAGCAAACTTATAATCAAATTGATTGTATCAGCAAAATGAATCCAACAATAAAAAAGTAGCCCAATCAAACACTTGGAACATAATTGAAAAATTTAGAGTATTAATTTGATGATTAAATGATCTCCAAATTTGGCATTCTTATGATCGAATTGAGCGTCTTCACAAAACAAATCCAATGAGCCCATTATTGTTTGATTCTGACAATCTTTAAGACACTTAAATTATAATTTATGATTGAGGGAGCTGATACAGAACTTTCGATAGTGTCACGAATTTTTGTCATATTTTCAAGACATGTCAATCTCAAAAATCAATAATAGGACCCTACTACACCCAAGCATCACCCCCAGACCATCATCCAATAATTGTCGTAGGGCCAATGACCGACCACCATCATCAAGAGACCACCCGACAACCGCCATCAAGCCACCGCTCGACCATTGTTGCCCAAATAACATCTCCCAAACTTGGTCCTCTAACCTCCTTCGCTCGACAACGATCCTCCAAACACCGTCAATCAATTACGATCCATTGAATAGCGTCCAATCTAAGTGCTTAACATATGTCGCCCAACTACGGTGCTCCAACATCTGCCCCCCGATCATAAATATCTCTATGCTTGGAACACTAATCAGTACTAAACAACCATTATTTTGTACCCTTCGAAGTGCTTAAAAATATAGAGTCAATAGCTAACAAGCTAAACTTTTCACCAAAATCTTGCATCCACTTAATTATCCATCTCTCTTTATTGAAAACATACATGGATAATCAAATGATCAACAATTACATTGAATTTCATTATTTCAAGAAGTATAGTTGAACCATCACATACCTCAAAAAAGAAGTAGAATCTTAACGAACCATATTTCCATGTCCATGGCAAGAGCATAAAATGCAACAAGTGCCTTTGATTTCAATTGAGTTAGCTCTGCTAGAGGATTGTGCCTTCAATTAATAGATTATTAAGGTTGTTTGGGTTCAAGGACACTTTCCACCATGAAGTGATAGCAATGATTTAAGTTGTAAACATTAGGTAATTCAACATTTTAGTGAATAATAGTTGGAAAGGGTAATAAAAAAGCAAATGGCTTTTTCTACCTCTATTTTCCCATCATTCTCTTAATACATATTAGGGGTGTAAGTGAGCCAAACATACTTATGAGCCAACTCAAGCTCAACTCACTAACAAGCTCACAAGTTGAGCTTATTGAGCTGCAAGCTTACGCTTGAGCTCAAACTTGTGCGCGTGTATTATGCGAGCTCAAGATCAATCTTGAGTCATCTCAACTCGTTGACTCATGACTTGACACAATTAGAAACTCTAAATTTAACTTTTATATCCACATTTGATTGATTGGTTTGTCGCCAGTTCACAAACTCATTTCCTTCTCCAAAAGCTATTGAACCCTCTGAGTCCTCCTATGATAAACTCCCACCATGACTTAGATGTGCTAGGCCCATCAATGCTTCTATAGCAAACTATTGCTACGACTTCCTGGCCTCTAGATCCATCGAAGACTTCTACAATGAACTCCAATCGCAACTTCCTCTTTGATATTGAACCCATTGATGCCTGTTACAGTGAATTCCAATCGCTAGATCCATCAATGTCTTCTACAAGAAACTCCAACTACAAGTCTACAACATTGTTGTTGTCTTCTCCGAAAATCAAGACCTCACGAGCCGAACTAGAACTTGGCAATATACAAGCTTGTCATGTGATCACAACTTGAGCTCAAGCTAGAGTTCAAACTAGGAACTGAGTAGGCGAGTCAAGATCGAGTTGAAAGCTCAACAGCCTCAACTAGACTCGTACCCCTTAATCCTTATCAATTTATCTACTTATTCACAACTAAACTAAGGTACTATTCAGTGCTTTTAGAGAAAAAATTTAAAATCTTTTCCAAACACACTTTAATAAAGTCTCTTACATCAAGAGACCAAATCGACACTGCGAAGAAAATTTCTTTTGAAATCCACAATATGCTCACAGTTAACGCTATCCTGAAGGCATTTGTACATGGACATACACCATTAAGTGCAAATTAAACTACGTGCACGCCATTAATTAAACTTTACTTTACCGCATGCTACTTCCATATATCAACCGTAAATAAAAACGGCCAATAAAAACCTCTATCCTTATTGACAAGTGAGGTGGTAACAACCTTATAGACAGAGGTCTATGAGAAGGAATAAAGGAGATAAAGAATAAGTGTACAAGGTTGCTTGAGGGAGTCCATATAACTGAAATTCATAGAAGGACAAATAGAATGGAATCCACTCAAAATGCCTCATTGTTATTACTATATGCCCCATGAATTAGCCAGATGTTGTAGGCTTCGTCGATGCCTACGCTTCGACGAGATCACCATCTCGCTACTCAACAGGGGCGATTAATGAGATCAAAAGCGAATGAAACAGAAATATCACAAAATCTAACCCTCCCCCCAAAAAAAAAAATGCATACAGTAGATCGAACCTCTTCTTCAACTAAAAATGCTACAGGTCATAGCCTGATCTCATCTCAACTTGATTTTCAAAGCTGATGGTAACCGATTTTGGGGAAATAGTAACCATGAGCGGTAGGAATCGATGACTTAGCAATGAACAGATGATCCGAGATGTTTTCGAAAGAGATGATGGAAGAAATAGAATGAAGGCGCTTGAGGGCAAAAAGCTAGTACTGAAGGTTTAAGAAACCCTAGGATACATATATATAGCCATATTCTCTTTGATAGTTGTGGTTGTCCTGAGGCGTTGGATTGAAATCACACGGCTGCGTGAAAATAGAGCCTCCTCGTGATTGTGCCATTAGCAATAAATTTTTTTTTTTTCCCCATTAGCAATATAATTAGACCCTCTTTGCAATCTGAAAGGGTTCAGGGTGTCAATTTCGGGTCATGGGTCAGGTTCGAGTTGAATCAGAAACTGACTCTGATTCAAACGGGTCGACCCTAACCCGACTCGGGTAGGAAAACTGGTTGGAAATCCTAACCCAAACCCAAACTCGACCCGGCGGGTTGCCGGGTTGACCCGACTCGACACGGGAAGCTGGCTCGGATGCGGGCGCGGACTTGGGCTCGGACTCGACGCAGACGCGGGCTCGGACTGGCAAGGCCACGCGGGCGGGGTGCAGCGTGGGCAGCATAGCAGCAGGGCGTTCGGGCAGCGCGCGTGCTCGCGGGCAGGGTGTTCCGGCAGCCGCGCGGGCGAGCGGGCACGGTGTTCTGGCAGGGCGCTAGCAGGGGGCGGGCAGCGTCGGGCAGCTTCGCGGGCAGCCGGGTAGGGGGCGGGTAGGCTAGGGCAACACGCGGGCAGCTAGTTAAACGGGTTTTTGCGTGACCCGGCAACCCGTCAGGTCAACCTGAACCCGTCCCATTTTTCAAACTGGTCAAATCCGATAAACCGAACCCGACCCGTTTTGAAAATGTGTCGGGTCTAACCCGAAAATTTTGGGTCGGATTTTTGTGTCGTATCAAATATTAACACCTCTAGGTTCAACCATAAAAGTAATTTTCAGGAAATAAGCATAGGGAATTATTTTTAGTAGAAGTTTGCTTATTATATGATGGATCCCTAACTTTATTTAATTAAATATTTAATAATCAATCCGCCGTTGTCAAGACCATTGTATATGAGCCATTGGATTATAACAAATCTTTCTTATCACATACTTCCACATGTAAAGCACACACCACATAAACACTCCTATAAAGCTACATTAATCGTAAGTGCAAAAACACTGCACCATATGACTTATCTCTTTCAAATATAATTGTCACTTTCCTATCTAACATCCATAGAATGCTTTTGTCACGACCCGACCCGACGGGGACGGATCCCGCCCGAGCCGGATCGCGACGAGCGCTCGCTAAACTTGCTTATCCAGGATCTGGCTTTGGATTAGGTTACTGAACTGATCTTCCAAATTCTTAACTCAACAGAAACACACAGAACAACAGAGCTACTAAAAACATCAAATGCAGCGGAACAAAACATCTATCTTTTCATTTCCTCAAAATAATCATCTACAGAACAGTGCATGGCTTTCAACAGAAAGAAAGACAGAACAGAAAAGCCATGACTGTACAAAAATCAAAAGTACAAAAGTACCTAATCGGATCAGACTCTGAAACTAATCCTGGACCTCCTTGCCCTTCCCAGAACCTGAAAACCACCAGAAAGCAAGGGTGAGCTCAACAGCTCAGCAAAGCAACAAACCACCAATCTGAATTCTCAGAAACCAAAACCAAACTCATCAGACAGAAATCAGATCAGAAATCGGAACAGAATCGGAAATCAGAACTTATACGGACAGATATCAAATCAGAATCAGAGTCGTACAGATCATATCATATCATAATCATAATTTCGTACAGAACAGAACAGATACAGAAAACAGATCAGATACATATAGCTAAATGCCTTGACACTGACGGAATCTCTACGGATTCCGGCCCCTTATGCCTCCCTTCCCAGACACTGACTGAATCTCATAGGATCCAGGCCCCTTATGTCTCCCTTTGTGCTCACGGCACCAAAACAGATGTGCTTATAGCACCAGAACAGAATTCATCGGATCCGGAACAGAACAGATATCAGATTTCAGATTTGAGCTCATTTCAGATTTCCCGTTTCACTAACTGAATCTCATAGGATTCAGGCCCCTTATAGCTCCCTTTTTATAGCTTATACACATAGCATTCCAATTCAGAAGAAATTCGGACAATTCAGAAATTACCCAAAAATCGGGCAGCACAACGGCAGTATACAGAATTTACACAAAATTCCTGCAAAGAAAATTTACCGAATTCGCACAGAACATAGATAATCACATTCCATAACATTTATTCTACTGCACAGAAAATTTACAATTTCACAGAAAATTGTAGTCTACGAAAAACATCGCCGAATCAAAAATACCCGGACAAAAATCTTCAAAATATAGTCAAAACGTGCACACCCGGCACGACAACGATATACAGAAACTTACGCGGTAAAAACTGAACCAATCAAAAGATACGGACGAAAAATCGTAACGAAAACGAAATCCGGACAGAAAAATACCGCCAACCGCGACGGAACTGAAAATTGAGAAAGACGGAATGTGTCTTACCTCGAGCACAGCAAATTCCTCAACAGTCACTTCGATCGAAAACGGCTCCGCGTCTTCCCGAAATCAACTTTTTCTTTTTCTCTTTTTCTTCCTCTCTCCTCGGATCAAAATCTGATATTTTATAAAATTTTCTCTCTCCTCAAAATGACTCATTTCCCTTTAAGTAATGCTCATATCGGCCCGGCCGATCGTCTCGATCGTCCTGGACGATCAGACCAATTCCCATCGTCCTGGGACGATTTTTCAGGACGATAATTACTGTTCATAGACGATAAAAACCCCTATTCTCTGACTTGTGCCATCCACTGATCGTCCCGGGACGATACCTCGATCGGCCTGGACGATCCCTACAGGAAATCACCTGGAGCAATTCTGGGCAGAATCTGGAGCTGAATTCCACTGATCGTCCCAGGACGATCCCAGATCGTCCTGGACGATACTGGAGCAGATTGTGATATTACAATCTCCCCAACTCAGAAAAATGTCGTCCTCGACATTATCCAATCCAAACTCAGTCAAAACAAGTACGGGTACGACCGTCTCATATCAGACTCCTTTTCCCACGTTGCTTCCCGTGCAGTCCGGTGTTTCCACTGGACTTTAACCATCGGAATCTCTTTATTTCTTAACTTGCGGACGTCGTACGCTAAAATCAACTCTGGCTCTTCCTTATACGCCAAATTCTCCTGAATCTCAACCTCGTCAGCTGATACCTTCTTCCCAGAGTCGGATACCCACTTCCTCAGAGTGGATATATGAAATACATTATGCACATCAGGCATAGAATCAGAAAGCAATAGGCGATAAGCAGCTTTTCCAATTCTTTCCAAAATCTCAAACGGTCCAACATACCTTGGACTAAGCTTGCTCACCTGACCAAATCTGCTCACACCTTTCATCGGGCTGACTTTGACATACACAAAGTCACCGACCTGAAACTCAACAAATCTGTGCTTCTGATTGTAATATTTCTGCTGACGATCTTGAGCGGCTTTCAATCTTTCTCTTATCAAACTGATCTTCTGAGCAGTTTCATCAGCAAAAGTGGCCCCCAAAGCCTGTCTATCTCCGACCTCCGTCAGAGTCAAAGGAGTACGACACTTCCTGCCATACAGAGCCTCGTACGGTGCCATACCGATACTGGACTGAAAACTGTTATTATAGGCAAACTCAATCAGCGGAATATGATCTTCCCAGCTTCCGCTAAAGTCCAGAACACAAAGTCTCAACAGATCTTCCAATACCTGAATAGTCCTCTCAGACTGTCCGTCGGTCTGAGGATGAAAGGCTGTACTGAAATGCAGTTTCGTACCCAAGCCTTGCTGAATGCCCTTCCAAAGTCTGGAAGTAAAGCGTCCATCTCGATCAGAAACAATCACACGAGGCACACCGTGCAATCTGACTATCTCTTTCACATATATCTGTGCCAAGCGTTCAACTGAATCCGTCTGTCTGATCGGAAGAAAATGGGCTGACTTCGTCAATCGATCCACAACTACCCAAATGGCATCATGTCCTTGTCGTGATCGAGGAAAACCCATCGCAAAATCCATCGTTACCTCCTCCCATTTCCACTCAGGGATAGGCAACGACTGCAACAGTCCACCTGGTCGCTGATGCTCTGCCTTCACCAACTGACAGGCTTCGCATCTCGACACAAACTCCACCACATCCTTCTTCATTCCAGGCCACCAGAACAAAAGCTTCATATCAGCGTACATCTTACCACTGCCTGGATGAACAGTGTAGCCTGAATAATGAGATTCATACAGAACCTCCCGCCTCAAATCTCCAAACACAGGTACCCACAACCTGTTCTTACAGAAAATTGTACCAGAATCAGAAATTCGAAGTTCAAGAGTCTTACCAGATCCAATCTGAGCTATCAACTTCGAATAATCAGAATCTAACTTCTGGGCTTCTTGAATCCGTGTCTCCAAAGTAGACTGAATACTCATCTGAGCCAACTCCAAATCACTGGAGGAAATCACCTCCAATTGCAATCTTTCCAAATCACGAATCAGAAAGTCATCACAAGTAAGCTGCAAACCTGATAATCCAGAAGACTTCCTGCTCAAAGCATCTGCTACCACATTCGCCTTCCCAGGCTGATACTGAATAGTCAGGTCATAGTCCTTGATCAACTCGAGCCACCGCCTCTGTCTCAGATTCAAATCCTTCTGAGTAAAAATGTACTTCAGGCTCTTATGATCAGTAAACATCTCACATGTGACGCCATACAGGTAATGACGCCAAATCTTCAAAGCAAACACAACTGCAGCTAACTCCAGATCATGTGTCGGGTAATTCTTCTCATGTGGTTTTAACTGTCTCGAAGCATAAGCAATTACCTGACCATGCTGCATCAGAACACATCCCAGTCCTTTCAGTGAAGCATCACTGAACACCTGAAAACCTTCCGTACCTGACGGAAGTGCCAACACTGGAGCTGAAGTCAAACAATCCTTCAATCTCTGAAAACTAGCTTCACACTCCAGTGTCCAAACAAAAGGAACTGACTTCTGAGTCAGTCTCGTCAAAGGAGTCGAAATCTGTGAAAATCCTTTCACAAACTTCCTGTAATACCCGGCCATGCCCAAGAAACTACGTACCTCAAATACCGTAGTCGGCCTTGGCCAATCAGCAACTGCCTGAATCTTCTGGGGATCTACAGAAATGCCGTCTCCACTAATCACATGCCCCAGAAATGAAATGCTCTTCAGCCAGAATTCACACTTGGAGAACTTGGCATACAACTGATGCCTCCTCAGAGTCTCCAACACAATCCTCAAATGTCTGGCATGTTCATCCTCAGATGCAGAATATACCAAAATATCGTCAATGAAGACGATCACGAACTGATCCAAAAACTCCCTGAATACTCGGTTCATCAGATCCATGAAAATAGCGGGCGCGTTGGTTACCCCAAAAGGCATAACCAAAAACTCGTAATGCCCGTACCGAGTACTGAAAGCAGTCTTCACCACATCAGATTCCTTCACCTTCACCTGATAATATCCGGATCTCAAATCAATCTTCGAAAACACCGAAGATCCGGAAAGCTGATCAAACAAGTCGTCTATCCGAGGCAAAGGATACTTGTTCTTGATCGTGGCCTTGTTCAAATCTCTGTAATCAATACACATACGGAGTGTACCGTCCTTCTTCTTCACAAACAGAACAGGTGCTCCCCAAGGAGAAACACTAGGACGTACAAACCCTCTGTCAACCAACTCCTGAAGCTGAACTTTCAACTCAGAAAGTTCTTTCGGTGCCATCCTGTACGGAGCTTTCGATATCGGAGCGGTACCCGGAAAAACATCGATAGAGAACTCCACATCTCTATCCGGAGGTAAACCAACCAACTCCTCAGGAAAAACATCCACAAACTCCCGTACCACAGGAATCTCAGAAACAGAACCAACCTCCAGGTTCAGATCCCGCACCGAAGCCAAAAATAATGGATATCCCTTCTTCCACATTCTGCTCACCTCTAACGCAGAAATCAGACTGGAGAGAACACCTCGTAATCTCTGAAATATAACTCTCTCTCCAGCCACAAGCAAACTCACTTGCTTCTTCAGACAGTCAATCTGAGCCTCATACTGACTCAACCAATCCATTCCCAGAATCACATCATACGAAGAAATCGGCAATCGAATCAAACTCGATTTCCACTTCTTGCCAGAAATCTCGATCTCACACAAACAAAACTGTCGAGCAATCAATGGATTCCCAGTCGGCAAAATCACAGACAAAGAAACCGGTAAAACCATCGAATCCAAATGTAAAATCTCAAAACAGTGCTCGGACAGAAAAGAATGACTCGCTCCAGAGTCAAACAAAACACGACAGGGCTGATCAGAAATGTAAACCGTACCTGTCACAACATCCGGAGCATCTCGAGCCTCCTGCTGACTCAGACTGTAAACTCGTGACTGAACTGGAGCAGGAGCTGAAGCAACAGAACTACTCTGCTCTCTCTGAATCGTAGGTGGTCTCCGTGGTGCAGAACTAGAACCACCACCTCTACCAGTAAATCCCTCAGGGCGTGGAGGAACAGTCCTCGGTCTTCCTGCTGCTGAACCAACAGGTCTGACGAAGCCCTCAGATCGCTGCTCATATCCCATCTGTGGACATTCTGCAATCCTATGTCCCGGCTGACCACATCTGAAACAAAGACCAGCTATCCTGTAGCACTGGCCATGGTGTCGCCGTCCACAACTCTGGCACACAGGTGCCGAACTGACAGATCCAGAACTAGTCGTACTGGTAACAGTACCAGACGATCCTTCGCTCCTTCTGGAATCTCCAGATCCAGAACCAGGAACAAATCTCCTCTTCCCAGAGGAACCACTGCCAGAAGTCTCTCCTCCAAACCTCTTCCTACTCACAGTCCACCGCTGCTGAGTAGCCGTCATGTCGTTCTCAATCAGACGAGCTCGCTCCACAAGCTCAGAGAAATCAGTAATCCGGAACGGTATCAAAGGCTGCCTCAAAGTGTCTCGTAAGCCTCTCAGAAATCTGTAGCACCTCTCAGCAGACGTGCTAACCAGCTGCGGAGCATACCTGGCTAATGCCGTAAACTCAGCCTCGTACTGCATCACCGTCTTGCTCCCCTGAACCAGCCTCAGAAAACTCTCTTGCATCTGCTGTCGTGCAGAAGGGGGAACAAACCAGTCTCTGAATACTTCAGTGAACTCTTCCCAAGTGATCAAAGAGTTCAGTCTACCCTGAAATCTGGCTGCCTGCTGACCATCCCACCAGTGCTCAGCCTCTCCGTCCAACAGAAAAACAGCTAACGGAACCTTCCTGTCTGCAGGACACTGCATCCCGTCAAAAGTCTTCTCTAATCTCCTCAGCCACTCCTCAGCAGCTCTGGGCTCAACAGCGCCCTCAAACCTCGGAGGCTTCAACCTCAAAAATAACTGCAGGTGTCGATCAATATCCTCAGATCTAACAGTAGAAGCTCTGCTCTGAGTCTCGCTCATCATCTGAGCAACAAGCGAAGCAAACTGAGACAGCGTATCAGCACCGACCACTGGGGCTGTACTCCCCACTGGTGCTGCCTGATCGTCACTCTGACCGTCTGTCATGTCTGGGTCTGGCTGATCCATACAGAAAAATCCAGAAAATCCGGAAAACTATCACAAAAACAACACAAAAACAACACAATAAAAAGCTAAACGACCCAAAACTACCCCCAGACAGACTCACTGATCACTTCCTAAAGCTCTGTTTCACAATCCAACCTGTTTCCAAAACCAGTGCTCTGATACCACAAAAGCTTGTCACGACCCGACCCGACGGGGACGGATCCCGCCCGAGCCGGATCGCGACAAGCGCTCGCTAAATTTGCTTATCCAGGATCTGGCTTTGGATTAGGTTACTGAACTGATCTTCCAAATTCTTAACTCAACAGAAACACACAGAACAACAGAGCTACTAAAAACATCAAATGCAGCGGAACAAAACATCTATCTTTTCATTTCCTCAAAATAATCATCTACAGAACAGTGCATGGCTTTCAACAGAAAGAAAGACAGAACAGAAAAGCCATGACTGTACAAAAATCAAAAGTACAAAAGTACATAATCGAATCAGACTCTGAAACTAATCCTGGACCTCCTTGCCCTTCCCAGAACCTGAAAACCACCAGAAAGCAAGGGTGAGCTCAACAGCTCAGCAAAGCAACAAACCACCAATCTGAATTCTCAGAAACCAAAACCAAACTCATCAGACAGAAATCAGATCAGAAATCGGAACAGAATCGGAAATCAGAATTTATACGGACAGATATCAAATCAGAATCAGAGTCGTGCAGATCATATCATATCATAATCATAATTTCGTACAGAACAGAACAGATACAGAAAACAGATCAGATACATATAGCTAAATGCCCTGACACTGACGGAATCTCTACGGATTCCGGCCCCTTATGCCTCCCTTCCCAGACACTGACTGAATCTCATAGGATCCAGGCCCCTTATGTCTCCCTTTGTGCTCACGGCACCAAAACAGATGTGCTTATAGCACTAGAACAGAATTCATCGGATCCGGAACAGAACAGATATCAGATTTCAGATTTGAGCTCATTTCAGATTTCCCGTTTCACTAACTGAATCTCATAGGATTCAGGCCCCTTATAGCTCCCTTTTTATAGCTTATACACATAGCATTCCAATTCAGAAGAAATTCGGACAATTCAGAAATTACCCAAAAATCGGGCAGCACAACGGCAGTATACAGAATTTACACAAAATTCCTGCAAAGAAAATTTACCGAATTCGCACAGAACATAGATAATCACATTCCAGAATATTTATTCTACTGCACAGAAAATTTACAATTTCACAGAAAATTGTAGTCTACGAAAAACATCGCCGAATCAAAAATACCCGGACAAAAATCTTCAAAATATAGTCAAAACGTGCACACCCGGCACGACAACGATATACAGAAACTTACGCGGTAAAAACTGAACCAATCAAAAGATACGGACGAAAAATCGTAACGAAAACGAAATCCGGACAGAAAAATACCGCCAACCGCGACGGAACTGAAAATTGAGAAAGACGGAATGTGCCTTACCTCGAGCACAGCAAATTCCTCAACAGTCACTTCGATCGAAAACGGCTCCGCGTCTTCCCGAAATCAACTTTTTCTTTTTCTCTTTTTCTTCCTCTCTCCTCGGATCAAAATCTGATATTTTATAAAATTTTCTCTCTCCTCAAAATGACTCATTTCCCTTTAAGTAATGCTCATATCGGCCCGGCCGATCGTCTCGATCGTCCTGGACGATCAGACCAATTCCCATCGTCCTGGGACGATTTTTCAGGACGATAATTACTGTTCATAGGCGATAAAAACCCCTATTCTCTGACTTGTGCCATCCACTGATCGTCCCGGGACGATACCTCGATCGGCCTGGACGATCCCTACAGGAAATCACCTAGAGCAATTCTGGGCAGAATCTGGAGCTGAATTCCACTGATCGTCCCAGGACGATCCCAGATCGTCCTGGACGATACTGGAGCAGATTGTGATATTACAGCTTTCTTGGTATCATAGCTTTCTTGCTCATAGCCTTGATCCTACCTTATGGAGCGATCATCTTCTTCCCAAGCAGATGATATATCAACCGAAGAAACTCAAGGAGAAATCACCATTCCATCTTTATCGAAATTCCTCATTTTTAACATCAAGACCATTATCTCGTTCAACTATCTAATGACAACTATCCAACGAGGAAATCACATATTATAAAGCTATTTCGTGCCAATAGCTATGTGGTGTTCCTTGACAATCAAATCTCAGCACCCTCCCACTCATCAATAATATCAATGGTCTACCTAAACCCAATTTTGCCTACAGCAGTGACAGAGCAAGATTCAAGAAGAGGAGAAGGGTCACGGATGTGACAGGCGAAGAAGAGCAGAGACATAAATTAGAAAGGATAAGTATTGTATTCAAGCTACTTGAGATGTACAGGACATTTACATATATAGACTTTAGTAATGGCAAAGTGTAAATAAGACGCGGTACATATTAAGCTGAGACGGTACAGGCTAACAAGCAGGTGGAATTTGATTGATCAAAACCTCGCAACAGCAATATGCTCCACCCTTTCTCCCAACATTCTCTCTTATGTTCTGGATCTTACAGCTTGTGCAGAAATATCGAAAACTCTTGAGCGTCGACTACACGCCACCGACCGCTCGAGAGTGATACAGCTTAAAAATGAGCTTCACAACATTTCTTGGGGAGAACAATCTATGATCCAGTGCCTCACGAAGGTTAAAACCTTGGTTGACAACATTGTTGTAGCTAGTGGAACCATCAACAGCGAGGATATTTTCCTCTATATCCTCAATGGACCCCAACCGTAGTATCAAACATTCAAACCATCCATTATAACCAAACTTACACCAACCTACTTGGAAGATATCTACTCACTTCTTATTAGTGAGGAGATCAACATTTTTACTAAACCAGCAAAGGAGTTTTTCAACTCTACTACAAACATTGCTCTCTACTCAAACAGAGGTTGTAGTAGAGGTCGTGGTCGCTTTACTTCCACATCCAATCGCGGTCATCACTTAGCTCAGCAATCAGTCCGACCTAAAAGCTCTTCTACTTCACCTCTCGCACCAGGCACTTTATGCCAAATCTACGACAAGTGAGGGCATACCGCAAATATCTACTGGCACAGATTAAATATCAACTATCCAACACATTTTGCATCTACAAACTTCCTTACTTACAACAAATGAGGAGCCCACCACATAATGGATACTTGATATAGCCTCCTCCCATCTAACTAACATTGTGGAGCAACTACTTCAACCAAAACCATATTGTGGCTTAAACAACATTTTCATCGGAGAAAGTAGGTCCATTCCCATAGCTCACTCAATCCAAGGTTTACCTTCAAACTCCTTATTATAAGATAATCCTTCAAAATCATCTCTATATTCCCAACATCTCTCATAATCTCCTTTTAGTTTCCACTCTAACTAAAGATAACAACCTATATGTTATATTCAATGCATATGGCTTTCAAATACATAACACAAAGAATAACTCCACCATTATATCAGGTAGCTGACACGATGGTCTCTACATTCTCCAGTCTCTTTAGTCCACTTTTTATCGATTCCATGGATTAGCCATTCATCCGACCAGATCACGACCATTCATTCAAACAACATGTGGATGAACGACTGTGATCCTCTGTTGAATCGGATAAGTGGCACATGCGCTTGTGATACCACGTCCCGTATTAATAACTAATGATTGTCGTGGAGCAATCATTGGTCATTATGACCCCCCTCCACCCCCCCCCCCCCCCCCCCCCCCGACCGCGGTTTCAATCCAACTATCTCTTTGCGCCACGTGGCCTCCCTGCTGTTGTCGTTAATTAATTTAATAAAATCTTTTAAAAAAATACTTTTAAATGCATGAAACTTTGAAAAATCACAGTAATTATATTTCCCAACCAATTTTTGCTTGCAGCCACTCATTTTGTTCAAAATTTAATACACTATCTTTTAAAAAAAATTAGTTTATTTTACTTACTAGAAAAAAATAAATGTCAATAACTTTTTTTCTTATTTCTTTATTTACTACCTTAATATTCATTGAATTTAGTTAAAATTTGATTGTATCAATGTTTATGTTATATTCAATATACAACATTTTTGTAAAGAATTTTTAGTCACTATTTTAAAATTAACTAATTTTACATTAGTTTAAGCCATAGATTAACAATATTTGACTTTGTATTTAAAGAGTTTTCTTTAGCTTGTTTTGAGTTTGATATCTCAGATCCCTTAGTTCTTTCATTGAAGTCTTAAACATAGCTTAGTGGTATATCATTACTTGATTAGTGTAGCCATGTCAAGTGCAAAGTCTAAGTCAATTGCATATATTTACCTTCTTTAACATGCTTGGTTTTTCTTTTTCCTATAAATTGCATTTGGTTTTGATTGTCAAATGCCAGGATAGTTATTTCATTATCATAATATCCTAATAGGACATGAGTTGGGGACATTCCTATGAGTGAATTCCAAAATGTTTGGGTTATATTTTGGCCCAAGTATTTGGGGGATTCATCCTTCTTGTGCACTTAGTCTTAGGTCACTCTTCATTTTATTGATGCTATGTGCGGTGGGGCTGATTGTGATGATATTAAAGATGATTGAACTCTAATTTTATCCTATATAACCTACAAACATTTAAGGGAAAAAAAACTAGACATAAGGATTTAGGATTTTAGAGTCTTTTAGAGATTAGAGCATATATCCAATGGGTTAGAAACTATAACTTTTAACCATAGTAATACTACCCTATTTAGATAAGGAGTTTGCTGGTCTTGAAATCGAATAGGACTTAAATCCAATTAACCCAAACTAAACATTCAAATCAGCCAAAAACTTTTAAAATTCACAATAAATTCAAATAAACCCTAAAAATTATAAATATTATATCAAATGCTCAAAATTAAACCCTAAATTTAGAAATATTAAAAGCCCATCATATTACCTTTGATTTAACTTTAATATAGTTTTTAAGGGAAATTTGTCAATTAATTCATTTAATTAGTTAAAAATATAAATAAATTTCCAAATTTTTTTTTAAAAGAATCGAGACATCCCCTTAGGTCATTTCTGACATTTGGAGTTGATTACAAGAGATTTGGAATTGATTTGGATCAAAATCTAAAAATCCCCTTAATTAGACAATTTTAGAAAATCCAAAAATACCTTAATTTTAAAAAATCACCAATAGCTCTAGAAAAATCCAATTAATTTAAACTCAAATCCATTCAACTATAATTAAAATCTAGTATTTTCTAAAAATATCCAAACCCAAAAATAAGTCAAAGTGAAAAAGTCAACTTTATAGTTAATCGTAATTCAAAACCAAACTCAAACTTAAAAAAAGTCATAACTTTTCTTTTTTTAGAAAACTCCAAATTAGAAAAACTAATTGTCTTATTGCTTGTCTTAGGGTCTAATATTTGTTAAAAATCTAAAACTCTTAAAATTAATTTTAATTTAAAAAGTCAACTTTTGGCATCTTGAATAATATAATTGAGTATTCAAATAATTCTAAAAAAATTAGTAATTGGTTAAAATTATTGAAAATTTTAATTTGATTAAAATTTTTTATTAACCCACATTCTAATTCATAACAAGTACTCTAAATATTAAGTTTTTAGGGTGGACTACTTGAGCTATTATGTTAATTGTCCTAAGAATGTTTGGTTTCTCGAGCTTGATAGCACAACGTCACAAATGAAATCAATGAAGTGTGAAACCATAAAATTAATTAACTCTTAATAATTTAATTAAACTAACAAACTCTTAATCCATCCATATTAACTAGATTTTTAGGATGGACTACTCTGGGCTATGGGACTAGGTGCCCTAAAAAGGATTGGTTCCTCGAGCCTGGTGGCATAACGCCACAAATCTGTTGATGAAAAAACTAAAATAATTTAATTCTTAAATTGGGAACTAATCAAATTAGTTTAAATTCATTAATCCTTTTATCATTTATTAATTAATTATATTCATTTGATAAATCAATGTAAAAAATGTATTTTAAAATAAACTTTGATATATTAATATTTGATTTTAACAAAAAATTTCCTTTTGACCTTTAACAAACTCAAACACTAGATAATTTGACAAACTACCCACCTTAGGATCTCTCCCAATCAGATGGCCTTTGGCATACACTTTAGGTGGTTTGTTATGATAACTAACTCTAGTCTAGGCTAGGTCGATGGCTACTTTTAATGTTGTGTAACGAGTTTTCCAAGTTTTCATTGTATGTTGTGATTAAAATTTTATTATGGTGAATATATTTTTACTTTTATTGCACTTAATGAATTAATGTGATGGGCAATAGTTTACCCTTAAGTTATGATCGTTCTGATTGTTCATTGAGTTTTATGTAGGTGTTCACGCTCGTATAGTACAATAAAAAAGGGGCTAAATTAGTAATTATTATAATTGATACAAGTGCTTCAGTTGCTTAGCCCCCAAAAAATAATAGTGTGATCAAGTGTGATTTATTTTATTACATATTTATATAACTATTTGAGACGTGATTTATTTCATTTAAATGCTTATAATAATCTTGCATGAGATTCTAAATTTTTATTTTTATATTGATGTAATTTATTTAAAGTATTGAATTTTGAAAGTATCTTTGAATTGAGATACATGTATCCAAAGTTGAATTCCAAAGAGTAAATGATACCCATTAAGGGGATAGTCCTTTTCCATTTTGAAGCCCAAAGTTATATCATTTTAGTACCAAAATTGTAAAAGAATAACCTGTAAAGGCCATTTTGCTTTCAGGATCGTCCGGACGAAGTCAGATCGTCCGGGACGATCGGTACAGGTTGTGCAGGAAAACATGTTTGGCTGAATGGTTCGTCTGGACGAAATTTGGATCGTCTTAACGAAAATTTTACAGAGCCCTGTCGTCCAGGGACGATAAGTAATTTCGTCTGAACGAAATTTGTCCAGAGCCACTTCGTCCCGGGACGAAGTTGCGATCGTCCGGGACGATCTGTCTGGATATATATATAAATGAGATATTTTGAAGAGAGAGAAAAGCCCAGGAGAGAGAAAAACAAAGGAAAAAAGAAGGAAAAGTGATTTTTGAGCGACTCCCGTCCGTTTTCGTCCATTGTGACAGTTCAAGAAAGTGGTGTACGCAAGGTAAGACACATTCCGCCTTTCTCAATTTTCAAAACGGTAAAGTTTGAACGATTATTTTTGTCCGGATTTCGTTTTCGTTAGCGAATTTCGTCCGTATTTTCCGATTGATTCAATTTTTACCGCGTAACTTTTGGTATATTTCGGAAGTGCCGAGTGTGCACGTTTTGATTATTTTCTGGAGAATTTTGACCGGGTAATTTTGATTCCGCGGTGTTTTCTTTCGATTGCAATTTTTGACGATGTCTAAAAATGTTGTGGCAGTAGAATAAAAGTCTTATATTATTGCTGTGAATGTTCTGTGGTAATTTGGTAAAATTCTGATTCTGTCAATTTTGTATAAATTCCGTATACTGCCGTTACGCTGCCGGATTTTCGTACGATTTCTGAAATTGTCCGGATTTGTTCTGAAATGAATTGATATGATTGTGTGCTATAAAAAGGGAGTTATAAGGGGTCAGGATCCTGTGAGATCCTGTCTGTGTCAGGGAAAATCTGAAATGAACTCTGAAATCTGTTTCTGAATACAAGGTCCGGATCCGATGATAAGTTCTGTTCTGGTGCTATAAGCACATCTGTTCTGGTGCCATGAGCACAAAGGGAGGCATAAGAGGACAGAATCCGAGAGATTCTGTCAGTGTCTGGGAAGAAAGGCATAAGGGGCCAGAATCCATTGAGATTCTGTCAGTGTCAGGGAATCTGTTCTGTCTTTTGATCTGTTCTGAAATGATATGATTGTCGATTTCCGTATGATATAATTCGATCTAATTTGTATGATTATGATTCTGATACGATTCGATGCTGATTTTCCGTACGATTCTGTCTGTTCTGCTATGAATGCTGATCTGATATGATTTAATCTGATTTCTGATTTTGGTACATTCTGTCAGTTCTGATGTGATGTATTTCTGTTCTGTTCTGATTTGATCTGATATGTACGATTCTGATTCTATTCTGAATTGATATAAGATTATGTTCCGATTTCTGTTTAGATTTCTGTCTGATGTGTTTGATGTGGACTCTGAGGATTTTGATTGGAGGTTTGTTGTCTTGCTGAGCTGTTGTAGCTCATCCTTGTTTTCTGCGTGGTTTTCAGGTTCTGGGAAAGGGAAGGAGGTCTTGGACTAGAAGTTCAGAGTCTGATCTGTCATAGGTTGGTACTTTTGATTTTTGTACAATCATGGCTTTTCTGTTCTGTTCTGTTCTTTCTGTCTGAAGCCATGTACTGTATCTGTATATGAATATTTTGATGAATGAAAAGATAGATGATTTGTTCCGCTGCATTGGATTTTTATAGTAGCTCTGTGTGTGTGTGTGTGTGTAAATGTTTGGAAAAAGGTTCTGAAACAAATTCTAAAGCCAGATCCTGGAATCAGTTCAGTCAGTTTGAGTTTGTCCGCGACCCGATGCGAGCGGGATCCGTCCCGGTCGGGTTGGGTCGTGACATAACCTCCCTCGAGGGGAAGAGTTTCTTTACTATTTGGGTATCCAAGTACGATGAATCCAATGAGCTCGAAGAGGAGAATACCGAGGAATTGAAAATAGATAGTATCCCACTCAAAGTCACTTGCGTATGTCTTAGGATTAAAATCCGAGTGTGGTTAGTGGTGCCCAACCACTTTTAATATCTTTAATTCATGTTGTAATAAATGGGGCATTTGCCTATTGACATTAATTTAAGAAATTAATTATATTGATTGATGTGTTTGATTTGATTTGATTATGTATATGATTTTGCCTATTTTTCTTAAATTTTTTTTGCAATTGTATGTTTTTTTTTAGCTTGGATACGCGGAGACTAATGAGGGCCCGCTAAAAAAAAATTTATAGTTAAATCAAATTAAAATTTCACCTCACATAAAAATTCTAACGGTCTAAGAAGTAATCTCAGGACTTCCTATAGTTTGCATGATCATATTAATTTATTCTCTTCCTTGTTAGGCACTTCCCCACCTATGAGCTCTAACATACCACATGGTATTTGAGGGTACAGATCTGTCAAGAGTATGTTGTGTAATCTTTTTAAAAAATATTTTTTAAACATATTTTTTAAATTGCTACATACTCATTTTATGCATTTAATTAAATCGATCAACATTCATTATATTAGATTTTAATTAAAAGAGTCTATAATTTAATTATATTTGCCTTAAACATTTTTATCATATATAAGTCAAGGGACCAATTAGAATGTGCTCCATACGTTAGTTCTAATTCTAAAAAAAACTTTAATAATAATGTCCCTACTACTCTTTCATAATGATTATACTCATGAATTTTAAATTGACTAGGTGGTTAGCTAGCTCTCCAATCTATAATGGGGTAAGTCTAGATTTTGCAATACATTAGTTAGGTTTGAGCTACTAACGTTTGGTACCCAAAATAGATTTATGACCCATTATAGATTTTTAAATCATAAGACCCCAACCTCTGGGAATATAATCATAAAATTTTAATAAATTACTCAACTCAAATTAAATATTTCCTCGATTTTAAATTTAAAGTCCAACACTTAGCTTAGGTTGGGGTATTTCTGAATTATTTCAAAATCTCTAAGTGCCACCCACCTCTCCTCCATTGACTCCAAAAATAAGTGCTCAAAATTCAATCTAATCCCAGTTGAAAGTCTAAATTCACCTCCTTGATGTCATTAATATAAAATCTCTAAAATAATTTTTTTCATTGTTTTAATCAAGAGTATTCATAGGAGACTCCAGTTTACTATGATGTGATTAACTACAAGGGCTTGCGCTTATAGGAGATTTAGAACCTATGTCAATTTTTTAAACTCAGTTAATATTTCTTTTGGAAAATTAAACTTATAATGATCGTTATCTTCATAATCGAGTGATTGTTAAGGGATGATATCTTCTTTCTTCAAGGAGATATATCATGTGTTAACAATAATTTGAATATGAAATTAACAATTATTTATCTTGATTATCGTAGTCAGATATTTGACCGAACTTTATTTAGACCATCAAGGGTTACATGTGGTTCTCCCTTAAATTAGAATATGACGTTTAAGAGGAAATCCATAATTCTGGTAGGAGATTTTATCTCTACCTTTCGAGACGTTATATTATCCCTAATGTTCTGTTCGACTCCATAATTGAAATTTAAACTTAATTTTTAATTTTATCAAAGAAATTTAATTCAGATGTATTTTGCACATTACAATGCAAATCTTTTTTTCAAACACAAACACCTAAGTCTCTGATATCATGAAAAGGTGTTAAAAGGAAAGATTTAACATATACTTTAAGCGGATGTGAGAGATTATTTATGACCACATCTACTTTATACATGTTGGAGTGTTTGAAGGATTTATAAATGAAAGTGAAGTTATAAGGGGAATCAGGTTGGTCTCATGCACCTAGTGATGGTTGACCTTGAAAGACATAAGTGAATATGGAGTAATAAGCAGACATCGAAACACACATATTATAATTCATATGTTGTATATTTTGTTAAATGAATAAATTTAAATATAAAGACTATTTTATTAATAAGTACACTCTGATATTTTGTACAAGTATCATTTGATACTTCCATAAAAGTACAAAGTGACTTTTTGTTAACAAATATACTCTGACACCCATGTAAAAAAGCATGTTAACATATGTTACATAACTCCCCTTGGTCTATTGGTTGAGAGCTTAGGCTTCCAACTAAGAGGTCCAAGGTTCGAGTCCATGTGTATGTGTTGTGTGTGTGAGTTTGCCTTAAATGACCTAAATGTCCCAAAAAAAAAAAATACATATATAATGTTCAAAGTTTAAATAATAATTTCTAAAAAGTTGATTTACGTGCATATTCAAGTTTAAAACATAGTATGTTATCTTTTCTGATTATGTTGACATAAGAAATCTTTCGGTTTGTGTTTTCTAAAAGTTAAATTATTTTCTATTAATTTATAATTAATATTTAGATTCAAATTGAGTAAGCTAGATTCAAAATTTAATTATTCCATTTGATTATGGGGCATAACAATTAATATCAATTCTAATTCCCTACACCAACACCAGGACTATATTTGACTTATTCGTCTATCGTCTCATTTCCTTAAAAGAAGATTGATCGAGTAGACCACCATTGATCTACAAAAAAATGATTGAATAGTCTGTCATCAATTTATTGAAGACAATCCAACACCTTAAAGACTTTTTTAACTTTCATCTCAGTATGTATCTACTACATTATATCGGTGTATTCCCCAAATATGAGAAGAGTATTATTTATAACAATGATATATACTAGCACAATCATTTCAAGTGTACCAAATCCAATGCTTTTTCTTCTTTCTAAAATTTTGTACTTAAAAACTTTGGTGCATATTAAAACATTCATTTATCTATCCGTGTTGATCTTGGTACAAAACTAAAATGTTAAACTCTTTTACTCAATTACCGCACATATTCGAGCACAAAACATGTAGTATTCAGTACTTAAAATACATGAATTTAAATTTTCTTACAAGATTGTCTACAAAAAAAATTGATTAATTTGGAATTAATCTTCATTAATACTAGCTTAAAGTCAATAAACCCTATTATAATATCCTATTAAGAGCCAACAATATCTTTATAAAATTTTATTTATGATATCATTAGATTAACACTTTGATTTAGGAATTTTTATTCTATTCAGTGAACATACGCGGAGGAAGGTTAGGCAAAAAAGCAAATGTACCGAGTTTTTCGTGCCTGCGCTTTTTTGACTAAAACCGAACCTTCATATACGTACGTTCACTTGATATAATAAAAGTTCTTGATTTAGAGACCTCATCTAAGCCTATTTAAGCCTTTCACACATTAACCTTGCATGCGGACTTCGTAGATAAAAAAGGGCGAGGGGAACTGAGCCAAACTCCAGCGATATATATCATCTCACCGTTCATCATAAATCTGACGGCCTGAAGTTCTTCATTTTTCATTTATAGCTAGCCGGTATGGAGTCGGAACAAGTGAAGAAGTTCATCAGTTGGTCTCTCTCTCTCTCTTCCCCCGCTCTGTTTCTCTCTACCTCTTCCGCTCTCTCTCTCTCTCTCTCTCTCTCTCTCTCTCGCTTTCTTTGTCTCTTCGCTCTCTCTCTTTCCATTATCTTCCTTGCTCGAAGAAAGATCCGCCTTCCTTTCCTTCTGTGCAATATCGTAAGGTCTTCAGGTATAGAAGTGGTTTCCGGCGATCTTTTGCCATTTCAATCGACCGAGATTTTTTATTTTTTAATGTCTGATATAAATTCCATTTCCGATGATGTGTTTATGTTTCGTTTTAGATGGAGAAAGAAGCAAGGGGCAACCTTCGACCCCTAAGAGGAGCTCCGGAGGCGGACTTCCTCTTGCAGTGGGGGAATCGGAAGCGGCCTCGTTGCGTCAAGGTTAGATCAGCCACCGGCGGGACTCTACCGGGCCGATCGGAGGGCCAGCGAAGGGCGACGGCGAGGGTCAGTCGACGGGTCATCAGATCCGACAAGGATCTTCCTTCTCCTCCAACTCCAGCCCTAAGGTAACTGAGATTTTCACTTAATGAGGGGGTTCGGTTCTTTTTTACTCTTATTAGTTGCGATTGAAGAAAACCCATCTAGGGATTTGATCTCGCAGGAGGTCGGAGTCAGCCGGGAGCGAGAACGCGAAGCCTAGGTCAGATTCGGCTTCTCCCGATAAAGAGGATCGATTTTATCCTACAAGAGGCTCGGTGGCCGCCGCCGGCGATGAGAACGGCATCGGAGGATGTGGAGGAGTAGGAGGGGAGGATAGAGTGGGCGCGGCGGCCACGGTGATGCCTAGATTCTTCATCTCACTTTCTAACAAAGAAAAGGAAGAGGATTTCCTGGCGATGAAGGGCTGCAAGTTGCCGCAACGGCCGAAGAAGCGGTCGAAGATTCTGCAGAAAAGCTTGCTTGTATGAATACTTATCTCCTTTTTTCCCACCATATTCGAAGAAATTATCCCCAAATTTTTTTTTTAAAGTTATTTTCATTTTTTAATCGATCTCTCTGAGATAAAAAACGCTTGGCTGTGCAGTTGGTGAGCCCTGGAGCATGGCTGACGGATTTATCATACGAGAGATATGAGGTCAGGGAAAAGAGAAGTTCGAGAAAGGTAGGCGATTTTTTAATTTCCAGTTACAAATCACTAAATAGTAATTAATATTCCTTTTATGGGCAATCTGCGCCAGGATTTAGTTAACGATAATTCTTATAAAAAAATGGAATGATATAAATTCTTATTATTTTAGTTTTATTTCCATAATTTATGCAGAGGAGGAGAGGGCTGAAGGCTATGTGCCTGGAAAGCGATTCAGAATGAGTAGGAAATAGAATGAAAAATTGGAAATTTGAATGAAATATGGTGTATTTTTTGTTGGAGGGGATGGGTTTTGATGATCTGTTCTGTAAAATTACTTTCTTTTGTTTTAATTGATATAGTTCTTACTCAGATCTGGAAGGATTTTTTTTTTCCTGAACTCTGGTGAGGATTCTTCTTCTTCTTCTTCTTCCTCTTTATGGATTTTTTTTTTTGTGAGAACGGAGAAACAGTAGATTTTGGTGGCTTGAAGATAAAGATACAGCTTTTTAAAGCTTTTTTCCGGTCAGATCTGTTTGATATTATTATCTTTGAGAGTTTGGGAGAAATCTCCAGTAAAGATATTCTTAGTATTATGTAAAAAAATTTTGTTATAAACTATATCAAATTAATTTAGTGGGAGATTAATTTATATAAATTTATTAATTTAAATATAATTTATATCAGAATTTTTTACTATATATTTTTTCTGTTTATGAGATATATGCAATAGATAAATAAAATTTTTTATATAATACTTTTTTTAATAAATGAAATAAATTTAAAATTTATTCAGAATAATACTATTTGAACTTCAATCTTTGAAGAAAAAAGTCTTTGGAGGGCTTTAATTAAGTCACATAGGGCTTTAATTAATGAGAATAGAAGGGATGGCGTTTTATATAGACCTTAATATTATTTAAGTTTATTTTAAAATAAGTGTAATAAAAAATGTAATATATTATATTAATTTTTAAATAAATATAATATTTTTAACTTTTCATGTTCAAATTTTTAATAAATTTAATTATATTTAAGTAAATTAGGTGTAATGTAATGTAATTTTTTATTTTAAATAATAACTTTTTTAATAATTATCACACTCTAAATATAATTATAAAAAATATTTTATTTAATATGAATCACCAAATATAAAAAGTTATCTGAAAAATAAATTATTAAAAAATTCAAATAAATATCAAAGACTTTTGAGATATATTAAGAACAAGGCTTAAGATTTGTTTGGGACTAATTTTTAATTATTTTGTAAAAATATTTTTTAGTACACTTTTAATAGTGGCTTAAAGATGTTTCAAACGGGAGAAATTATTACTTGCGGAATCCAAATAATTTAGATTTAAGAGGGTACACAATAAATCACAATTTTTTACATATCTGCGTATTTATTATGAATTTATTGTTTAACCTCATAAATTTGGTTGAATTTTGCATCTGAACTCTGCACGTAATAATCCTTTGCCACACTAAGCCTTAGTGGTTATATTATAGTAAAAAAAATAGTTTTTGGTACATAGTAAATGCTAATTGTGATCAATGATTGTTCCATGAAAGTTTCCTTCCCATTAGATGCTATCAAAAGGTTCAACACATTAATTAATAAAATACATATATTATCAAAGGGAAATGTGTCCATATGTTGTGACCTGATCTATTTGTAAATGATGATAACAAATTATAGGTCTATGAATTTTTTGTATAAAATATTGGTGGTTTTTTTAATAAATAAATATTTATAATTATTTTTATATATTTATATTATTTACAAAATATAGTTTTTTATCAACCCTATGTTACATACCACATTTAGGGTTTATTTAAGACATTGAAGATTTTTGTAAGGAAAATTTACATATAAACCACTTTATAATATTCTATTTACATATCTAATATTCAAAATTTTAATATTACATACATATCACTTATATTATTTTAATATCAAATATATCACTCATATTTACTTCATATCATTCATATATTTCATTTCTACCACTCATATTTGATATGAAAATGGACTATGAGTTGTATGTATATAATATTAAAGTTTTAGGTGTTAAATATATAAATAGAGTAGTATTATGTGGTATGTATGTAAATCTCCATTTTTGTAAAGTTGGTTGTAAAGCTCTTGCATACAAAGTACTTTTTTAAAAGCTTTTGAAAAATCCAAATTCTCATTACAAAAAATTTTTAAAATTAAAGAGAAAGTAGTAGTCAAACGAAACTGTGGTTGTGCTGTGAAAAATAAATAGAAAAAAAAAATTGTTCCAAAGAAATGTTTACCGGCCCTATACCCATTATGGACCTAATAAATGTCATAGCTTATGACATCTAAGGCTTCGTTTGGAATGACTTTCTTGCTGTTTTGTAAAGCTGGTTTTAATAAAAAAAAATATTTAAAGTAGAAAAAAAGAAGCAATGCTCTAAAGCTGTCCCAAATGAAGCCTAAGGCTTCGTTTGGGACGGCTTTTTTATTTCTTTCTAAAACGGAGTGTTAGTACAAATTTTTTTTTATTTTTGTATTAAAACTCCGTTTTAGAAAACAGTAAAAAAGTAGTCCCAAACGAAGCCTAAGTCAGGCCCGCCAACATCTCTAGCCACAACTTCAAGACTCTCTTCTAAATTGTAAAATAAATTGGTTATATGATATTGAATCAAAATTCTATATATTTAAAATATTAAACATTTTTATTTGTGATAAAATATAAATAAAATTAAAAAAAAAAATCATGATAAAATTTACTAAAGAGACATTAAGGATCAGCAATCATATAGATTCACTCATGCATTTGTTAATTACTGTTAAATAACTCACTCTTAAATATGAATCCTATTTTATTTCTTCCTTCAAGCATGATTGAAGCACAGCCCAGCCCGACGATTTCATGGGTTGGGTTGGGTTGGGATGAAAAAATTGACCCATTCAATGACGGGCCGGGATGCAGGAGAAACTTGTGAATCCAGGAGAGAAGATGGGAATGCCACATTTTTGTAATTTAAAAAAATAAATAAATAATCAAATTGAGATATTTGTTGTACGAAAATTAATAAAAAAATGAGAAAAAAACACCAAAATTTATTATGATTCCATGGCAAAAATACATCTATTTATACATTTACAATAATTTATATTGTCTAAAATAATAATAATATTATTAATAATATTAAATCACATAATATCACAAAAAAATTCATCCTATCATGTCAAAAACTAAATCAAATATTAAAGCTAATTTTTTAGTTTTCTATTGTGTGGGTATGTGACCTCTTATTAATAATCATTAGTTCATTAGTTAGGTAGTTAATGAATAATTTTGAGTCTTGGAAGTTCATAAGTAGTTAGGTTTAGGCTTCAGCTTCGTTTGGGACAATTTTTTTATTGCTTCTTAAAATAAATAAATTTAAACGAAACCTTTATTTATGACGACTTTTTTATTGCTTTTAAAGCGACTTTTTATTATAAAATTTTAATTTTTGTACTATAAAGCTGTTTTAATAAGCAGTAAAAAATCGTCCTTAATGAAATCTTAGTAAATTATTTATAGGGTTCTAAGGTTAGTGAAATAGTTGGAAATAATATATAGACAAAACTTACTAATTCTAAACATTTTGAATTTAAATTCAATTTTTAGAAATTATTTAAATGTTAAAAGTTTTAGGTATCTTAGGTAGAAGCTAGACTATTAGGTTATTTTTATTTGGCTTTTTTTTTTGCAAAATTTTGAAATTAATTATTTATTTGCATTTTTAGGATTTTAAAATTTTATTACAAATTATAAATTTTAGGACCTTTAGGTTAAATTAAAATTTTTATTTTAATCAAACCTTTTGTATAATGGAATTAATGAAAGCTATTATTATATATAGGTGTGTCAAAATCGGGTTTGCGGGTTGGGTTTGGTTGAACCCAACATTGACCCTCTATTGTTTAACATAACCCGATCTTGACATGTTTGACACAACACGAACTCGACCCTCTGGCGACCTGAAAGATGCCTTAATCCTCACAGGCTCACACCGCTCACACACTGCCCCAGTTTGACGGCCAATCTCCAACCTGAAAGATGCCCTAGTCCTCTGACGATCTGAGAGATGCAAGTAAAGCCGTGTCATATGCGAACAAAATCGGGTGAAAATTGAAATTTTAGGTTGAAATGAATCAGACTTTGATTTAGAAACCGGTAAATTTTTTTGATCTGAATTCAATCCGTTTTTAAAATGGGCTGATTTTAACCCCTAAAATTCGAGTTGGATTTTGAAGTGGTGTCATCGGAACTTTTATTACGTCCTCTGACCGGACGTAGCTCAATGTTCGGTCAGAGGATTGTTACTCAGTTTTTGCTCGGTATTTGGTCGGTATTGCTAGATATTCTTTGGTAATAACGAGGAATACCGCTCTGGAAGATCAATACCGAGTAATACCGAGTGATCCCAAAAAATACCGAGTTTTTTCTAGAAAAAACTCGGTATTTTTTGGGATTACTCGGTATTTTTTGGGATTACTCGGTATTGCTTGGTATTGCTCGGTATTTTGTCTTCACATAATGGTATTTCTTGTTTTTGTTGGTATTGATATTTACTCGATATTTCTCATTTTATGTCTGAGATCTTAGTGCCGGCCGAACTTAGCTTATGTTCATGGGACCAAATAAATTTTGACACCCCAATAAATTATACAAATTATACGTGCTTAGTGGATCTCGGATCCAGATCCGGGAATCCGAGGGCCTTCTGTCATCGTCTTCCTCGCGCGATGCGCTGTCTCCATCGAAGGGATTTCGACGATTACACCCGTGAGGAGAGGCGATGCGTGAGTTATTGATTTCAGCAGGATCGTGAGCTCGAGGAGAACTAAGATTTCTATTCAGTTATAATCTCCGTGGCCATTCACTTCATAAAGGGTGAGATGTTGAGCACTTCAGCTATAGTTTACATTTTTTATGTTATCTAGGGCAAATCTGTTGATAATCCACATGCAGTAGGTTTTTTTTTCAATGACAGAGCTAGTTGATGATTGAGCTTTGGTCTGATATTCCTTTAGTTTCTCCGGAGACCGACACCGCCGAACGAACTTGTCGAACTTCGCTCTTTACTTGCCCAAACGCCGCCGCAGGTAGAATGGAGGCTGTGAAAAGATCGAGGAAGCTCTGGTGAATGTTTTCGGATAAAACCTGGAGCTCTACGCACTGGAATCATCCACTCATATGGTGATCTCAACCTACCTTAGGCAATGCTGAGGGTTAGGTGTTTATTTGAGCTCTCAAGCCATTAGGGGAGAGCCTATAGGAGTTTTCCAATTGTCTAGGAACATCCAGGAGGCAGGAGATGACCAGGAAGTCTTGGGGTGCTTATACAACTTGGCACTTTTGGCTTGAGCAAAGGCTGGTTATGGCCGTTGGTTGTAGACTCGATTTGGGCTGGGATCTGCAAGTTTGGTGGCCAATGAAAGTCAGCAAATACGTAATTGCTATAGTTCTGGCTTCTTCGTTTGGCTGAGTAGAGCTTGTCACCTAGTAATGAAAAAAAAGTGATACTTAGGATGTTGTCATGTGGAAAATTGTTTGTGGTGATGTGTCTGACTTCTAACAATTTGATATGAACAATTATCAGGGAACTACCTTGCGTATGGATCGAAATATGAGGGGAGATTTATTGCAAGGAATTGTTGATACTGGAGAGTGAGACAAGATTGTGAGCCAGAGGATGTGGTGATGACCGGCAAGGAGGAGTTGAAGGAGGTGCATTGTGGATTCTTTTTCAGTTCTTTGTGACAACACTTGAGGTGAGGAGAAATCCTAACTCATTTAATCTGATCTCTTACTTGTGTTATTGCATGATTACTTTTCTTTGCATAGTTGCTTGGACATTATCTTGCATTAGAAATCTCTTAGTAGTAGGGCATTGATGCTTTCACATGGTGTTGCCTGCGGTGGTTATATCAGTCGAGTAATTGGAGTGGCCAAGCATAATTACTGGACAGCATGGGCAACTCATAGTCATCAGTAGGAGGAATTACATAAGACATCTTAGTTTGAATGAGGAAATTCTCAAGATGCTATGGAGGGTTTTCTAGGGCAAGGAATAATACAAGGAGTAGCTTTTGTGATTGGTCCGGTTTTAGGATTGTAGTTTCTTAGGTGCATTTTATCCAATATGTTATAGCTCAAATTTTTAAAAACTCCTTTTTTGCTTGCAACAATCAAAATTTATTCTGGAGTCGTTATAAGTCAAAATCATAAATCATCTTCTCTATAACATTTCTTTTGTTGTGTTTTTAATTTTTCTAAATTTTTCATAATTTTTGGGCACTGAATAAATTCTTTAAGAAATTAGCACCTAATAGTACAAACGGGGGTTTTGGGACTATCAAGTGTCCATTTTGCAAACCGACTTCATTTGAATTTTCTAAATAAAATAAGTTATTTTATGGACAATGTTCTATAATTTTGGGAATCTCTAAAAAATTTCTATGAATTTTATACTAAAAATTATTAGAATATTATTATTTTATAAAAATATCTAAAGTCACTTTATACTTAATTATTTAAATGTCTTTTTTCATTTCATTCGGCTTAACAGAGAACATTTTGGGAGAAATAAGAGAAAAGAGAGGAAGCAAAAAAAGAGAAGCTAGGTTTTAACAGCCGTAGAGTGATTTTTATCCGTTGGTCCAGTTGAAAAATTTTCTCATCTCGAGGTACGTTATGTTTTGCCTATTTATGATGTGAAACATATGCATGGAAACAAGAACTGCTTGGAAATATAAGAATATTAAAACTTTGCTAATTATAGAATTAATGCTTACCCAAGTTAGGCTTTTCGAATTATCAAGTAGAAATTATGTAAGGCATGCGGTTACAATTAGATTAACTGGATGCTATCAATTGAACAACATAAAATAAACAAGATAATGTTATGGTTAAAACAATAATCCACGGTCTAACAAATAGAACTCTTCACCTTGGGGTCCCTCACTCACGCTCTTGATGGTGGGGCTTTCATGAAGGAAGATTGAGAGCAAACCGAGCAATGCCATTAAGAGACAATTGGTGCCCAAGGTCTAGTCCGTTGAAGAAGTAGCCGACGGTGGATAGTCCACAGGATGACTAATGAGCTTCCAACGTCCGGGAAGAATATGCTCCTCGATGGAAGTTAATAGCGTGAACAAGATGTGATTTAAGTAGTCATCCACAAAAGAATCAACGTCAAGGTTCACGTTGAAGAACGAGGATTCAAAGACGTTGGTTCGTCCTTGATCATCAAATAAGAAACCATGGTCAACTTTCGGATCGGCCATACATGATGGTGGTGGAAGTTGGAAGAATCTCTCTTGAGTTTGGTGAGGAGGAAGAGAGGAGGATAATGAGGGGAACTTGGGAGGATGAGGGGCGGCTAGGGTTAGGAGTCTATGGGTTGACTCAAGTAAATTGGAGGCCAAAGAGATTGGAGGGAAAATATGAAATTTAATTTCAGGTTTTCATAAAAGGGAAGGGGCCAATTTGAAATTCAAATTAACCCAATTAATGGAGTAATGGGGGCCGGCGGTTATGAGAGGGATTTAGGGATTTAATTGTTGCTTAGGTGGCAAAGTGGAGAGAGAAGGGGGAAGAGAAGGGGGGCCGGCCATAGGGGTTGAGGAAAAGGGTCTAGGTTCAATGTATATGGGGCTGATTTCGATGGTGGAGGTGGGATTAATGGAGGGGCGGAAACCAACAACTAACGGCAAGGGAGGGGGGACGCGGTTGCTGGCCGGTCAGGTGGTGGGGGAAGATCCGACGGCTAGAGGAGAGGAAAGAAGAAGAAATTAGGTAGAAAACCAAGAGATCCACCAAGGGGCTGTTGGGTATTGCTTTGAGCCTCTCTTAGGCTAATCCTCACTCGAGAACTCACAAAGAGAACTCTAGAACTCAAAAAGAGATCCAAACCAAAGTTGAAATTTCATATCAATATTCATCCTCTAATACAATGCATGAGGCCTCCTATAAATAGACCAAAATGAAACAAAAACTAAAAGAAATAAATGCCCTCGGGGCTACAATATCAAATGACCACCCATAAAGGGTAAAACAGTAAAAACTGAAAAATAAAATAAACTACTACATAAAATGACTCAAAATATAAGCTCCTGATCATGGCCGTCGATCTCCGTTGTCTCCAATGGTACACGTATCGAAATCTCTGACGATATCCTCATCAATTTCAGACTTCAATAATTTTGTGTTTTTATTATTTTTTCGCTCAAATTTGTATTTTAATTATTGAAAAATGTCTATAATTTTATATTGATAAAACTTTCACCGCGTATGTTATAGACACAATGATTACGAACATTTTAAGCATATTATGGAAATTTTTTGCCAGATGATTTTGAAAAGCAGCGATTTTTATCTACTCAGAAATTTATTTTGACATCTAAAAATAGTGTTTCAGTTCAATTAAAGCTTCAGAATGATATTTTATAGAATTTGTGATAATTTGGTTATGTTTGAAAATTATGAATTTTTACTCCATTGTATTTATGTTATCTACTGTTGGGACATTTTGACAATTTTTTTAATTCAATTTTATTATGCTTTAATTAATGAAATGCATTGAAAAATATATTGTAAAGTATTGTGATGTGACACCGGCGCCAATAGGCGGCTGAAGTGGGATTATGTTACGCCGGCTTCAGTGGGCGACCAAGGTGGGATTCTGCTATGCCGGTGCCAGTGGGCGATCAAGGTGGGGATTCTGTTGCGCCTGCACCAGTGGGCGGCTGAGGTGGAATTCTGTTATACCGGCGTCAGTGGGTGGCCGAGGTGGGATTTTGTTAAAATGGCGCCAGTGGATGACCGAGGTGGGATTCTGTTATGCTGGTTAGATTCTGTTACCTAAGTGTTGTTATGCCGGAGTCAATAGACTACCGAGATGGGATTCTGTTATGAAGTGTTTGATTATAATTCAGTTCATTTATGTATTTATTTAATTACTTTTAATTTCAGTATATGATTCAGCACAGTGTTCTCAGTTTTTTTGGTTTTGATTATTGATTTCTGTTTTAGGTTATGATAGCCTACTGAGCCATATTAGCTCATTCATGCTTTTGCTTTTATTTTTAGGCCCGAAAAAGGGTAAAGAGTGAGCTGCGTAGTTGAGATAATAAGCTATGATTTATGTCGTAGGTATATTTTGTTAGTTTTGATTTTATCAGGCTTGACTTTTTTTTTTTTTTTTTTGTGCTCTCTGTTACTGTTATAGAACCAACCAAACCGACCCAGGAGGTGCCAGTCCAGTTCTACAAGAGGCGGGCTAAGCCGCCTCCTTGATGTGTTTCCCCCCAGCTTATGAGCCTCCCTTGAGGCGACAATAGGAGAGAGGGGAAGGAATTTTGAAATTAGTTTATATTAGGGAAGTGGATTTAATTAATTAAAATATTTGATATCTTTTGTATTAATTAAATAATATTTTATATTAGAAAATTTTTAAGGAGGTGGATTTAATTAATTAAAAGATTTAATATATCTTTTGTATTAATTAAATAATATCTTATATTATGATGTTTTTAAAGAGGTGGAGTTTTAAGGAGGTGAAGAGGGCTATTTAAAGGGGATGAAGGGGATAAGGTAGGTATGCTTGATTATTGTTTTCTTGGAGTCTCTTGGGTGTCTTGGGCACTAGACTGGTGTCTAGAGATTGGGAGAGAATGATCCTCCTCTCGAATAGAGGAACAATTTTATCTTGTTTGCTTTGCTTTATCTTATATAATCAAATCTATTGTTTTGAGTTGATTTCATTAGTATTCTTGTGTTTTTTCTCGCTGTATTACCAATTCATTGTTAGGGTTGCTTGCGAACTCAAGTATTTCCGATAGGATTACTTGCGAACCCAAGTATTTCCTATTAAATTGGTATCAGAGCAAGTCTTGGGACCGGTGGAGGACTGTTTTCGGCAAATTCCAGCATCAGTTTTTTGTCCGGAAAAATAGGAAGTTGATGTTTTTTACTCCAAAATCCAGATTTTGTGAATCTAGAAACTTCGAATTGTAATGACGGTCAAGAAAGTTGATGCTTTGGAGGAAAGACTCGAAGGAAAGATGAATCACATCAAAGAAACCGTGGAGGAAAGGATTTCTTTCATGGAGGGGCAGGTGGCCGATCTCAGGGATATGATGAAAAGAATGTTGGAGCTTCAAGCACAAATGGTGGCATCCGAAGTGAAGGGCCTAGAAGCGAAGAACATCAATTCTGAAATCCATAAGGAAGAAGAGGTGAAAATTGTGGAAGAGGGAAGAAGAAGGCTCTATGTAGAGCCTTTCCATAGGGAGGAAAGAGGAGATCGACATGGGGAAAGGTATGGCTATGGGGGAGCGGAGAAAAGAGGGGCTGATTGGGAACGCCATGAGGGATTTTATGGCCGTCGGAGTGTTGATTTTGAAGGGAGAAGAAGGGATATTGAAGGGGGATTGGGTTATGGCAGTGCACAGGAGGATCAGGAGACGTGGGGTAGACCGAGCACTTGGTAGAAGGGAAATTATGGAGGCATACGTGGAAACAATGGCGACCATAAAGTAAGGAAACTAAAAAATGCCCATTTTTGAAGGGGAGGATGCATATGGATGGATCTACAAAGTAGAGATGTACTTCGCCGTCAACGATTTGACGGAGGAGGAGAAATTATCGGCTGCAGGATTATGTCTAGAAGGGAAGGCACTCTCTTGGTACCAGTGGAGAGATCAGAGGAGGCCCATCCGGAACTGGGGAGAATTTAAGAACTGCTTGATCGAACGCTTCCAAACCGATCGGGGAGGAGACTTCTATGAGCAGTTCTTTGCTTTGGTGCATGAGGGATCAGTAGCAGACTACTGGGATGTAACACCCCATGATATCCCTAAATAGTACCATTGAGTGTAACAAGCATCACATAAACATTAAATACAACTTTTCTTTTTAGAAGTTCATATAAAACATCCAACCATAAGTTCATGTATACATCAACGAAAGCATCTTCTAAATTAAAACCTTAATATACACATTTACAAAGTCACTAAGGGAGTCCAAACAAACTCAAAGTAGTACAACATGTAAATTGCTTACTAACCTCAAAAGTAGATTTCAAATATAGAATAAACATTAACATAAAATGTAAACACTTGCATATTAGTCTTCTTCCATCTTTCCTTTTTCTTTTCTTGTAACAACAACCAGTACTAAACTACTGGTGAGCTATGAGACTCCATAAGTGGTACAACTTGAAATAATATTTAAATTGTATGTTTATAAAAAATTAGAACATTGAAAACATAAATAAATGTTAAACTGCTTGAGCAAACTTCATAAATTATCATTTGACATTACACATCAATTCCTCTTACATCCATACTGAATATCAATTTTACTTATTAAAAGATCTGGCTACTTATTCATAAACATATTCAATGGAGCCCAGGAAAACTTGACATTATCGTCATTGAATTACATGGAGGTCCCTTTTGCCTCTTTGGGGTTCCTTTTGCCCAACTTACCAAACAGTTTAATATATGGGGACCCTTTTGCTCCACCTGTATTGGTAAATTATACATAAATCTTTAGCCAAACTTTACTTTTAAATTGATATTCGGTACACCATCCATATTCATTATCCATACTATACTTGTTGCATGCTTTCTTATTCATTCATTGCATAACATGAATATGCACATAATTAGTAAAGAAAATGATCTCTTTCAAAAGCATTATCAACAAGGAAAATATTTAAATGAAAATAATACACATTGATTTAAACTCACATAATTAATTTATGTAAGTGATTAATCATACTTGAAAACTTGTAAATATATTCTTTTCTAGTCCTTTCACAAAAGGTTGATCAACATGCATAATATCAAATCATCTACTTTCATGACTACTTTTCAAAGTGTCATTTTAAGCATTGTACATATCTAATGGTAAGGTATATATTTCTTAAAATATTTGCATCACTTACCTCTTTGCCCAGTCGTCTCTTCCAATTCTCTACTTCGCACTCTTCTCCGATTGTATGTCACCTCGAAATTTTCTCTTCGCATAAGACCAATAAAACCTTTTCTATCATTGGAAGTAATAGATATGCTTGTTTTAGAAATCTTTATTGTCTTTTTAGAAAGTTACAACATAATTAAGAATATACCAGAAATCCTTACCTTCCTTTCCTTTAATTCTCTATTACGGTTATTTCTCTATTTTCCTTTCATTCCACTGCCAAAACCACTATCTCAAGGCAATAAGAAAAAATCATTACAGTAAACCAACTTTTTAATTCTGCTGAAATCCAAATGCTTACCTTGCCTTGTACCGCATTCACAAAACAAGCCAATTTCCTTCAAACTTAACACTATACACTACACTCTGCTTACAGGAAGGATTTCGCCTCTTGCTACAAGGGAATATGTGAATTCCCTGTACAGGATTTGCGGCTCTCACTACAGACCCGGGAGAGCATCTTACTTGCAACAGGATAACTGCCCAATCCTTCTCTAGTTTATGAATTCCGCATAAAGGAATAAGATAAATGCGTGGACCCCACTCCAAAACTGCTCTCATCCTTATCCAGTCGCCCAAATTTTGCCTTGTTGCCTACATTAAGGATTAGGGAAATGACGGCCCACCACATAACTACCATCACTCACACCCTTTGAAAGCATTCCTTTATTCTATCAATAATTATCTATTTTAACTTCAACTCTATTAGTTGTATAATTATTAAAACTTATCCATCCATTAAACATCAACTTAACTGTATAGCAGATTTTAACAAGCCATTAATATTACATTAATTCTACACTTTAGATTATAATTAAATAAACTCTAATTTTCATACATGTATAAAAATTGGGTATTACATGGGAGAGGTTCGAGCACTTGACCAGTAGAGTAGAGTGTCTGTCTGATACGGCATTGGAGGGGAACTTCATGAAAGGCCTGAAGGCGGAGATCAGAGCGGCAGTGAAGGTACTGATGCCACGGGACTTGGGGAGGCCATGAAGCTTGCACAGCTGGTGGAAAATAAAAAAAACCTAGAAAAGGGAGTAAGGAGCAACAGCTCAGGAGGCACTTACAAGTGGATGACCACTCACCTAGCACCCAAGGGGCCGGTCGCAGGAGGGATTAGAGAAGCTCCGAAGGAAAAGACAGTGGGAGGAGGGAGTGGAGGAAATTTCAAGAGGCTAACAGAAAAAGAGATGCAGGAGAAGAGGGCCAAGGGGTTGTGCTTCAGGTGCGATGAAAAGTATACGCCAGGGCATCGGTGCAAGGTTCGAACTCTTTAGGTTTTCACCATATATGATGATGAGGAAACTAAGGGAGGTAAGAAGGAGACAGAGAAGGAGATGGAGGAGAATCTGCATTTGGATCTGGACGAGGTTTCTCTGAACTCAGTGGTAGGATTCACTTAAATCATACAATGAAAGTGAAGGGGGAGATAGAGGACAAGAATGTGGTGGTGTTGATTGACAGTGGAGCCACGCACAATTTCATTTCCACTCAGGTTGTCGACCAACTGAGAGTGAAATTGGTAGATACCTGTTGTTACTGGGTGATAATGTGCACGGGGAAGGTGGAAAAAGGCTAGGGGATTTGCAGAGGAGTGCTACTGACCATCCAGGGAATTCAGGCGAGGGAAGATTTTCTTCCACTAGAGCTTGGGAGTACAGATGTCATCCTGGGGATGAAATGGTTGCAGGCTTTGGGAGACACCAAAGTAAACTGGGGAGCACTCACGATGGAGTTGATAGTAGATGGAAGGGAAATGATAATTAAGGGAGATGCGGGGTTATCCAAATCCATGGTTTCTCTTAAAACTATGGTGAGGGATATACAGTTGGCAGGCGGACGATACTTGGTGGAGCTGCACAGTTTGGAGGGAGCTAGGCTGGAAGAGGGTGACGACATACCCCCCTCCATACAACCACTAATTCAACAGTTCCAAGAGGTGTTTCAACCACCTCAGGAATTGCCACCACAGAGCGAGCAGGAGCACACCATCATTCTGAGGATGGGATGTCACCCATCAGCGTACGGCCTTATCGCTACCCTCAATTTTAGAAAGATGAAATTGAAAAATTGATTAGAGAGATGCTGGAGGCAAACATCATCAGACCAAGCATCAGTCCTTTCTCTAGTCCAGTGCTATTGGTGAAGAAAAAAGACTGCAGCTGGCAATTCTGTGTGAACTATAGGGCACTCAACAAGGAAAATGTACCTGATACGTTTCCTATCCCCGTTATTAGAGCTGTTGGATGAATTGAGTGGAACGGTGATCTTCAACAAGATAGATTTGAAATCAGGATACCATCAGATCCGGATGGAGGATGTGCCTAAAACTGCGTTTCGAACTCATGAGGGACACTATGAGTTCCTGGTGATGCCTTTTAGCCTCACCAATGCTCTAGCCACTTTCCAGGCACTTATGAATAAGGTTTTCAAACCTTATTTACGATGCTTTGTATTGGTATTCTTCGAAGACATTCTAGTATGCAGCAGGGTGGAAGAAGAACACATGAAGCATCTAAAAAAGGTGTTAGAAGTACTGCATAAGCACCAGTTGAGGGCCAACTTGAAGAAGTGCTGCTTTGCACAGGCCAGTGTAGAGTACTTGGGCTATGTTGTATTAAAAGGAGTGGTAGTAGATCAGTCTAAAATTGAGGCTATGTTAAAGTGGCCCGTACCTAAAAATCTGAGGGAGCTGGGGGGATTTCTAGGACTAACAGGGTACTATAAAAGGTTTGTCAAGGGATACAGCACCATAACATGGCCACTCACTGAGCAATTGAAGAAAGACGAGTTCCTATGGCGGGAGGAGGCCACATCAGCATTCGAGAGCTTGAAGAAGGCTATGACTACAGTGCCGGTCCTAGCCTTGCCATATTTCACTCAAATCTTCATAGTGGAGACATATGCGTCCGGATATGGGCTGGGTACAATACTTATGCAGAGTTGTAGGCCCATTGCCTATTTCAGCTAGATGTTGACTGCTCGAGCCAGGCTGAAGTCAGCTTATGAGAGAGAGCTAATGACCATCATTTTGGCTATCCAGAAGTGGCGGCCCTACCTACTTGGGAGGCATTTCATTGTCAGGACTGATCAGTGGAGCTTGAAATACCTGCTGGAACAGCGGATGGTTACAGAGGAGCATCAGAGGTGACTATCCAAGTTGCTGGGGTACAATTTTGAGATTCAGTATAGACCAGGAGTGGAGAACAAGGCGGCGGATGCCTTGTCCAAATGTATGGGGGAGCTACAGACGGTGTCACTCTCTATTCCTTTGATGCTTAATTGGGAGGCCATTAGAGAAGAAAGTGCTAGGGATGGGATTTGGGGAAGATCAGGGTAGACTTACTGAAAGAAGGAGATAGCCACCCAGGGTACTCATTGGAGGGGGACAAATTGCTATATCACGGGGGGTTTGTGATGCCTTGAACCTTAATCCACATCCCAAACTTACTCCAGGAGTTTCATGGAAGCGCTGTTGGGCGCCATTCAGGCGTGCATAATATATATAGGAGGCTAGCTTTGGAACTGTATTAGAAGGGGATGTATAAAGATGTAGAGGAGATGGTAGCCAGATATGAGATATGTCAAATGAACAAATATATGACTATGTCACCAGAAGGACTACTACAGCCATTGGCGCTACCGGGATGAGTATGGGAGGAGATATCTATGGACTTCATTGATGTGTTGCCCCGTTCAGAAGGATTCACGATGATTTTAGTAGTGGTGGACAAGTTGAGCAAGTATGCACATTTCATTCCCCTCCGGCACCCCTACACCAAAGTGATAGTGGCTTCAGCTTTCATCAGAGAAGTGGTCAGGCTACATGGAGTACTAGAGGTGATAGTATCAGATAGAGATAATGTGTTCCTCAGCCATTTTTGGAGTGAGTTGTTCAGGTTACAGGGGACAATTTTGAAGAGGAGAACAGCTTACCACCCACAGACGGATGGCCAAACGGAGGTAGTCAACAGGGGCTTACTTACCTGAGATGCTTTGTGTCGGAAACATCCAAGCTATAGGCTAAGTGGCTATCATGGCTGAGTACTTGTACAACACCTCTTTTTATTCTGCTTCTCAGATGACCCCATTCAAGGTGTTGTATAGAAGGGATCCTCCCCACTTGGTGCACTTTGGGAGTAGCAGTACTCCTATTTCTTCAGTAGAGGAGTACTTGGAGGAGAGGGATAGAGTGCTAGAAAAGTTGAAGAGACATCTGTTGAGGCTTCAACAGATTATGAAGAAACAGGCTGACAGGCATAGAAAGTACATCCAGTTTGAAGTGGGGAGAGGGTGTTCTTGAAGCTCCGACTGTATAGACAGAAGACAGTTACCAACAGAAGGAATGAGAAGCTTGCTCACAGATATTTTGGGCCTTATGAAGTGCTGGAGAAGATCGGAGCAGTAGCATATCGACTAAAGCTACCATCAACGACGACTATACATCAAGTCTTTCATGTATCGCAGTTGAGAAAAGCCATTAGTGACTATACTGCCAATTCCGAGCTACCGGTGACACTGAGGATTTTGAGGTGGTATTGGAACCCTTAGAGCTGATGTGGGTTCTCCATAAAGAAGATAGAACTAAGGAAGTGTTGATCAAGTGGAAGAACCTTCATAACTACGAGGCAACGTGGGAACCATACGAGAGGATGAAACATCAGTTTCCCATCTTTCACCTTGAGGACAAGGTGGTTCTTTGGGAGCGGGGTAATGTTACGGAACCAACCAAACCAGCCCAGGAGGGGCCGGTCCAGTTCTACAAGAGGCGGGCTAAGCCGCCTCCTTGATGTGTTTTCGCCCAGCTTGTGGGCCCCCCTTGAGGCGGCAATAGGAGAGAGGAGAAGGAATTTTGAAATTAGTTTATATTAGGGAAGTGGATTTAATTAATTAAAAGATTTGATATCTTTTGTATTAATTAAATAATATCTTATATTAGAAAGTTTTTAAGGAGGTGGATTTAATTAATTAAAAGATTTGATATCTTTTGTATTAATTAAATAATATCTTATATTAGGAAGTTTTTAAGGAGGTGGAGTTTTAAGGAGGTGGAGAGGGCTATTTAAATGGGATGAAGGGGCTAAGGTAGGTATGCTTGATTATTGTTCTCTTAGAGTCTCTTGGGTGTCTTGGGCTCTAGACTTGGTGTCTAGAGATTGAGAGAGAACAATCCTCCTCTCGAATAGATGATCAATTGTATCTTGTTTTATGTTTGTTTTGCTTTATCTTATATAATCAAATCTATTGTTTTGAGTTGATTTCATTAGTATTCTTGTGTTCTTTCTCGTTGTTTTACCAATTCATTGTTAGGGTTGCTTGCGAACTCAAGTATTTCCAATAGGATTACTTGCGAACCCAAGTATTTCCTATCAGTTACCAAGCATTGTTATAGATAGATTTTAGATTATATATGTTTTAGATGATACATAGAAAAATTATGTTGAGATTCAGTAGTCTTTTGCCTTATATTGCATTCAATAGTGGCTTTGTGTAGTATATTAACTGAATCAAGCCTTATAATAACGACTAAATTTAATATGATGCTCAGAAGTCTAGATAACGAATCCATTATCCTAGGCATATTTTACACTTGAAATGAACTGGGAAGTAAAAATTAAGAATTAAGAAATTATTGCATTCTAGATGAACACATATTTTTATATTTGTATCTAGTTTCTTTAATTGCACTTCTTAACGGATGTTGATGTCCATGAAGTTGCTATCCTTGATGAAAATATAATATCATCTTGTGGATTGTCAAGCAATGATTCTTATTTATAGGTTGTTTGGTTGGTTGAAAAATAATAGGGTAAAAAAAATGGAATATACCAGTAATGCAGTGTATTTGAAATATTTTGAAATTATTTAGATGAGTGTAAAATAAATGTTGGGAATTGTTTTAGTTTTATTTAGCTTGAAATAAAATGAATATAGTGTAAAGTATAGGGTGGTCAGTTGTTGTAGCCAATGGTTGCGGCCAGCAGCGGTGGTGGCAGTTGACGATGATGGCAGTCCACAATGGTGATGGTAGATGGCTGCGGCGGACGATGATGGCAGGTGATAGTGGTGGTGGTGGATGGCGGTGGCGGGCAATGAAGTTCTAGTGTATTTGGAAATCGCCCAAATCGGAGGAATTCTAAATACGCAAAAAAATGAACTGGAGAGGGAATTCCAAAGACATCAAAATTTTACACTGCATTTGTTTTACTTCGAACCAAGCATCAATATTCTCCGAACCCCTGCATTTGAAATACTTTAATTCGGAATAATTTTACTTTCAACCAAGCTGCCCCTTAATTGTTTAGGAATTTTTCCAACTCATTCTTCTTCCTAAAAATCTTTGATCAGTTGCTTCAGTGTATATCTTTAGAAATTGTAAAATATGATCAACATCTGTAGCTTGCTGAAGCTTATATTGCTAGGTCCCTACATGTTGTCGCAGAAGCATTCTTGTTACCTGATAGATGAACTGCAAGCCAAATGTGAATCACCCTTCTACAAGTAGGAACAACTTATATACAATTCAGGATACTTTGGAGTTAAAACATTTTGAAATGTTACTTAAGTAGATCTATATTAATGAACTTATGATTCAGACTCTATCTACTTAACTGTTAGATACTCATGCGTATGTTCCTTGGGCTTTCTTTATCTGATACCAACGAGCTTAAGTTTGATCGTTCTCAGCAACTGTTCAAGTTTTGCTGTAGATGTATGTGATGCTTACTTAACTAAAGTCCAACTTTAAAAGAAAACTTTCAATTTAGTGTAAAAATATCCCTTAAACTGAAATTTTATTACAATTATATGGAAATCTTAATAAAAAATGCTGAAGATTAATGGGCACTTACCTAAAAAATTCCTAAATGTTATTTACACGTAAACCTCAATATCCTCGCATGTTTTTCATGAAATTTCGTATTTAAATCCTTAAAATCTAGTAATTAGATGAGAAGAATATGATCCTTGTTTCTGATAGTAAAATGTTTCCAAGGGTGCCCGAGCATGATTAGATGTTGCAGATCAGTATTTTCCTTCTAACATTTTGTTTTCTTGTTCAATTTGAGTATATTCAAAGCAGAGGTTTAGGGTCGGCCACATATAGCTAGGAAAGGCTTATGATAATGATGAGCAAAACATGTTAGTTCAAATACATACCAGAATACTATGTTTTTATTAGTCGTAATTAGGTCTCAAACATAGATATTGACTATTATTTTATCAGGAATAAAGATTCTTTCAAATGACTAGCAAACAAATATTTTCACTTAGTCTCTTGGAGGTCCTCAAATAAACGACATCTGTAACTAGCTTCGGACAAATGACTTATTTGCTCACAATTGAGTGGAAGTGCTGGATAGAATAGCTATTTTGAATATTTCTAACTGTCATTAGTTGGTTATTGAGTTTCTTCCTTATTTGGAACAAAAGATAATAATTTTTTTTTTCTCTCTGTATTAAATGCATTCAACTGGAGGTATGTACTATGTTAATAAGTTTTTGTCTTGTCAACTAGTGTCTTAAACGTGAATGAATTTCGATTCAATATGTCTAAAGGCATATGTGTAGCTTCAAATCTATTTAAGGCTAGAAGTCGTCTGCTGGGATCAATCAAACCTCTTATATATTGACTAAATAAGAAGGTAAAAAAGATTAGGTAGTCATTCTTTTAAAAACACAAGGTATCAAAACCTTAGCTAAAAAAATATATTTATTATGATCAAATTTATTCATGCTAAGATGTCAATTGGGAGAGCTGGTGGTGGAATCAGGAAGATGTTATGAGTGTCTCCAGGCCATGCCCACTAAAAAATTTGAAAAGAAGTCATACGTTCTAGGGGATGGAAGTGTAAAACACCGTAATGAAACAAACAAGAAGTTAAAAGCAGCAAAAAGTAAAATACACGAGGATTTAACGCGGAAAAATTCGAAATAGGAAAAAAAAAACACGAAACAACACCACAAAAAGAAGTCCATCATGAAAATTGGGAAAAATAAGTGATATCTCTCTTCTCTTTCACTCTTTCCTCTCCTCTCTTGCATTGCTCTCATATTCAAAACAAAGAAAAAGACAATAACACCAAGGGGTGTCACCATTAAGAAAATTGAGAAAGAAAAAGTGTCAAGTCCCCCCGCAACATTGTGACGCTTAGACCCCTAATCCCGATTGTTTATCGTTGCTGTAGTGCTCTAACCCGCATCACTGCGGCACTCCATAGCACTGTGGCGCTGAATCTAGAGTCATTTCTCCCAATAAACTTTGCAGCACTGTGACGCTCAAGAACACAATGCCGTGGCACTCGGGTACACAACACGGGGTGTTGTATGAAAAAAAAAAAAAAATCACCCAAGCCCAAGCAGGGGTAGACCCCCCTGCACACCCCCCTAGCGAGTACAAGAAATTGACTTGAGGTATGAGGCAACAGTGAAACTCGATTAATCAACACAATCAGATTCCACACAAAACTAACATATGTTGCTCTGTATAATATTTAAGATTTATTCCTAAAATTTCCTACAACTATGTATATTTTAGAAGCATTACATTTGGGACAAGTCCTTTTGTCGCCTCTTATTCAAAATTGTAATTCTACCATTGGAGGAAGCATATGTACAGAATAAACTTTGGACATTAATTTAAGCTGTCGTGTTGGTATACTTGTGTTTTGAATTGATTATATGGAATTTTGAAAACAGCCTGTGAAGAATTTCCTATGGATTTTTCACTTGCTATCTACCTTTTTTTTTCCCCCTTAAGATTAAAGGTTTTGTAACAATTTTTGTAAATTATGTTTAAACTGAAGTTGTGCATTCAGTATCTGAGATTGGGCATTATAGTTGCATGGTTGATCTCTTGGTCAAATTAGCAACTCCAACATTTGTCATTTTGAATGATGGGATCAATTTGATTTTTATTTAAGATGTTGGGGGGCTAAATTGAAATTTTTACATAAGTTAGGATCATTTTGGTTCTTCATAGAGATTTAGAGGACTATTTGATATGCTTTGGTTTCAAAAACTGCCAACGAGCCTCAATAAATTCAACAAACAATATATTTTTTTATTGATAACAAGGAAATAAGAACAAGCAATATACAATGATCCTCTTTCAAAAGAAAGATCTTCTCTCCCAAATCATAGATGCCGCTAGGATCTCTCACAAAATGAAAATTACGTCCTCCGATCGGACGTAGAGGAACGTCCGGTCGGAGGCAAATTCCCGTCAAAAAATGAGAAATACCGAGTAAATACCGAGCAATACCAAACAATAACGAGGAATATCATCATGTGAAGATCTAATACCGAGTTATACCGAGCTATATCGAGAAAATACCGAGTTATACAAAAGTTGTACCGAGTTTTTCTAGAAAAAACTGGCACAACTCGGTATTTCTCGGTACAGCTCGGTATAACTCAGTATTGGTCTTCATAGAGCAGTATTCTTCATTATTATCAAATAATACCTAGCAATACCGAGCAAATACCGAGTTTTTTTTTACGGGATTTTTGCCTCCGACCGGACGTTCCTCTACGTCCTTACACCGGACGTAATAAAACCCCCTTTCCTAATTTATTTCCCTCTCCTATTTGAATTTCAATTAACAGATCTTTTCCTAATTGATCCCCACCTAGCATAATGAATTAGCTTTTAGCGGGACCCCATCAAAGCAGCGCCGACTTCCCTCTCTCTTCTCCCGTCGAACCTGCTTGGGCCGGCTTCTCCTAGACCGACCGGTCCAGCTCTTCTTCTCGGGTCCGCACCAAGCGACCTACTGCTGTTGTGGCTCATGTTGTATCCCTATTTTGATCTGTTGACCTCGACTCAGAAACCCTTCGCAAACCCCGCTTAAATTGCATACCTCGTACAATTCGTCGCCATTTACGTCACTTCCCGTGAATTCTGCACAAATCCTGTGATCCATGCTCATCCCGTAGACATTCTTGCTCTTGTTATTAAGGTAGCAGCGAGCGAAGAGCTCGGTTCCTACTTCCTCCAGCACAAAAACCTGAAATCCCCTCCGATCTTCACTCCATATCTCGATCTCAATCCCGAACCCTAAGCTCTAACCCTTCCTCCTCATAGCCGCCCTTCTTCTTCCGAACGGCACAGATCCGACAAGGCCAATCCCAATGAGCCCGACCTTCTAGTTGTGTCGAAGCCTGTGACGATCCGGACTTCCCACACAGCTGCAAGCCTCAATCCGTTCGATCTACCGGTCCCCAGCCCCAGTTCCTCGTCACGATCGACTCTATCCATCTTTCCTCAAGCCCTTACGATTCCTTCTCCTCAAGTCCTGTAGCCCCTTCTCCAGCATCCGACCTAACCCACAAAAGCCCCCGTCGGCCCTACTCAACACCTTCACCCCCTACTCTCTCATTGTTGATCTTCCTCATCCAGCCCTCCAAGCTGTAGCAGTCACCACTTTTGATTACAGCCTTCCGAATTCCTCCCTCACGACTGCAATAAGCTACAAGATTCTATTCGAATACCTCTCACACTCACGAATTTTTATTGCGTCCTCCCACCTGACATAGAGATACGTCCTCCTAGAGCTAAAATCGCGCTAAAAAATGAGAAATACCGAGCAAATACCGAGCAATACTAAACAATAACCAGGAATATCATCATGTGAAGACCAATACCGAGTTATACCGAGCTATACCGAGCAATACCGAGCAATAGCTCGGTATAACTCGGTATTGGTTTTCACATGATGATATTCCTCGTTATTATCAAATAATACCTAGCAATATCGAGCAAAAACTGAATTTTTTGGCGGTGGGAGGACGTATCTCTACGTCAGGTGGGAGGACGCAATAAAAATTCCACACTCACGCCCTTGACCTCTTACCCGTCTTCAACAGCCATCCCAACATTCCCATAGCCCACACCTGTGCCGAGCTCCTCTCATACCCGAGCCCTCTCTCTACCTCTCTCTCTCTCTCTCTCTCTCTCTCTCTCTATCTCTTTCTTAAGTTATCATTATTATCGTTATTATTATTATTAGTTAAGAAGAAAAGATTGATTAAAAAAAGAAAGAAAAAGGAAGAAAGAAGAAAAAAAGAAAAGAAAAGAAAAGGAGTAGCGGGCGGGGGGTTGTGCGTTTTTTTGTCGTCGTCGTTGTTCCGACTTTGCCATCGTCGCCTTCGCGCTAAAGCATAAATGTCGCTAAACTTAAAACTTCAAAAAATCCTTTTTTTGGCGCTCGTGGCGCACCGTAAAATCACCCATGCACACTTTTCTGCAGCATGTTCGGAGGGAACTCGGTGCGATGGTTGCGACGGGTTAGTTGAGACTTGTGCACTATTTCTTAGCTTGGTGGGATAAAATTTAAGTACCCGTGTACGTGTCTCAGTGCCTGCGGAAAAAAAAAAATTGTGTTTTCAAATAGGTACCCTTGAAAACCAATGAATGCCTTTCTCTGGCGTGGTGGGATCGAAGGCCACGGCTGCGATGCCGTCTGATGCCGACCATATGCGTCTTTTTCTGACATGTGGGAAGGTTATGACTCCCAGATTTTCCTCTAAATGGGAGAGACGTCGGAAGGCTACTGATGCAGGACTATATGCGAAATAGGAAACTTGCACAAAATATTTAAAGATCAATTTCAGATTTTTGTTATTAGCGATTAAAACAACAAAGTGAAACTAATAAATGGTCACTTCCGTTTAGGCTAAGCTACACAAGAGACTAAACGAAATCAAAACACGTAGGGAAATTAAAGTATTGCATGAGTAGTTTCCAACTTAACCTTTGCTCAACAATGAGATCCAAAAGAAAAGAAGTAACAATCCTATGAATACTAGTGGATGGCGATTAGTAGACACAATCTCTTGCTTGAACAGTCTCTCAACGAAGTAAGTAGGATTTGAAAGTAAATGAGTCAAGGAAGAAAATCACCTTTTCGGAAAAACGTCGTGATTCACCACGTACCTTCCGCTAGTTTCTCTTCCCTCACGTTGAGAAGATCCATGCAATATTAGCCGTCGTACGTAAAACCGGAATCAAACTCCGGATTGATCATACATCTCAATTCCATGAAGGAGAAAACACCTTGAGAGGGGAGAAGAGAGAGAGGGTGGACGGTGGGGAGAGAGGCCGGCGAATGGGTAAGAGGGAAAACGGGTAGGGTTAGGGAGGAGCTAGGTTAGGTGGAACAGAAATGGTTTTAATTCACAAATCTGAAATTATTCTCAGATTTGAGTAAGATTGGAGGGAAAATAAGTGGATTTTGAAATTCCAATAGCAAGTAATCAAGTCCCTTAATGAAGCATTAAAGGAGAGGGGACCACCAAGGGGGCCGGCGGCATGGTGAGGGGGAAGGAGGTTTGGGGAAAAGGAATTATGCGTTTCCTAATCCGCTCCGACTAATTAATGATGAAAATTTCAAATCCGCTCAAATTCAGAATTTGAGACCTCATTGAAACTTTCCTAATTAGAATTTGGAAACTTCAAACTTTGAATTTCAAAATTTGAAAATTCGTGGAGGAAGACGAAAAGGGGCCGGTGATTTATGGAGGGAATGGTGGTGGATGTAGGGGAGGCCGGCGGCTAAAGGGAGGGCCGGCGGGATGATGGTGAAGGCTCGGTTTTGGTGGATGTGGTGGGGTTGAGCTTGGATGGGTGAGATTGTGAGGTGGTGGTTGGTGGTGGGGATTACTAACCCTAAAGCAAAACTCCTATTTAAAGCAAAACATAAAAATAACTCAAAAGACTAAACAACCCCCCTTCTCTCTTCCCTAGGCAGTCGCGGAAATTTGAGCCTTATGTATGTGATGAGCCGGCTGGACCGGTTCCTCCTGGACCGATATAGGCATATCATAAAGCGGATGCATCTTGGTTAGAATTAGTGCGCCACATGATACTTTGATAATGATCTTTTTGGTGCTGTAATGAACTCTATTGTACTTGGAATGCAACCACCATGGTCCCCCTCAATGCTTGAAAAAAAAAAAAAGAACATATTAATCAGAGAAGTGACAACCTAAAGAGTTAGGTTCATTGTCTACAAAAGGCATCAAGATTTGTATTGATTGACATCAATTAAGCCTAATTTTGAGGTCATGCAAAGGACGAATAATTCATCAAGCTTTAAGAAAAGGTACATGATTTTTTTTTTCCTTACACGTTAGATGATGAGTAAAATGTATTCTCCATATAAATATGCATTAATTGTTCAAAGCAGTGGTAGAAGTTATATTGAGAGAGCTGATGCCAAATAAGTGATATAAGTCTAATGATGATGATGATGTTTCTGATTAAAATCTGTTAAATCAAATACATTTTTGTTCTCAGGGATGTGTAGAATCTTATTGTAAAGATGCTCCATTCTGCTTAAACAACACATCATGAATTCCATTGAAATATCAGTAAATGCGTCTGGAATAGTTTGAATAAAACAACACAGCTATGTTGTTTGCTACTTGCTAGTCATGTGAGCATATGAAGGCTTCGTTTGGGACGGTTTTTTTTACTTCTTCGTAAAGCTACTTTTGGTACAAACAGTTTAATTTTTGTACTGAAAAATTGTTTTAAAAAGCAGTAAGAAAGTTATCTCAAACAAAACTGAAGTTAAACAGGGGATGTAGATGTGTGTACTTCATTTTCTTTTAGTTTGCTCCACTTTCTCATGCTTCAAACCTATATAACCTGCTGAAACTTTTGTTGACAGATGATCTATTACTAAAAAGTTTCTTTATTTTTAAGCTATTGCTCACTTGATTCTTTCAGCTAATTTCTTGTTCTGCATTTCTTCTCTTCAATGAAAGTTTAAAATAAATTTTTATCATTTAGGATATGTTTGGGATAGCTTTTAAGATAACAACTATAATTTCATTTTGTTACTATTTTTTTTCTAAATATCTGTGATAGAAAGCTATTTTTTGCATTCAAAATAGCTAAGTTATTTTCATCGTAATTTACAAATAATTATTGAACTCTCCAACTGTACAAAACAGACCTTTTATTGAGGTCATTGCCTACTTTAACTTTCTCAGGTACTTAATCAGAACATAAACATGTATTAGTGTGAAACTATTTGTATAATGAAATGATCATTGCTATATTTGATGTGATTATTTATTTATATGTCTCAAGATTTACTCATAATATTGATAAATTGCCTTCATCATAGCTTCATTTGTGAATATTTTTTTTTTTCATTGAAAGGATCATTGAGTAGTTCCATCTAATAGAAGGTTAATAGAAGGCTCTCAAAGCTGACAAATCACCTATGTTGCACCGATACGGATACGACGACACAGATACGACACGATACAGATACGGGACACGTCAATTCTTAAAAATATAGGATACGGGTATAGCGCGTACACGACATTATAATTTATAAATCATACATAAAAATTAAGAAAACAATCAAAGCACAATATTTGAAATTACAAAAAAAAAAAAAAAAAAAAAAAAAAAAAAAAAAAAAAAAAAAAAAAAAAAAAAAAAAAAAAAAAAAACAATAACAACATCATTTGTAGCCTTGTAGTTTATAATATCAAAATATAAGAAAGCATTAAATGTCTAGTACAACAACAAAAGCATAAACATAAATTATCTAGCACATGAAGTTTCAACTATTCAATTGAAAGAATGATATGATTAGCTTCTTCATTGGTTTGTCTTTGAACTTTTATATCATCTCCAATAAATATCATAGCTTCTAATTCAGGCTCATCAAGTGAAAGATTAGTAATTTCTAATATTCTCATATAATCAAGAGACTCAAATCCATCTCGAAAATGAGAGAACCTTGTTCGCAGCCCTGGAAGTAAATATGATGCTTTTTTTTTTCTTTTTTTTTTTTCAACGGACACGCGTATCCGATACGCGTGTCATTTTGAAATTAAATAGTATTTTAATTGGATACGGCTTTGGTGTATCCGACACGTATCGGTGGAGTATCGAAGGCGTATCCGTATATCGGTGTATCAGATACAACACGCCTTCATAAATAGATGTATCGGTGCAACATAGCAAATCACTTACTAGAAATATTTATATATTCATTATGATAGCAATACTTCTAAGTGTATCACAGCAGGCAGAAAACAGTGCAGTGAAAGACTTTTGCCAACACAGAAATTCATGACCATAGAAATCAGCTTTTCACACTGCTATCTTCTCCTACTTGAGCTGTGTGATAGGAACACACATGAATATATATATTGGATGTCTAGCTAATTGGCTTGTGGATGGAGCCCACCATGACCTAACCCATCTTTCAATTAATGGAAATGGAACCCTATCATGGATAATTAGGTTTTGGTCCTATTGACTTGAAAATCATATAAAAAGATCAATTGATTCCATGAAAATAGAAAAAAACAAAATTACATAATGATCTATTTATTCACTTATTTTGTGTGTAAGAACTAAGGCTTTGTTTGAGACAGCTTTCTTACTACTTAAACCAGCTTTCTAGTACAAAAAAAAAAAAAAAAAAAAACCAGCTTTCTAGTACAAAAAAGTTAGTTTAAGAAGCAATAAGAAAGTCGTCCCAAGCGAAGCCTAAATCATTTGATTACATTGGATTGTTATGTAAAATTTACATTTATTTAGACTTTAGTTGGGATGACTTTCTTACTGCTTCTTAAAGGAATTTTTTAATACATAAATTGCTTTAAAAAATAATAAGAAAGATGTCCCAAATAAAATCTTGATGATTAGATGATTGATCTAACAAATTTAGAGCAACAAGATGAACCCTAAGAAATTTTTTAATATTTTTCTGAGATGAAAATGTAAATATTCTGCATATTATTTTGCACAAACATGATTTGTTTTTGGAATTTCATGTGCTAAAAGTTGTTGGCTGTTAATTTTATATTGATAAAGTTGAAATAGAATCAGGCAGGTCCACATCTATCAAATCTATATACAAACCAGCCTGGCTAGCTTTTGTCTTTTTTTTTTTTTTGATAAATTATGGTGGGAAACTATACTTTTAGTGGGATGTTTGTTTGCTTTGGTAAAATTTTATGCAAAAAAAAAATTTAAAATGCAAATCTTATACTCACAAGGGTTGGATGCCCATTATTTCATATATATATAATATATAATATATATATATATATATATATATATATAATATATATAATATATATATATATATATATATATAATATATATATATATATATATAATTTAATTTGAAACATAAAGAAATTTATTTATAGTTATGCAAAATCATTTTTTAGTAGGATATTATGATAAAATCAAATTTTATTATGATATCAATATATTTATAAATTAAATCACTACATTTCTGTTATTTGTCTTGTTTTACATTTTTTTAAAATATTTAATCATAAACCTTAAAATAAAGAGGGTTTATTATATAATATGGCAAAAACTTATGCATTAAACTCATATTTTTCAAATGTAATCACTATTCAATAATATTAATTTAATGTAAAGAAATATCCACTTGCTTAACATCTTATTGTAAAAAAACTCAATTAAGGCTTCGTTTGACATGGCTTTTTTATTGCTATGTAAAGCCATTTTTAATATAAAAGTTTGTTGAACTAAATATTTTTGTATTAGAAAATTGTTTTAGAAAGCATAAAAAGTCTTAATTACAATTTGGGGTCTGTTTTTAACTGTGGCCATAAAGTTTATTATGGCGAATATAGTTGTAAAAAACAACTTTGTAGTATAAAAATTTATTGAAAGCAATGAAAAAATAATGACCAAATAAATATTATAGCTGAAGCGAGACAATAAAAAAATTATTTCAAATAAAACTTTAATATGTTTAAACCCAAAAAATGGCTTAATCAAGATGATTAAACATGAGTTTCTTAATAAAACCTGTTTATGATTGGGCTGTTGAGAAAGAAACATAAACTACTATAGAGAGAG